>JAANYP010003565.1:135000-687500 GCA_020465985.1 Centrapalus pauciflorus | reverse complement strand
AAACAACCTTTGTAATTGGAAGCGAAAAAAACTGAAAATTTTCATGAAATTTTTAGGGAAAAATAGATTTACATGTTAGGAAAAAAAAAAACCTTGTTTTCAAGTTAACATTCAATCCAATATTCAAAGGGTAAGAAAAAGGCATTTGTAACATCCCATTTTCAAGATAATTGCGTGGAATTATTTTAGTGGATATTTAAATAATTATTATTGTGTTGGGCCAATGAGATCCCGAGTAATTAATTTAGTGGATTAATTATATATTTGGGTTCGTGGAGTTAAATGGGTTAAGAGGATATTAATTATGAAAATGTGATATCGGGTTCGGGTTAATGGGTTCGGGACCGGCTAAAATAGAAACGTACATATATGCTTATCTCTTCTCTTCCTTATCCATTTGAGATAAACCTAAAAGTGTTTGTGTGTGTGTTTGGGGAGGGATTCCAGCAGCAAGTGCAGCTCTTGAGTGAATTGGTTGCTGAAAGCCTGATTATCTTAGCTTCTTCTTCATCCTTGTGTGTGTTCTTGAGCTCAAGCAAGGTAAGGGACCTCCTTCTAGTGGCTTAAATTGGGTTGTATGTTGTGAGAATTGTGTAAATTAGTTTCTGAATTGCAAGGGGTTGTTATGTATTGCTTATATATGTTTGATTGTGCTGGAATTCGAATTGAGAGGAGTTATACACTCCTGGGCAGAGCTGAAAATCGCAGGTCATCTATGGGGTTTTCGTGGGGTCGCGATGCGACCACCAGAGGGTCCGCGGCGCGACAAGTAACCTGCAGGGGAAATCCGAAATTTATTTTATGAATTGAGTTTGGGTCGGAATAGTGTCGGGTTCCTTCGGGGTTGCTCGGGATGGGTTTTGTGCATATTCAGGGTCTCGTTGGGATTGCTTTGAGTCGAGTTTTGGGTCGGGTTTTGGTTCCGTGGGGTTGTTGGGTTTGAATAGAGTTCGGGGTGTTGTGATTATGTGTTTGATGTCATTCGGGACTGTGTTTAATCAGTTGGGATCTGTGTAAATTCAGGGACGAATCAGCGAGCTGAGCCGAGCCAGAGATTTCGGGACTAGTGGATCGACCAGGTGAGTACTCGAGTTCTTTTCTAAACCGCGGGACTGTTTTCCGAGTCATGGTGGTGTAGCTAGCTTCGTGTATGTGTATATCGTGTATATTGTGTATTGTGTGTGAGACAGGGACGCGGGCGCCAGGTATGATTCTGTTCTCGTATATGTGTTATACCTGTATGAGATGAGATCCAGTCCGGGGTCCGTGATGAGTTCCATACGGACGGTGATTCGCGATGTGTGATCGCGCGGGTTGACTGTCCCTAACAGTCCTTGGGGCGTGTATACACGGCAGGGCCTGTAGCCGGTTCGCGCCCGTGCTACAGGGTTGTGGCTAACCACCGCGACCGCGGTCGTTAGCTGGGGAAGGGTCCCCCTTTCAGTGATTCTGTGTGCAGGGCTGAGAATCTCATACTGTGTGTTCATACCTGCCTTGCATTGTCGATTGCCTGCGATAGGGATATTGCGATGTGTGTAGGTGCTACGTGTATGTGTGTTATGTGTTTATTGTGCATAGTCTAACCCTCGCGTACTCACGAGCTTCCGAGCTTACGTATTCGAGTCTTCCATGTTCAGGATATCAGTGAAGGGATCTGTAGCCGTGTCTGTTGAATTGGGATCGAGGATTATCTGGGAAGCTTTGTGTTAGTGTTGTGTAATGATCTGATCAGTTTTATCTATGTTAGCAGCTTTTGGGCTGATAAAATTAGCGGATTATATGTAATAGTGTTTATATAAAAGTTTTAAATTATCAGTGATTCCAGTTTAGCATGATAGAGATATTGCGATATTGCCACCTGTGTATTGTATTGATGTGGCATTTCCGGGATCGGGGAGGGTGTTACAACATTGCTATATGTACACCCGCATTACCTTAATTTTTCTAATCACACACCTCCTTAGTTACATGATTTTTGTTAATGATGTGTGACTCAATAATTAAAAGTTAATCTCCTCTCACGTTAAGAATGGGGTGTATGATTAGGGATGGAACGGGCCGGTTTCGGGCCGGGGATCAGTCCCCCCGTCCCCGTCCCCGTTTAAGAAACCGCATACCATCCCCGTTTAAAAAACCGTGGGGATTTATACGGGGATCCCCGTCGGGGATTCGGTTTTCACCGCGGGGATTCGGTTTTCACCATTTAATGTAAACGGTTAATTAAACGGTTAATTTTCACCGCAAAAATCCCCATTTAGTGAGAACGATTAAATCTTGTTACGGCGACAATTAAAAGATGCATAAAGTAGGATTACAATGTTCGAAAGACGACACTACGAAATGTTCCAACCAACAATACAATTACAAACCACAAAATAAAGTTTATGAAAAGAAAATAAAGTTCCAAATGATCCGTAGTCGATTCAACGATCATCTAATTCTAAATTTCTAATAAGACACAACATAAAATCAATTAACAAAGTGTCAATTAACAATGTGAAAATAAAATTAACAATGTGAAAATAAAATATACGTTGATCTGAATTAATGGAATCCTTTATGAATTATATACATCCATTAAGGAGAGGTCATGGGTTCAATCCCTGACATTGGTGATTCTAATCTAACTTTGGGTGTAATACAAACAACTAACTAGCCTTTCAAAAAAAAAAAAAAATATACGTTAAATAGATAGGATATAAAAATCTAATAATTGAAAACCAAAATTTTAAGTAAGTGCTAATACCAGCCTTCTACTTATTTTTTTGGAAAAATATTCCTAAAAGAATGTCAATGGATATCAACTGTATGTTCAATTGTACGTCTTCATCAGGTAGTTGATTTCCCAACAATTTTCAAGCAGCAACAAGGTAACAAGGTTTATATAATCCATAAAGGATTCCAAGACTTATAAATCCAAATCCAAGAGTAAATCCAATAGTTATAATCAACTATATTATCACATCTATTAATACCACAATATTAATCAACTATATAAACACAAGAGCTATCACATCTATTAATACCACAATATTAATCAACTATATCAAATCCAAGAGTTATAATCAACTATATAAACACATAGGTTTATACCTTCTCGTGTGAATACTGGAATCGTGGAAAGAAGAGGCTGTTGCCTGTTGACCGGCTGTCGGCGGACCAGTGGGTCGGCGGTGGGTGGCGGAGAACGACAGAACAGAAGACGCTGTCGGCGGTGGGTGGCGGAGAACGACAGAACAGAAGACGCTGTTGCCTGTTGACCGGCGGTCGGCGGTGGGTGGCGGAGAACGAGAGAGAACAGCGGTGGGTGGCGGAGAAGGAGAGAAGGAGAGACCTGTTGACCGGCGGTGGGTGGCAGAGAAGGAGAGACCTGTTGACCGGCGGTCGGCGGTGGATGGCGGAGCAAATACTGTGGCCGGTGGGTGGCGGAGAAGGAGAAACCAGAGAATGAGAGAAGAGAGAACACAGAGACAGAAAGGTGGGGTGGCTGGTTCGTGAGTATGAGTTCACATTTAGAAATTAGGGTTTCTTTCTATATATATATATATATATATATATATATATATATATATATATTATATATATTTATAAATAATCGGTTTTTAAACGGGTATCTTAAACGGGTAATCGGGCCGGGTAATCGGTTATTTAACTAATACCGGCCCCGGCACCATCCCCGTTTAAATCCTAGCGGTTTTCCCCGAAACCGTCCCCGTCCCCGATTAGTGTCCCCGAACCCGGCCCGTTTATGTCGGTTTTCGGTTTTCCCCGTCGGTTTCGGTTTTTTTTGCCATCCCTATATGATTAGGAGTGTGCGTATAGAATTGCCTGTAGAAAAATGCTTTAAGGTGCGTTTAGTTTATGAAAATTTCCAAAATTTTCATCTCACTTTTCAATGAAAATGAAAACTTGTTTACTTAATAATTATTTCATAAATTTTCATTTCACATTTTAAAATAACACTTTTCATATTCTCTCTCTTATTTTTCTATTATCTACCCTATATTTTTTTATAATTCTCTCTTTCTTTCTCTCTCTTACTAGTTTATCACATATCATATTTTTCATTTTTTATAAACACTCATCTTTTTTTTTAAACTAAAACTTTATTATCTAAACAAGTTTTCACTTTTTATTAAAACCCTTGTTTTTTCCTAAAAACTATAACTTGAAAACTGAAATTGAAAATGGACTCGTTTTCGTTAACCAAAATGAATGATGATGATATATGAATCGTAAAATATTGTGACCGACACGGTACGGACAAAATCCAACGGTCAAGATTTATGAGATGCGTTTTAGGCTCCAAAAGGGATTAGTTTTTGTCGGGTCATCAACGGCCAGAGGATGAGCGTGTCAGAAGGAAATGTTAATGTTGAAGGAGGGACCAATACGACATCGTAAAGAAATAAGCGGGTAGGGGTCAGCGGATGACGTGGGCAGGGCCACCCGATCATCGGCCGTTATTGGGGCCCACCCATTGCCTCATTCCCTTTGGTTAGTGAAAAAGATGCAGCAACAGAGTTAAAAGGTTAATTTCATGCATGTACAATTCATACTTATATATATATATATATATATATATATATATATATATATATATATATATATATATATATATATATATATATATATATATATATATATATAATTTTCTATAATTTAATGATAAATTTTTTTAAACAATTCATAATAATTTAGTAATAGATGTTGTTAGAAGCCGATAGAGGTCAGCGATTAGCCTTCTTTTCAGCGAACTCACTTGTCTGTGTTTTATGATTCATATTTTTCTTGTTGATTTTTTATTCAAATTTGTTGGAATTTATTTTTTTCACTGATTTTAATGACTTGTCGACGGTAGCTCGTGACTTTCAAACCGTTTACTAAACTTTTGTTTTAAAAACGTTTAAGAAGTTATTACTATTAAAAAATGTTAAAAATTTATATAATCCTAAAGTAACTTTTTATGACATGTTTGAAAAACTCTTTTACTAGAAACCTTTATATATGTATAAATGAAAAATCAAAAAATGAAAGTAAGATGTTGTGTTGTAACATTTGTTTTAATTTTATATACAATACAGAAGCATGAAAATTTTAATTAATAATAAAATAAATAATAAAAATATAATGGTGTTTTATTATATTTGTTCAAAATTTACTTAACGAGATGAAAAAAAATGTTAGTTTCATGTACCAACATAGTTTGATCATAATTCAAGTATTATGCCTATTTTTTAATAAGAATAAGTCCAAATTGACCATTTATTTTTGTGAGAATGACAATTACCATCATAGTTCTAGGAAGTATGGATAATATATGATTGTGAAAGTGACATTTTCCAAGTTCACAACAAGTTTAACCGATAGATTGATTTTTTCTTTTTTTGATAAGTCTCATTCAATTGACTCAAAAGTTGATTATTCTTCTTAATTCCATTTGATAATCCTGACTTAAGTAGGTATTAGTTTAACTACTCGTGTCATTATAATTAAAAAAATTGATGGATCTTCTTAATTTCATTTGATAATCTGAGTTATGATGGTTCTAGGTTAACTACTATTATCATTATATTCATGTGACAAGTATCATAATAACATTTGTTTCAACCTAAAATAGGTGTCTTGATTCTATTTTATAAATAGACTAGTTTATGAACCCACGTATTACGTGGATAATTTAAATAAATAATTGGTCATATAAAATATATGTAAACATAAAACTAAACCATATAAATTACAATAATGCTAGAACTCACAGGGATTAGTCGAATACGATTACCAAGTTTTCCAACGAAATTACAATAGCTCTGAAGATGGCTAACACTTGTATTATTTTAAGCCTCTTTCAACTCAATTCACCTATAAGCATACATAAAGTGTACACGTAAGCCCTCAAGCATAAAATAAGCATCTAAGTTTGTCTAAGGGTATTCGGTTATCAAAACAAAGACATCAAGTTCACATGGGACCTTGAGAGTTCCGGAATTAATCAAAGACCGTTAAACCCTTTAAACACTTCCATTAGAGGTGGATTGCAAGTATAAGGCCTATGCATCAACTCTCGACCGACCAAACTTGAATTTTTTGGGCAGAAGTGAGGTAGGTGCGTGACCATGGGGATGGTCATGCAGTGACCACTAGTCCCTGCTCGTTTTTCTTAACAAAAATGCTCACCAAAATCACTGAAACATCCATAAATATTTCTACAAGTTTGGACGTGCTTCACAAACAATATTTATAACATAAACACACATTGGAATCCTTACATATCATTTCATGATTCTATGGAATTCCTCCATTAGAGTTCTTGAGTGATTTGTACACAACAAGAATTTTCCATACACAACAATTTTACATAAAATGACTAATTTATCCTCACTGATATTTTTATCATCTTTATTTATATTCCCGGTTCATTAAGGATAGATTAGCCATTTAAAATAAAATTATTGTGTATTGAAAATTCTTGTTGTGAGTACACACCTTATTTACAAATTTTATGGTGTCGCATTTAGTATTTGTTCTAGTTATTAATTACCAAATCACATTTAACATGTGTATTGTAAATTCAACCCAGTAACTCCATTAGAGTTCTTGAATGATTTATACACAACAAGAATTTTTTATACACAACAATTTTATATAAAATTAATTCCTCATACAAAGAAAGTGTGAATTAAGCACTTAATTACTCCCTATATCATACCCTTCCTCTACTCCAAAGTATTTCAAATTACCATTTATAGAATAGAATTTAACTTTAATCCCAATTTACTTCATGAAGGATTCACCAACAAAGTAACTTTTATAGAATGTAGTAGAGATTACTACACTTGATTGATTAGACAAAGTGGATGATTGGCAATTACAATTCATAAAAGTTTTTTGGTTAGCATAGAAAAGACTTATGACCAATAACATCAAACATATACTTTCGTTTAATACTCCATGTTTTATTTACACTCAAAAAGGTAAATGTTAGAGACCTTTTACGCATTCGAAACTTATAAAAAGTTTGGTAGAATATCATTTGAATGAAATATTAAGGTTGTGTTTAGTTAATAAATTTTAAAAAAAAAATGAAACAATTAATTATCTTTTCCTTTTAATTTTTAAAATATCACTTTCTATATTCTCTATTACTAGTCTATCATTTGTCATATATTTACTTTTTTTATACTTTTTTTTTCTTATTTTTCTATCACCTACTTTATATTTATCTTTTATGATCTCTTTCGTACTATTCTATCATATGCCTCATTTTTCTTAAAACTGAAAAATACATCATCTAAACAAGTTTTCTAATGTTATAAAAACTTTTGTCTTTTTCTTGACAACTATAAATAGAAAACTAAAACTGAAAAATAACTACCTGACAATCTGTGTAGGAATTAAAACTTCAAATTTTTTACTTTATAAGGTGAAAAAGCATATGTAAGAAAAATTTACTAGGGGAATAATTACACTCATTAGTACGAACCATGTAAAAAGTCAATAGATTCGATTCATAATATAGAAGCTTTTTATGTCTTATTTTAGAAGATGAAATATTTCTTGCCTTTTAAAAAATCATTTATTTTGGTTTTAAGAATAAAAGACGGTTCATTATAGTGAAGAATAAATTTTAACTTATTGTAGTTAAGAATTTAGGTTTGTAATGATTTAGAAAAGAGATAATTGCGTAAAAACTCAAAACTTGTCAGTTTTTTGTGATTAAAACCCCAAATCATTTTTCGTTGCATAGAATACTCCGAACTAACTAAAAATCAGTAAATCAATGTTTTATTAATGGGTAACCGGTTATTAATCCTACGTGGACTGATAAATAACCTACGTTGAATAAATTTTAATTATTGAAACCAGTTGTCAAGTATTACACATCATTTAAACCCCCGTTGATGATGTAATCCCGTTTAAATATTACAATTAAGAATTATCAATGGGGTTTAAATGATGTGTAATACTTGACAACGGGTTTCAACAATTAAAATTTTTTCACGTAGTCCACTTAGGATTAATAACCGGTTACCCATTGATAAAACTTTGATTTACTAATTTTTAGTTAGTTTTAGATTTTCAATGCAATAAAAAATGGTTTGAACTTTTTAATCCCAAAAAACTGACAAGTTGAGGTTTTGTTTGCACAATTATCCCTTTACAAAATACATATGTTTGTGACACGTAATTACTTACTAATTTTAAGATTATCCAAAGAGCTTCATGAAAACCATATTTAAGTTATAATGTTTTATACTAAAAAACGATACGTGCTTCAATAATCAATACTTCACTTAAATATTTAGTACTCTATTTAAATATGGTTGTAATGATTTTTAACAAGAAAATTGTTGTTAACTACAAAATGGGAAATCTTTTTACAATGCTATGTTTTTTTTTCCATTTGTCTATAAAGTTGAATTAATTTTTTTTTTTTGGGAATTTACTGGTGGAGCAGAGAGTACTAGTGTAACAGCATTATTTAACATTCTATGAATGATCAATTGAATCAACAATGAGATGGAGTCTCCGATGGAGTAAAGTGATCTAAGGCTACAACTGTAAAGTGTAAATAGAGAAGCCAAATAGCTAATGTTTGATGCAAATATGTCGTTCTAAATTAATGTATTTTCTACTTTACAATGCTTCGGTTTCCACATGAACTCTGTAATCGGTACGAATGAAAAAACATTTTCAGATGCACAAATTTATACACTAATCTTATGAATTTAAAATTTGAATATATAATATATAACATAGTATGTCTGTTGTTTTATCTATCATTCATAGCCATAGGTCACAAACATAGGCTATGTATATCACATACCGAAGGTCATATATGTGATGCTGGTCACTACACATTGACAGAGGCAAGACTGTCTGTCGACTTCTACATTCTTCTATCCCATCTTCATGGGAGTTGGGGTTTGTTGTTGGCGTTTTACTTTTAAATACTTACTAATATTATAATCACATACTAAATTCAAATGTGAATTTAGGCATGTCAAAATATCATTCCATGATTTGGAACCAAAATCTCAATCCCAATTTGATCAGTGAATCCATGAGTTGATTAGGGAAGGAGATGGAGAATCCACGTTTTGAGAAAGTGGGAATGGTACGAGGATGGGAAATACTTTGGTTCTTGATATCGACCCCCTTATCCAATCATATTCTAGATCTGTTTGACAAAAACTAGCTAAAGCTTACTGTTGGAGCTTTAACTTATTGATGGAGCTGGAATTTATGATAACTGATACTTTTACTAATGTTTTTGTAAAATAGCTGAAGAAAATATAAAATGACATAAAAATACATATAAATAAATTAACCAAATTAGAAGAATAATTAATTACGATTATTTTGATCATTTTATTTTTTGATAAGCTCAAACTACTTTTATAAGCTAGTTGAAATAAATTATGATTCAAAAACTAGTGGTTTTGATCTTGAAAGAAAATTTCCAAACAAAACTTATGGATGATAAAAGTTGAAGTTTTTAGAAACCATAAGTTTAAGCTTACATCATAACTATTCTTTCGAATTAAAATGAACACCATGATTTCATTAGAGACCAAACAAAAGTGTCAGCGTCGTATTATCAGAAAGCCAAGTAGAATCCACCGACAAGGGTCAAAACATAGCTAATGTCGTATTATTAGAAAACTAAGTAGAACCCACCGATAGGCGGTCACAACATAGCTAACGCTATACACCCAATTGATCAACAAATAAGATGAGTCCGAATGGGATGGAGCAACAAGACACTCAACAGTTGCATATTGGATGAAAGATCGAACTCTTTGATGCATTTTTCTATCAACCATTTGAATTTCCCTCTCAATCATTCATCAAACAAAGTTAAATAATTAAGTATTCCTTTGAGATGGGACAAACCCCCAATTCAGAAAAGTGATTGAAAAGACTTGTTTTAGAAGGGTAATTAAATGTAACCTTGAACCACGTCTATGTTTGGCAGAGAGCTTTTAGCAGCTTTTGTTTTTAAAAAACTCTACTAAAAACTAAAAGCCTTGTTTGGAAGGAAAACATAGAGCTTTCATTTTCTAAAAAAAAAAAAGCTCTTTTATAAAACGCTAGTAGAAGTAGTGTTTAAAAAGCTCTGGAGCTTTTGGTCAAACAAAATTACTTTTTTACCCTTCTATTAATCATAAGCTACCACATTTAATTGATATTAATGTCCTTTTACGTAATTTAATACTAAAAGCTACAGCTACAACTACTTTTACCAAACACATGTATAAAACTAAAAACTCCAGCTCTTTTAGAAAATTTCAGCTCTCAAAAGTTCCAGCTACTAAAAGCTCTACCTCTTTTAAAAATACAAAGCTACAGCTAATTTTGCCAAACATACCCTGCATGATAGAAAATTTACCCAAAAATTTTTAGTCTCTTTCTCCTATAAAAGAGGCATATTTTGTAACACATATCTCGAACGAAAAGTCAAAAATGTCCCCAATTCTATCGGTAAAAGAAATATCCAATTTTGAGAAGACATAGTATTTTGCGACAAGCAGTGCGGTGTCAGGAGTGACTTGACAGTGGCTAACAGAGGAAATGGGTGCAGGGAATTCAGTTACTAACCAAAACTCACCTCAAAGTACCAGCCTTTATAAGTTCTAAACTCAACCCACCAGGCACCAGCTACAGGTCTTTTGGTCATCATCATCATGTGCCTGCCTGCCTGGAAAAACGCATTAAAATGCAACATCCAAGCAGCATTTTATAAAAGTAAGAATTATAGACTAGTTACACCTAACGTATTGTATCGAAAATCATGGTTACAAAAAGAAAATGCCACTTTCTTCTTGTCTTGTCCGGCTCCTGTTCTTCCGTAAATCACATTCTGAACATTATGAATAAACCATGTTAATTTTAACCGACAAAAAGAAAAAGAAAATTTACATTTAGGTCACTTTAGAACATTGCTACGACATGTACTATGCTTTTTGTACAAAAGCTCTAACGCAGGTGACCTATTGAGAAAATAATGCATTAATGTTGGATGTTGGCATATGTTCTTCCGTATCAACTATACCTTATAATAATATGAATTATTATCTTCTTCAGACAAGTAGTCAAGTACCCCTACTCAGTGGACACAGACTGAGATAGATGAATTAACACATAGACAAGAACTGCTAGTGTACAAGACAGTTGTATCTACTATGTAATATCACGAATATATACGAAAACAATCAATTCGAGTTAGAATGTTTCGGGCATGGTGTAGTTAGTAAATATCATATTTCCACTTGTGTATTCACACATCAACATAATAATGTGATGCCCACACACACACACATACATACATGTATTTGTATATATGTATATGTAGGGGTGAGTTCAATGGAGAACCTTAATACATCGAAGAACCACAATGCATCGCTAGAAATCCTAATGCATCATGCAGGAAGTCGATGCATCACACGGGAATTTGATGCATCACGCGGGAATTTGATGCATCACGTGGAAAAAATGATGCATCACGCGGGAATTTGATGCATCACGTGGAAAAAATGATGCATCACGCGGGAATTGTAATGCATTTGTGGTGGTGCATGGAGGTTCTTCGATATTCTTTGATGCATGGAGGTTCTCCATTGAACCCCCCCTATATATATATATATGTATATTGTATATTTGCTAAGTTTTAGAATATTACAAGCCCAAAGATTTATAAATCATGGGAGAAGCCCATATAAACTGGTTACCATTGGGCCTTTTGACCCTTTAGGTATGATATGAATAGCTGGGGAAAATCATAGGCCCCTCTACATCTAGTCCATCTTTACTTATATATATATATATATATATATATATATATATATATATGTATGTACTCTACTATGCTACTACTGGACAACTTGTTACAAAGTTTCCAGTTTTTCATACATGGGAGTTTTGTAAGTTTCAACATTACAATCACATTACACAAGATAATGAATGCTTTCATATTCGATCAAAAGGTTTAAATCACAAAATGATCCCGATGGTAATGATATAAAACACGCTAGAAGGAACCGTCCATAATAGGTTAATCTAGCCCGAAATGTGCACACAATTACACATTTTTTGCTCTTGTGGAGGTTGAAGTTAATACCTGACAGAGGTGACAAGCTTCAGAAGCAAGTCCACAACGTCATGCGAAATTTTGTCAGCCGCCATCTTTAGGTGTTGAATCTTAGCCTCGGTTTCCTTCCCAAGACGCTTCACATTGGCACCTGAATCTCCACTACTCTGTCATGTTTCACATATTTTAAGTTGAAACCTAATTAACGAAATACGTTCCAAGTTTTGGCCAGGGAAAGTATGATGGTTTCAACTTCAAAAAAGGTACCAAGAATAATTCAGATACATGTACTTAAAAAATGGTTGCTCCGTATGTGATTTGGAGTCTGCTAATTAATATCTTTAGCATATATTCTATAAATATTAAAAATTAATTTATTATTATTGTATCTATTAAGTATGGTATTTGAATTTTCTTTTAAAAGAGTTTATATTAATATTAGTCGATTAGGGTTTGTATTAGAATTAAGGTTTATATAATTTAGGGTTTGCATGGTGTTTCGGAGGTGATGGGTCGGAGTTGTAAGCCTAGACTTGGTGGCTGACTCCAGAAAATGACGTCTACGTGGCCAAGGGTTGTGAGTTTGAGTAGGGGGTCGGTACGTATCTCAAATTTTGACCCAAGTAGTTTTAAAAACTTTCCACCACCTAAAGCATTTGTAATATATACTTATATTATCCACGCATTTTTAAAAATTTTTCTTGACTGGCTCTTGACCATTGACTACTTTTAATATAATGATTTCTTACAGTTGCAAATTCTATTTATTTCAGAGATAATGTCACAATATAGCTATGTACGTTCAGATTTGGTCGGTTGGTCCATTCTGGGTATTATAGTTTTCTTTGGTCTATTTTAGGTATTAAACTTTTCACAACGGTCCATTTTAGGCATTACACACACATAAAGAAGTTACAAAAATGATACACTGCTAAAACATTTATTACCGAAAATAACCAATACAGAAAGTTTAATTACCAAAAGTGAACCAATACAGAAAGTTTAATTACTAAAATAGATCACGGTGAAAAGTTTAATACTTAAAACAGACTAAAAAACACTATAATACCAAAAACAGACCAAACCTAAAAGTACATAACTATTTAATGACACTATCCCTTTATTTCACAATTAAAAGAACTTCTTTTCAAACTTCTAATTATACCTCCACAAGTTTCCTCTGAAAATCAGCTTCCATTTGTGCACGAAATTCAGCAACCTCCTTCTCAGCCTCTTCTTTGGCCTGTTTTAGTCGAGCCAATTTGGCTGAACACAGAAAAGAGATGGTATGAATACAACTGCATTGATTGAAGATCAATTATTATGCAATATACATCATGCCTTTGTTTCGACACTACTAACACTAGTGATATGGTCTGACTCTCGTGGTCAAACTACACATTCATAAATCCAAATCGATATAGATTTACACAATGGCAAAGGTTTATATCTTTAAAAGTATAATAATAATACATATTCCATGTGGAAGGAACCAGGTTGAGTAGGACTATAAACAAGTCAACCAAGATGAGAGTTCTTTAACAGGGCTAAACATATTACACCGAGATGCACACTTCAATTCTGAAAACTTAGTTAACTCGATTGAAACCAAGCTCAACTCCAGTAGGCGCCTTCTCAGGTATGCGTTCTTGCAAGCTGAATGTCGTTTACAGGTTTGAGCTTGATCTCACTTGAGATGGTTAGCAGCCATGCATAGTATTTAAATATGGTACAGCAACAAATGAGATCAAGTCATGTTAGATTACTAGTAAGTAAACATTTTTTTAAAATTCATAATTTTTCTACAATGAGGTATTATGTCCTATTATTAAAACCTATTATATGCACCCCAGGTTGCAGGACTTAAACAGTCGTACACCTGATGGCCACTCAGTGGATGCAGGTGCAGTCACACTGACGAGTAGGAAGTATGAAAATTGAACACCGTAGAAACTTGATGCTATGGGTTTTATTGATTCAAGTCAAGTAGGCCAAAATATAAATCAGACAAATCAAACCACATAGGAGGCATATCAGAGCCTGACTTGGCAGGTAGTACATATGAACCAAGCTGCATTCATGTATCTTCAAAGGTGAAGTTGAATCAGACTTTAAGAACCAGATACTATAGTAGTAGACCTGGCTCACGCACCTCCGTACATTTTAGATAACTCAAAATATACAAGTAACTTTGGCATATATAAAGAACTTTCAGCATTCATGAGTTTATCAAGACTATAAAATGTAATATAGATGCAGGAAAGGCACAGACCACTCCGGGCAGCATTCACTATTTGCTGAGCTTCTTGCTCTGCATTTAACAAGAGCTGGATTCCGTTTTGGCGTCTGCTGGCATCCATTTTTGCCAAGTGGTAACACACTGAGCGGCTGCAAGACCCAAAATGTCAGATAAAAAAAAGATCCAAAAGAAAGTAACCGCCCAACTCCTTCCCTTGTATATCGACAATAAACATTGTATCATGAACATGAAAAAGGTTATCTCAAGAGGACACTTGCTTGGATCATATAGTTGAAAATCGATATGCCCACAATAACATATACTTGACAAACCTTACAAGGCTAATTTAGATAAAAGACGATACTAAACAAAAACACAAATAACAGATTTAATATTTGTGAAGTAAAAGCACTACGACAGGAAAAAAGAAGCCCATTTAAGCTACTTAAATCTAATTTTAAAAAAAAAATTGGTAAAGGGCCCTATGGTAGACCTCAAAGAGAAGAAAAAACAAATAAAGCATGTATGCTTGTTGGTTAGAGGATGAACACCACATGAGCACCTAGGTGATAACATGGTGAAAATACAAAGTTAATGTAATTTGATAATAGACATCCCTCTCAACACGAGGAAAATATTTTCTTAACTATTAACTAAGCCCGACCATATCCGTTCTGAAACAAAGTATGCTTGTTCACTTTTCTGGTCACACAAGTGACTTTTAGGATAGTAGGATGCATAAAGTAAGTTGTCCCATAAAACATACACTGTTAGGCTGAAGATACCATTCAGAGTCTTCTGCCTTCTAGGACCTTCACAACACTTCCTAAGGATCTAAATCTGTTTGGATCCTGATATGAATCCAGGGTTGAGACAACAAATCGAGCCTTCTTGTGACCTCAAGGCCTCTGATCTTCCATTGCAGGTCATTCGGCCTCTTTAAAGTCATAGAGATTCCTTTTCATAGAACTTATCAATTAGGGCTCTAATTCCGATCTCTGTGCCATCTAACAACCTTTTTTTTCTCCAGCGTTGTTTGACCTTAGCTACGCCGGTAATGCCACATTAATCTTTAGCACCTTTGTCATCAATTATAACCTCCATAGCCTTGCTAAAGCCAATCTAACATCATTGTTTTGTCTGAATTGCCATGAAGACACATCAAACATTCCAAATTAGAAAATATCTGTTATCCTTTTTGTCTTCTGTTTCGATCAGTATGCCTACTGAAACCAGATCAGTTCAGAGCCGTTTGGAGCAGAACGAAGAACAGATCCGCCAATTGCAAACTGATGTAGCTGACATCAAATCCTCATTGAAAACTTTGGAGATGGATCGAGTGGAGAATTGCGAATTTCGTAAGCTAATGATGAATTTCATGAAACAACAAGGTAAGAAATCTGTTTCAAATGATGAAGGTGCTTCTGGTATTTTTTATGAACCTGGAGGAGGGAGTGGCGGAGATGGTGGTGCCCAATCTCCTCACAAGGGTGCTTCAATCTTACCTTGGGCTGTAAAGAAGATCAAACTTCCAAAATTCTATGGGTTTGATCCCTAAGGCTGGATTCAGAAAGCAGAGTTGTATTTTGACATCAACGAAACTCCTCCCCCTCTTCACATACAGTTGGCTCAATTGAGCATGGTAGGGGTCGCTCAACATTGGTTCACCATTGGCAATCAAGTTCATTCTTCTTTGACTTGGGATGCACTACAAATCGAACTGCTGCAACGTTTAGGGGGTCTAGAAATTCAAAATCCATTCGAGCAATTAGCTTCTATTAAGCAGTCCGATTCCATCCTAGATTATATCGATGATTTTGAGTATCTTCTTTCCTTGGTTCCGAAATTATCAGAATCTCAAGCCCTAGGGTATTTCATCGCTGGTTTACGTGATGATGTGAAGCGTTCGGTTCATCTTCACCGTCCTCAATCGAGATTGGATGCTATGTATTTGGCAAAGGATGTTGAAGCGATGTTACGTCCATCCGCTGATACCGTCTCTCACGTCCGCTATCGTTATCAACCTCTGTTGGACCGATGGTGGGCTTTCAGGGGGATCGCTCATCTATTGGGCCTCCTGAAGTTTTATTAGATCGTAAACCTTATTTGGGCCAGTCCAAGATGGATGGGTCTCATGTCTTGGATTCTAGGGATCGCTCAAAGATGCATACGGCTGTGGCTCCCTCATCTCGTCCTCCTCTGCCAACGATCACTCCACTGGAGTCGTCTTCAAATATGCCTCGTGATTGTGGATTACGTTCTTTAACTCGGTCCGAATATGAGGAACGTCGTAAGAAGGGCCTTTGTTTTCGATGTGGAAATCGATTTGGTCCTGCTCATAAGCGTCCTGAGGGTCAATTGAGGGTTCTGTTGTTGGGAGATGATGAATTTGTCGATGCTCAAGGGAATTTTTGTCAATCAGAGGAGGTTTGGGGTTCTGATTTAACTACACCACCAGACATGTGAAAAGGCATCAGGGAAACTTGCAACACTACAAGTCTTGAGGTCAAGACTTATATAAGGGGGAAGTATTGATAGGGAATTGTTAGTATATTCTAGAAAGGGGTATATTAGTAATAATATCTAGTAGTTAGTTAATATTGAGAATCTATAAATAAGAGGTAGAGGGTGTGAGTGAAGTGTGCAGAAAATATTGTTAGGATTTGATTAGCTCACTGCTTGTGCTTTGAGGGGTCTCCAACCATTCGGTTGGGAGAAAGGGATTATCCCTGGGATCCTTTTGGATTGTTTACTGATATTTTGCTTAGTCAATTTCATTGTTCACCTCTGTTTATCCATTGTTTTATCATATGCAATTCTGATTCTGCATCATCTTAGCTCGGTCTTGTTCTAAATTATGTGGGTAAATTCCAATTGCAAATCACACATCACACTAATCTACTTTCTCGTCTGAGTATTGCTACAAAGGAGATTATAACTTTTAATAGGGACATTGTCACATGCTGCATCATATCTCAAGTGCTTTCCCCTCAATATAGACATTAAACTAACTCTAAAAACGTGACAACTCTCCCATTCGAAATGTCTGTAATTCAAATTATTAACAAAATCATGTCAAAAATCACGACCTTGGCAATGTGAACACCAAAACCTATCCACGGTTTATAAGGAAAAAGTGAGAATATGTGCATCAGTTCCACCTCTAAGCAACTAGAAAATGTATTCCAACTTCAAAACATAATCAAATTAGTTCCAACTTTTGATCTCAAATTCTCAACCCAGAGCAACACCACATGGATCATCACAATTATGATTGCCATACATAAAACGTAAGGATTGCATCTTTGTTTTTAATCAACAATTACCAAATATAATGGCAGAGATCGGATACTTGGCAATTTTTGTGACAATGCAGCGGATCTATTAAACCAAAAGAAGAAAAGAAAAGTGTAGCAATATTGTATCATAAACATTTAAAAAAATTTCAGTCTAGACACATCAAAATAGTTTCTTATAATTTTTTAATGATAGGTTATGCAATTGGCAACTAGCAAAGTTGGAAAAGCAGATTCGCCACATATAATTGACAAAGAAAACAAACGATAAGTTCAAAAGTTCGATCTTCTCCACCGAATTAAGCTGAACCTAGCACAACAAAACGCAAAGAATCTAAAGAAGATTCCATACACATACTACAAAGGATTTTATCAAGTAATTAGTAAGATGCAGAACTTAACGAAACAACAATCAACGTGATCCACAATTCAGGGAGATCAAAATAAAATATTAACAAAAACAAACAAACAAAGCGGCAGATTAAGCGAGAATTTGGGGAAATTGCATACCTAAAGAAGCGCTCAACGAAGATGCAGAAGAGAAGAAAGTGACGAGAACGAGGGATCAACAATGTAGTTTTCAGTTTCTAGAAGAATCTCAACTTGATACGTGCCCCAACTAGAAAATTCTAAAAATCATCTTTTTGTCTACCACGTTAAATAATTAAATTATAAGATTCATTTATCAGATTCAAACAAAAGTGGGCATTTGGTCTAGTGGTATGATTCTCGCTTAGGGTGCGAGAGGTCCCGAGTTCAATTTTCGGAATGCCCCTTTTAAATCTAAATTTTAACAGGTTTTTGTGAATTTCATTACCAGTCCCTCTTTTATTCTCCAATCGCCAAATTTAACCCACTACCCAAACACTAATTTAACATCAGAAAGTTTTCTATTTTATTTTGATAACGGTAAATGAATAATCAACTTTATTTTAAAACTATATATATATATATATATATATATATATATATATATATATATATATATATATATATATATATATAATTTTCAGAAAAATATTCGTTTACCATTTGAGTTATTTATTTAATCATTACTAGTTTTATTAACCCGTGTATTACACGAAAAATTTTAATAGTTATCTTTTCCTTAAAATTATATAAACTTAAAATTGAAAAAAAAAAACTAATATGTTCATCAATAACTTTTAAATTTATTTTTATTATTAAAATATCTTTTAAATATTGTTTGTTGAGATTTTAATGGATATAGATGTACTAATAGTAATAGTATTGTACCTTTGGCAAATCCTCGTTAAGTCAATTGGCATTCTATTCAAATAACATGTGGTACTTAGTTACTCATTTAATAAGATATATAGATATAGATTAGATAGAATATGTATGATAAAATGCCATAATTTTTTTTTATTTGTGTGATTCGATACCAAGATATAAATATAAACAAAGTTAATCCGTAGAAAATAAGAGCATTCATATCATCATGTAGTCATGTACCATCCATGGTTGTGTTTGATAATACTTTTTTCTTTTACAACTAAAAAAGAAAAAAAAATACAACATTTATATAGGGTGCATTTGGCAAGGAGTTTTAAAAAACTTCAGCTCTTGATGTTTCGAAGCTAAAGCTCAATAGCTTCGTTTGGTTGATAGGTTCTTGAGCTTTTGATTCAGATTTGAAAGTTTTTCACGATAAACTACTTGAATTAACTTTTAAAACGATCTTGAGTTTTGGTCAAACAAAATTCCTTTTTTACCCTTCAAATAATTATCAACTACAACATTTAATTAATGTCAATGTCTTTTTATGTCATTTAATACTAAAAACTACCGCTACACTATTTTTACCAAACACATCCATAAAAACAAAAAGTTTCACCTCTTTACTCTAACTCCAAAAAACTCCAGCTCGAAGTTACAGCTAGTCGTGTCAAACAAACTCGTATTCACAAGAACCTTCACTAGTGAGAGTTGTATCCAAATTGGATCAGTGTGTCTATGGGTTCAAATTTTCTAGATAACTCGACCCAAAATCCATTTTACCCAAAATAAAAAATACAACCGCTCAACAACTCAACTCTTTCTGAATCGACTTCAATATATCCATAACCTGAATCAAAATATAAAAAATAAAGTTAATTACTAGTTATATCAATAATAACAATTACTAGGGGTTTGAATTGGATTTAAATTGGACCCAAATGACAATTCTTCTTTTAAAATTAAAAACCTAAAGCCGGATTTATAATTATTTTTGTCTGGCTTTTCGAATTTTTCCATTTTATTAAAAAATAATAGGGTTTATTATGGAAAAAACCAACATGTTTTTACGTTTTTTTGCGTTTTCGTCCCTCCATGTTTTTTTTCCATAAAAAACCTTAAGTTATTCTTTTCTTTTTGGTTTAGTGAAATTTGGACATTAGACCCCGGTTATAATTTGTGAACCGGGTTTTAAAAAACTAAAAAAAAACCGGGTTCTAATGTCCAAATTTCACTAAACCAAAAAGAAAAGAATAGCTTAAGGTTTTTTATGGAAGAAAATAACATGAAGAGACGAAAACGCAAAAAACGTGAAAACATGTTTTTTTCATAATAAACCCAAAATAATAATAATAATAACGATTTCATTTATGAATTTAAAAGTCACCTCAAAATTGTTTGTCAAAAGAGAAGTGTTTTGGATCAATACAAAGTATATCTTTCCAAGTAGTTCTTGAAGTGCTTCCACTTGATCTCCTAACAAATCAACCTTCACAACCAAACAAACGTTATAAACTTATGTTTTTAACATTCCAGCGAACCAAACGTCACTACTAAATATTATCATATCTTTTCGAACCTCGGTTTCGGCTAATACGAGATTTTGGCATCTTCTCGCAAACGCCTTCTTGTAAACCAACTCATTCTTTCTAACTGAGGCTGCTAGACCCGAGAGTGAATCGACTCGTTGAGTAATTCGTTCCAACCTGAAACGGTAATCCTCGAGTCATTATCGAAGCAAAGCTTTCTTTATAGATTTTTATAACTAGAAAGCATACCTCGCGAAATTCGTATATAGTTTTTCGCATACGTATTCTTGAAAATCCGTTAAGAATGTATAAACCATGTCTTCCGTTGAATGTAAGTCGCTAGGTTCGGTAGCTAAACCATAGTCTAACTCTCGTAATCGTTCTTGACTCGCACTTAAAGTCCTCGTAGCCTTTTCTGGTTTGTGGTTAACAAAACTAAGTGTAGATTGATCTTCGAAAGATTGTCGTTGGTTCATAAGTTCTCCTTCAATCTGTTCGGATAAATTCGTGTTTTTGCTCATGAAAAACCGGCTTTCTTTAAAACCATCTATCACCGATTGGTATACATCGTGCACGAAAGAAATCTCGAGTTCGTGTAGGTGCTTTTCGATATTCAAATCTTCGACTAGTTCCTGGAAAAACACTGCGTATAAATCCTCCTTGATCGTGTTCTTCATATGGCATTCGTTAATCTCGTTTTGAATCTTTTGCAGCTCGAAACCTACGTTGATCATAATATCGTTTATTGTCTCGACAAAAACCGATTTATATATTTCATCTGTCAATCGCGATTTCAAGCTTTCGTTTTCGTCATGGGCACTCCACTCCTTTGCGACTTCACGTAAAACATATGCGAACACGTCTTCTCTAATGTTTGTCTCGATATCGTAAGCCAAAAACTCTTTATAACAGTTGTTTACGAGAAGCATGTAATGTTCTTCCATCGCCATCGTTTGGAGACTCGATTTGTGTCTTTCTTCAGAATGCTTGCGTAAACTGTGCTGTTTCTTTTGAACGACGACACCTGTTTCCTCTTCGGGTTTATTCTTACAGTTGATAAACGTATCGAGTCTCGCTATAACTCCACGAAACTTCTTCTCGATCTTATTACTGTCCTCGGCTTCATTTCTGATGCGAAGAACCGTTTGAAGTTTGTCTCTAATTACGACCATTTCATCGATCATCTTGGAACAAGTGTGGCATTCACTTGATGACTTAAGATCTTGAATAAACCCTTTGATCGTAATCAATATCGTTTCTTCCTCGATCGACCATCCCCATTGTTTCTCCGATCGTCGATTATTAACATTGTGCGTTTGCCCAAATACGAGGTCGAGTATTCCTTTCAAAAGGTTGATGTCAGTGCTCATTTGCTTGATCATCAAGTTTTGTGATCGGTTATCCGGCCTTAACCGATCATCCAATGACACGATCGTATTCGGTGAAACCTCGATTTTCTCCTTCGATTCAGGATCAAAACCGACCGAGTTTTTTAGTTCAAGGAAATCCTTTTCTTTCCCTTTGCTGATATTCATTCGAAGCTGACTCAAGATAAACTCTTGAATCTTTTCGTTTTTACTTCTTTCAAACTCGAGTTTCGATCTTAAACAAACCAATTCTCTGTCTTTCGATTCCAAATCTTGTCTTAACCTAAACTCATTCTCTAATCTCTCGATCAACTCTTTATCTTTTTCGATTATCAAACATTTCGTGTGGTTAAGACGTTCACGAAGCAGGTCTTGAAGCTCAATAAGATCCGGGAGCGTCTTTTGGCAACTGGTTTCTGGGATTCGATCATCATCGGGCTCTTGTTTGATCAGTTCCAAACCGCCATTGATTAAGATGATAGCGAGCTCGTAAAACTTGGATGTTTCGTTCAAGCATTCGATCTGCGAGGCTTTCGAGTGGACGTTCTTGTATGCATAGTCCATGGCGGATCTCAAGAAGCTGATCATGATGGAATCCATTTCACCAACGGTTTCATCCATGGATCGTTATGGGGTTTGAAGTTTTGAATCAAACTGCAGTTGCATGAATGACAGAGAGATTAAACTTAAGGGAATAATACGATCCAAATTTTGTGGCAAAATTCATGATTGATTTTCTAATTATAACAGTTATCACTGTTCTTAATTTTACATCTAACGTTTTGAAAAAATTAGATTGTTTTTATGTAAAACCAATAATATAATTAGATTCGTTTCTATAAAAATAATAATAAATTTATTGGTTTTATTATTATATAAAAAAATAATAATGTTTTGGGTCATAAGTTCTCCTTTGGGCCGAAAGAGTTTTGAGATTGAAGCTCATGTTGGACTTTATCAAAACTTTTATAGGGTCCGTTTATTTGCATTTAAAGAAAAAGGTATCTCATTCTCTCTGGCCCTTTTCGATCGATACTTCGGCCAACATGGTTGCATTTGAAAATAGTCGTCTCAAATCTAAATTTCAGATCTAAACATACTTTAAATTGTTTTTTAAAATTCAAATATAAAATGTTTTATACTCCGACTTATAAAAATGAGAGAGTAGTCTCAGGCCCGGTGCTTGGGGGGTTCAAAGTGGGCCTCTGCCCAGGGCCCATAATTGGAGTGTCTCAAAAAAAAAAATTTAGGTACGTATTATAATATGTGTGAAAAAGGTAAGCCCATCTGTGAAAAAAAAATTAGGCAAAATTCAATGGTCACCTATTGGTTTTACATAAAAACAATCTAATATTTTCAAAACGTTAGATGTAAAATTAAGAACAGTGATAACTGTTATAATTAGAAAATCAATCATGAATTTTGCCACAAAATTTGGATCGTATTATTCCCTTAAGTTTAATCTCTCTGTCATTCATGCAACTGCAGTTTGATTCAAAACTTCAAACCCCATAACGGACCCTATAAAAGTTTTGGCAAAATTAGGCAAAATTCAGTGGGCCTCTGCCCAGGGCCCATTTTTTTTTTTGATGTTTATAATAATTTTTATCGTATTAGTGAAGTTTATAGGGCCTCTTATATAGTTATTGCACAGGCAGTGGCGGATGCAATTCATTACTATGGGTGTCACTAGACACCTATAAAATTTTAAAATGCTGAGTTACGTATGTATCAAAAAGTCAAGTGACACCTAAGATTTTTTTTAGTGACACCTACGAAAAAGTTATAAAAGTATTATATAGAAATCTAATTTATATTTGTTGATTTCATTACCCAAACATATTAAAATATTACTGAGTTTAATCACAAAAACTTAAAAGAAAAACAGAAGCCCAATAAAAATAAAAAAGATAAGAGGCAAAATTCAATAACCAACCCAAAAGATTTATAAAAACCCAAAAAAAAAAAAAAAACTAGTCCAAACCTTGTTGAAGACACCGGTTCAATTGGTCGAAAAATCCCTAATCGATATCATCGCTTCATCAATTATGGAGTTACTTAAATATGTTGAAAAATCCTTAACCGTGTGATTCTTTTCGGGACTTTGATGCACAAAGTTACTAAGGTTGGTGGAGATGTATCATAATAATTTTAATTATGATGAGAATGTTAATATACTACATCAACTTGAATACTATATTGAGAATGTGAAAGACGATCCAATACTTTTAAACTTGAATGGAGTCTGCGAGCTTGCTAGATAAATGGTGGAAATTATTTAGCATCTTTCGTATCCTTTGGTTTATCAATTGCATGTTAAAGCTAATATTGGTTTCTCAGTTGCAACTGTGACAATTGAGAATTGGTATTGTACTATTTACTTTTGTAATTATAAAATTCTTGTTATTTGTTAATTTTGTGTTGGCAACCCGTTTCAGTGACCCGATCCATCTTAGAAAATATTTTGAAAACCTAACCATTAAACTTACTCTTAAAAAGTGACACCGATAACCAAAAATCCTGGATCCGCCCCTGTGCACAGGGCCTCCAAAATCTTAGAGACGGCCCTGAGTAATCTAAAATCAAATCAAAAGCTTATTAATTTCAGACTGATTTTCAAACTTTAGACAATTTTTAAAAAACAAACAAAACCTGTATTTATTGACAAAATTCAAACATTTGAAACTATTATACATATATACATTATTCACTAATAAATTTACTATTCATAAGTGGGTTTTTCTAAAATGCACCATTTAATTATAATTTAATGAGGGTTATTCTAACATGCACCACAACTATTTTCTATTATCATATATAAATAGTTTGTTTTATTAATTAAGTATTCTATTAAGTATTAAATAATTAAATTCATCATTAATATTTTATTAAACATATATACATTATTCACTAATAAAATTATTATTCATAAGTGGGTTTTTTTAGACGCACCATTTAACTATAATTTAATGAGAGTTTTCTAACATGCACCATTAACTATTTTCTATTATCATGTATAAATAGTTTGTTTTATTAGTTAAATATTTTATCAAGTATTAAATAATAATTTTATCATTAATATTTTATTAATAAAATTTTTCTACATATAATATAACATGTGATCCATATATCATTAATAATATTTTTCTTACATATGATAATATTTCATGTATTAAATTGTTATAACATTAAATTTAGCTTATAGTAATTAATAAAAAAAAACATTTACGTTTATGGTATTTTTTAAAATTATTTATGTATATGGTATTTTTAAAAATATCACAAGAGAAAATTAATATTTAATACATTATAATTTAACACTATAAATTCACATTTTATATTAGTTTTTATAAAATTTATTTATTATAACTATTATTGTGAGTGTGTGCCTAATTTATATAGAAATTTTATACTTTTTTCTAACATGAAAATATTAATATATACTCAAAGTACAATCAAACAAACAATAATCCAAATAAATATATGTAATTTATTGATTTGTTTTTTATTAAACTAAAATATAAAAAATCTACTAACGAAAGAACAATTAATTTTAATAAATTTTAAGTATCCATATAGGGATTAGTAACAAAGTATTATATATCCATTCTATCTATTTATTTTATAATTAAATCAAACTAAAAAAATCCAAGTAAAACATATATTAAACCTAAACGTGAAAACATGAGAAAATATATTTGAATTAATAAATTTTCATATATCTATATATGAATTAGTAATAAAAACATCATGTAACTAAAATTTAATAATAAAATACGATTAATTTTTTTTTTTCATAATTTATCTTTTATTTAAATATATAAGTTGTATTTACAGCATAACAAGTGTAGCATCTAGATCAATATACATAGAAATTTCAGGTTTACTTTTCAGTTCATTTTTAAACTTTTTTAAAGTTAATTTAATTTAATAAGATTTTACCTTATTTTTTTACTATATTAAAAAAATACATAGCTATACATCCGTCGCAACGCACGGACACCACATAACTTGTTCTCAACAATTATGAAAAGATTTTTGTTGATGATTGATGTGACATGGTATGAAATATGCCAAACACCCATGTTTCTATGTTGATGTATAATATGGAAGCATTTTTTAGTATTAGTCAATTCATGTAAAATGAATAAATGCATTTGAATGATTGTGTGGATCACTTTATTTCGTGTATACTTTTTCGACACACATATTAAAGTTTGTCACCGTTACAACAAAAGTAATTGATACCAAATTCTAAAAAAATTTGACTCGGTATTTGTTTTAATTTTTCTGACTTTTATAATTAAAAAACGTCTATTTAAAATATTATGGTACAAATGATGCAATTAACCACTTTGACATAGATCAAGTGTTCACCACCAAAGGTTGGAAGTATTATCCTTGATTGAGGTCTCGAGTTCGAATCTTGCCAAGGTGTGTGGTTTGATTCTCACCCTCAAGGTGTCTTACTATGGTGTTGATATTTAACCACTAACATCTGTAGTTTAAAAAAATTGATGCATTGAGCTTGATCCGAAATAGGTGACCATATAGCTAATTGTATCAGTGTAATCAATTAAATATGTAAGTTGTTGTTTAGAGATTTCTTATCACACTTAACTGATTTTTCATATTTTCAATTCTTAAAAGTTATGCTTTTTTCACATTATTATTTCTAAAATAATTTTAAATATATAATTTCCGAAAAGGATCATCTAATAAATTATATATTAAAACCGGTGCCCAAGAATAAAATCCTAAGGTCCTGTTTGGTTCGCGGATTTCGCAGGATTTCGTAGGATTTGTATTTGAAATACCTTGAATTACCGCATTTGGTTCGCGGATTTCATCAAGCATTTTAAATCCCGGGATGCAATGTCAAAAGTGACTTTGCCAGATGCAATGTCAAAACAACGGTAACCATGGAATTGGGTTTGATATCCAAGAAAAACACAACGAATTGAGCGTGTGGAGAGTTTGTGTGGGCGTTTAGCGGAGAGGTTTGGGTAGCATGCACACCCAAAGACACGAAGGTGATCATATGAGGGATCGCGGAGGAATAGAGCGGAAGTGGGAGAACGATTATGAAGGATTTTGGTGGGGAGTATGTTATGCAGGTAAGTGGCCGTATGAAGTGCTTCGACCCAAAAAGAGGGAGGAAGAGAAGCATGAAAGAGAAGGGCAAGAACGATTTCATTTAATCGGCGGATCATGCGTTCGGCCTTTCCATTTTGTGGGGATGTTTGGGGGCATGAGAAACGAAAAGTGAAGCCCATGGACTTCGCAAAATCATGAAACTGGGTATTGTCAAACTCTTTTCCGAGATCACATTGAAAACTTTTGATAGGACGATTGAACTGGGTGTGAATAAATTTAAAAAATTGTTGAAATTTTCCAAACACTTCAGATTTGGCTTTTAAGGGATACACCCAAACGAATTGCGTAAAATTGTCAATTAGCACAAGATAATACTTATAATTGCTGTTACTCAACACAGGGGATGTCCATAAATCACTATGAATGATGTCAAAAGGAGCCGTAGTACTAGAATTAGAATTAACAAAAGGCAATCGTTTATGTTTTCTTATTTGACATGAATGACATAACTGGGAGCTAGGCTCCTTACATTGAATAAAATACTTAGAACGTAAATGTGAAAGTGTAGTAACGCCCGGGTGACCTAAACGGTTGTGCCAGAGATCCGATGATAGTACAGCAAGACAATGAGATGGTGGGTTGGATGAGGTGATGGCAGAGAGGGGGTAGAGATCCCCGGAGCTATTATTCCGCATAAGTTGCATCCCAGTCTTGAGATCCTTAATAGAAAAACCAAAAGGGTCAAATTCGATGGAATCACAATTATCTTTGGTGAATTGTCTAACGGAAATAAGATTTTTAATTATGTGAGGAGTGTACAGGATGTTACGTAGATTAAGGGTACGATTTGCAAGGGGTAGGTGTGCATTACCAGAACCGTGCACAGGAATGCTCATCCCGTTTCCGACAAAAATAGAGCGTACAGAACTAAGATTGTGTGGTTGAGTGATTGTACCTGGGTCGGAAGTGAGGTGGGCAGATGCACCTGTGTCTAGATACCAAGATTGGTCAGCAGGTTGCTCGAGAGTCATGGCCTGAAACGCTTGACCAATATCGGTAGGTTGAAGTGCATCGAACTCCGTGAGATGAGCCTGGGCAGTACTGCGTGAGTTAGGTCCATTAGATGGTGGTGGATGGTAATACTTTTGCGAGGGAGGAGGAGTTTGAGGCCAAGAGGTCCATGGTGGGGATGACCAGGGGTAAGTAGGGTATGGGCATGGGGGAATCTGCCAAGAGGACCATGGAGGGGCAACACGATTATTACCAGATGGGAATGCACCCCCGTTTTGACGACCACGGTTGCGGTTATTTGGACCACTACGAGAATTGTCTCGACGGTGGGAAGGGCCACGGTTGGTGGGTCCACGATTAGTATGGTGCC
Organism: Centrapalus pauciflorus; assembly: GCA_020465985.1. Taxonomy (NCBI): domain Eukaryota; kingdom Viridiplantae; phylum Streptophyta; class Magnoliopsida; order Asterales; family Asteraceae; genus Centrapalus; species Centrapalus pauciflorus. The sequence continues at coordinate 659,261 of JAANYP010003565.1, read as the reverse complement.
TTGGGTTAGAAACATGGTGTTGAACGGAATCTAAGTCGGGAGGGGGTTCGGTGTGGGTGGGTGCGACAAGCACAGCAGCAGGCGATGGCGTTTCATCTCGGCCTGATTTACGATGTTGTTCTAACTCAAGCATGCTTTGAGCAGTTTCAAAAGAGGGCAAAGTCTGATGAATGTAGGAGGCGACAGTGTCGTATTCAGAGGGCAAGCCACGAACAAGTTGTAAGGCTAGGCGTTGCTCATTGACACTAGCATCCACATCTTTAAGTTGACTTGCAAGTTCGCGAAGGCGCTGACAATAAGCATGGAGTGAAGCCATTGATTCGAGTTTTAGATTATTGAACTCGTGCTCAAGGGCAGCAGCTCGAGCCCCTTTGTTATTGAGAAATATATTCTTAACCCGAGTCCATGCATCGTAGGCGGTGGACTCATCTTCAAGAACACGGGGAAGGAGGTCGTCGGAGAGTTCCGTATATCCATTGGAGGACATGTGCATCGATTTCTGTCCAAGATGCATATGAGGCGTCAGTCACAGCAGGTGGTTTGGTGCCGTCAATATGATGCATGACTTTGTAGCCACGAGCATGAAGCTGGAAAAGCTTAACCCATGCAGAGTATGTGACCTTGGTACCATCGAGAACACGAACCTTGTGTTGAATGTTTGAGACGGTGAAAACCGGATGAAGTTTGGAGTCGTTGGTTGAGGAAGAGGCACCGCCGGTCATGATTGTAACTGGTAGTCGTGCCTGCCGGAGAGAAGGCCGGAGGGGTAGGAGAAATTAACGTGAAAAAAAAAACCTAAGCTCTTGATACCATATTGGAATATGTTTCGAATTGTCTCCATTGATTGTCAACCGGTACCATATATAGGGATTGACAGCTAACTAATAAACCACTAAACTAGGAAACAATATATCCTAAATATATATACAAGATATACATTCTATAATTGCTATTAGTTTTTGAAAAACCCGGCTCCCCCGCTATCTTTTCAAATCCCATCTAGTTGCATTTGCCACTTTACAATATTACCCCCACAAATTAAAAAACCCTACCTAAATCATATCAGCCGCTTCCTCCTTCTTCCTTCTTCCTCTCACCTGCAACTGGTTCCTCTCTTTCTCGCACAGAGGTACGTATTTTCTTCCTCTCTTTTCTCGATTTCTATGTATGTTTGATGTATAAATCTGATTCGTATGTTCTCCCTTCCTGGTTCCTTCTTCCTTCTTCCTCTCGTCTGCATCTCGGTTGGCCGCAACTGCGTGGTTTCTCTCTTTCTCGGTTGACAGCTCTACGAGTATTTTCTTCCTCTCTTTCTCCGTTTCGATGATGTTTCTGATTTCGATTGACAGCGCTCTACAGCGCTCTACATGTTTCGAAAATGTTTCTGATTTCGATGATGTTATTGATTTCGATTATGTTTCGGTGATGATTCTGATTCCGAAAATGTTTGGAATATATATTGATATTTTGGGATATAATGTTTCTGATTATGTTTATGCATCTGAATATGTTTCTGATTTTTGGAATATATATGTTTCTGATTTTTAAATATAAACAACTGAAGGGTAATTATGTCATTTATCAGGTAAACAATCCAAATCCTTTGACAGATTTGCAAAACAAACAGGATTTCAGAAATGCAAATCCTGTTAAATCCTGCAAACCAAACGTCTGGCAGCATTTAAAATCTTGATAAATGAAAATCCCAGACAATGCAAATCCTCTGACAGAATGCAAATCCCACAAAAAAAAACTGCGAACCAAACGCCCCCTAAGGCTATCATTTAGAAAGAGAGTAATTATTAAAATAATCAACAAAATTGATTTGGCATTTTGTTGAAATTTAAAACTGGGGTATATGAAAATATACCTTTAAACTTTATACGAATGAATATATTGATTATTTGAATCCAAATTAAAATAAATTATAACTTTATACGAACATAACACTAGGCCATATTTGTTTTTTTAGAAAATCTTCGAATATCTTATGTCTACGAACTCGGATACGCGAAAATAGGTTTTATATGGAAGTGCGTTTGTTTTTTTCGTTTGTCCGCGTCTGCAAAGGTCTTCTCGCGTCTGCGAAGACTGCAGACTTTCAGGTCATCTCTTCTGACCGCAGATTTCTACAGCTCAATACGCAGACCGCAAACATCAACCTCTTAAAAACAAACAACACCTAAAGGTCTAAAGTCTTCGCAGACGCGGGCAAACGACGCGGGAAGACCTTTGCAGACGCGGGCAGACGAAAAAAAACAAACGCACTTCGTATTCACGCGTCCTCAAGTTCGCAGAAATAAAAGGTCCGAGGATCTTAAATAAAAACAAACATGGCCTCACGTGTTTCAACGTTGAGATAAATTAATTATAAAAGGTCATCGGACAAGTGAAACAAATGTTTGAAAACATAATTGCTGTCCAAATCCAATGCCTTTTATCTAATAAAACAACAACAGAAAGCAAATTTTGAATTAAAAATTAATATTCAGTAGAATTATTTAGAAGTTTCGAGTATAGTTCTCACATTTATTTAAATGTACTTTAAATTCCCAAAAGACGTGTAAAATCATTATTATACATATATATGTGATAGATGCTTAATTTGTGTTTTGCAATTAAGCATTATCGTGGCCTCTTTTTGACACCAAATGGCCATTTAATTCCACATTAAATATGATTGCGTTTTAATCAAGTACGTATCATACAATCCTTGGTCAATGGACCCCAACTTTTTTGAAATTTTTTATTCATATATGAAAGATTTTGGATCCAAAGATTTATTAAAATGGATGGATTCAATGATTTTAAAATTAAACTCGATTAAATCATGTGAGTTTTAATTTCTATATATGTGTGTAATTTTACAATGATATATGTATATTTGTTATGTTTATTTCATTAATTACAAATTTGGTAATAAATTGAGAAGGTCCTATTGTTGTATTAATTAGTCTATAAATGTACATGACAAGATATTGGTGATTATTGGCGAGAAAAAAAGGGTAATAATAATTTGTGTAGAAATTTTTTATTTTTGGAACAGTAACTTTTAATTAAAACCAAAAAAAAAAACTCTAGCAAGAAGCTAGAGAAACAGATTACATATAAAAAGTACACACGTACGAAAAACAAAAAAGGAAAAAAAATAGAAAATAGGAAAGAAAACAGCTCCAAACACAAGGAAAATTATCTACCAATATACTTTCGAAAGTGGGTTATTTAACCAAATGCTCTAACACAATTTTTTATGCATCTTCCAGCGAGTAGATAACCAAAAAAATGTCTAAGCTTACACCATTCCCAAGGGAGAATGAATCGCCCGAGAGTTTTGAGGAAAAATCACGACATTCCTAATCTTCTAAATAACCATACATAGAACTAAAACCGAAACCGAAAAAGCCTCCAAAGTAGTACCAGGAAAACCCAATTCAATTCCTAATTAATATAATAATGTCGCAGCCGAGTCACAAGAAGGTTCCCTCACACCCACCACCTTTAAACTCATCAGTCAATTCTCTAGAAATATTGCATCTACAGAACAAAATGATTCTCGGATTCTACAACATATCCACAAAGAGGACAAGTAGATGGTTGAAAAAACAACCCCCTCTTAACTAAATTGCAAGGTAGCCTAGAATGAAGGATTTTCCAAGCCAATAAGTTTAATTTGTTTGGAACAACGTTAATCCAATTAACCCTTCAATCCCCTGTGAGATGAAGAGCGTATATCATCCGAGGTCTACGAAGAGAGGAAACCGAAAAGATACCAGATGTCTGAAGAGCCCAACGCCAAGTTATACCACCACCATTAGACGAAAAATCAATTTGAAAAAAAGAGAAGTTAGATCCAAGTTAAACCCCTCAATCTGTTTTTAAATAGAAGCAATCAAAAATCAATTACCCTTCCATTTAGTAGAGAGAGGGTCTACTCGTAACGACCTTTTATATCCATGAAGCGAAAGAATGACATGTTTCCAAAGAGCATTGGTATTGGTTTTCAACCTCCACCACCATTTTGCAAGCAATTCTAAATTTAATGTTCTTAAACTGCTAATGTCAAGACCACCATGTTCTATAGGACAATTAACATGTTTCCAAGCAACCCAATGTATTTTCCTTGAATTTGTGTAGATTATTAAGTGCCAATAAGAATAAAATGGAGAAAGTGAGGTGATTTGTATACAACATTTTTTTTTTCATACATAACAATTTCTTATAAATAGACTATTTTACCCTTACTACTATAAGGGGGTAAAATGTAAAATTAATAAAAGTGATAAAATAGGCTATTTATATGAAATTGTTGTGCATGAAAAATAAAATGTTGTGTACAAATCACCTCTCAATCTCCAACATAGAAAAAGACACCCCTAAATCATTAACATTGTTATCTCCATTGTTCTAAACTCTAAAGTCTTGAAAAGACACTTGATTAAAATAGGTAACAAACAATCAATCACATACATTATACAAAGTATTACAAACACATATTTATATAAATTTTTTTAAAGTTTTTCACAAAAAATGCAACAAGCTTTTTTTTTCTCCAACTCTCCAAGATTGAATTCTCAAACATGGGTACTACTTCTGAACGAACCAAGGGCTTTGACCGCACCGGCTCGCAAGATGAATTGGTGATAGAATGCAGCAATGGCAGCACCAACAAAGGGTCCGACCCAAAATATCCACTGAAAATGAATTCGATAAAAAAAAACCATAAAGTCGAGGTTAAAGTTAAGTAAACTCTTGTCGAAAGATTGTTAAAAAGAAGTAAAACTCACTTGATCGTCCCAAGCTTTCTCCTTGTTGTAAATTACTGCCGCTCCGAAACTCCTAGCCGGGTTGATACCGGTTCCAGTAATGGGAATAGTGGCTAAATGAACCATGAACACAGCAAACCCAATGGGTAGAGGTGCTAACACCTATGTCACACCAAATCAATAACTTAATGATCGGTTAATTCATCATTTACAATTAATATCAAAAAAAAGTTTAATCAAGTCTCTTGACCCTTTTTTTTCCTTAGAAATCCTTTAACCAACTAAAACTCGTTAGTTTTTAAAAAAAAAAAAAAAAAATTGAGCATGGAACCGGATAAAAGTCTTACATGACATCTATGTTGAATAAAATAACCACTTAGAATTCTTGTATTGTATTTATGATAACTCAGACACAACAACATTCTTATCTGGTTATTTTGTTTTAACAAATCCTATCATGTAAGTTTTTTATCTGCTTAAAACCGGTTAAATGTCAAAAATATTTTAAAGAAAAATCATTTTAATGATTTTTAGTTGGTTGAGAATTTACGAGCTAAAAAATAATTAAAAATGGTATTCTTTAAAAAAATTGAGCCTTAACCGACTGTAAGTCTATAACCGAATAAAAGTCTTATGGCATCTATGTCGAATAAAATACCCACTCAAAATTATTGTATTGTATCCATGTTAAACTCAGACACAACAATATTATCTGGTTATTTTGTTTTTAACAAATCCCATCATGAAGGATTTTATCGGATTATAACCGGTTAAATGTTAAAAAAAATTTCAAAAATACATTTTAATGATTTTTAGTTGCCTAAAAATTTATTATGTAAAAGGCAAATTAGAAATTTCAGCTTTCAAGGTTTTTATACAAAAATCGATTTAAAAACGACTCGTTTTAACCTTTTAATGCGCATTTTGAGATAACCAAATGATCTTTTTACATTGTAACTCGATCCTGGATTACTTAATATGTCAATTAATAATTGAAAACTTAAAAAATTGGCAATTGCTATGATATGACATGAATCATATATATTGAGAAACCAGCCTGAATAAAACTGGTGGAGTATATGTAAATATCAAACGGTAACCACTTGACTTAGATCAAGTGGCCGGGTTCCCATCGGTTGAGGTCTCAGGTTCGAACTTTGCCCAGGGCGTTTCTTTATAGGTGGAGGGTTGGATCGTTGGGATTTTGTGCTGGTGCTAATAATTAACCAATAACATTTGTTGTTAAAAAAAACTTCACGATTAGTTTCGTACCGATCACGTACCGGGACATGAGAGTCTCTAGCGTTCCTTTTGGGATCCGTGGCGGAGAAGACGGTGTAAACAAGAACAAAGGTGCCGATGATTTCCGCACCCAACCCGGTGCCCTTGTTGTAGCCATCTGCTAGCTCGTTCGCACCACCACCATATGTATTGTAGTATGTCTTATGGAAAGCTTTCACTAACCCAACACCACATATGGCTCCTAAACACTGAGCCACCATGTACATCATGGCTCGAGGCAATGACACCTTACGAGCCAAAAACAGACCAAACGTCACGGCTGGGTTAATATGACCACCTGCATATTTATATTCATTGATTAAGAGACTTTTGGCTTTCTGAAATATGGAATAATTGATAAAATCTAATTTAAAACAGTAAAAATGGAGGGTGAGTAGTGTAGGAAACTCACCGGAGATACCGGCGGTGCAGTAAACAAGAACGAAGATCATGCCACCAAAGGCCCAAGCAATACCAAGTACACCGACGCCGGCACAGGGATCGTCGGAGCTCTTGTCGATCTGACTCTTGTAACCAATTACGGTCAAGACAGTAATGTAAAGGAAGAGAAGAGTGGCAATGAACTCGGCGATCAGAGCTCTGTAAAACGACCACTTGGCTAACTCCTTTGGATCTATGAGCTCTGCCGGTGGTGGATCGTGGTAGTCTTTCGACGAGAACGACCCTTGTTCCGCCATTTGTCACCTTTTTAGAAAGAGAAACAGATTTAACGGCAATGGTGGTGATGAGATTACAGTGGAGTGAGAAAATTGGGGATGGAAAAGGGTGTTTATAAAGGGAGGGGAAGATAAATAATTAAGAAAGGGGTGAAATGTTCAAAGAGTAAATCAAAAAGGGGTAATTTGAAATTTACTTGGAAGAAATTGCCGTTGAATTGAGATATCATTTTCGACAGACTTTATTTACATTATTACCCCACCACCTTCTCGTGTTTATTCGTTTTTCGCCGCTACATTTCTTCAATTTTCTTTTGTCTTTTTATAAAAGAGATGAAATTATTCGATTAGAATTTCTATAGTCATGTTTAATATTGTACCACATCACATTGATTGAGGGCCTTTATATTTTTATTTTGTACTTGTATACTGGCATTATTTGAATGTTATATTTAAAATATATTTAACCAAAAATAAAACAGTACAAACATTTAAAAGTGATCTATTCAGGTTCATATAACGATTTAAAAAAAAGAGACGATTGATATACGTTAGTGCTGCTTTTAAAATGTTATAGTTCATCCATTTATTTAAAAAGTTTAGTTAACGACTAATATAAAAGTATTAGTAAAATGCTTTTCTTTTTTAAAACTATAATCACTTTGTGATTTCATTCACACATATCATTAGATTTAAATTTTGTTACTAACTCTACAACGGTTAAAATTATAGAGAATGTAAATAACTTTTGAAAAAGGTTTATAATAGCATCTGAGCAACCAGGGACGGATATAATGTGTCGGGATCAAACGATCCCGATAACTTTTTTATTTTGTGTATTACATAATATCATTGTTAGTTTTATAAATTTTACACATATAACGATTAATGAGTTGTAGCATTTACGAATTTCTTTTATTATGTAATCAAGATGAACCGATCCGAACTTTTGAGGTGTGAAATTTTTTTATAGAACTATAAACACTCATACTGTCGCAACATGACAAATTCTGACTCTTATAAAAAAAGATTTTGGATCCGCCGTTGTGAGCAACCAATGGTGGCACGTGATGATTTATGGTTAAAACCTAATAAAAACATAAACAATTATCCTTAAAATAAATGGTTAATATTGAAAAAACCTCCCACCAACTTTCTTTATTTTTGTGATTAAGTCTCTAAACTTTTTTTCTTATTGTTTAAGTCCCTAAACTGTTTTTGTATTATTCAAATTTGTATATTTGACATGTTTGAGCGGTTACCAGACAAGTAACATTAGTTTTTTCACTTGATTAATGCTGCAAAAAACTCACCATCATTTCATATTTTAGTGATTAAGTACTTGAAGTATTAATTTTATTTGTATTTTATCGGCTAATCTGGTAGCCGGTCAAAGTTATATATTTTTTAATAATACAAACATAGTTAAGGGGCTTAAACAATTGGAAAAAAATTAGGGACTTAATTGAGAAAATGAGAAAAGTTGATTGAGTTTTTCAATATTAACCCTAAAATAAAATAGATTTAGATCATACAAAACCAATGTATTTTTTCCAACGTTTTGATATGGTACATGAATTTTTTATTACACAGACGATACATACATATTAGTTTTCATATCAATATGATATATTCTTACATTAAACTGGTACTCCATTGCTACATGTATCATATGTGTAAGAAAAGTTCATGTATAATATCAATACATTTAAAAAATTACATTGGTATTATATGACATCTACTCAATAAATACTCAAATATCATATTGTATCAAGTTCAGTTTGGTTCAAATTTTTGTTTTTTCGAATTAAAATAGAATATTGAACACCCGTATTGCAAGATATTCCATCCTTAGGACCCGTTTGGCTCATGGAATTGAATTTAAAAGAATTGAAATATATTTACAATATTTTTGAAATTTTGTATTACAATAATAATGAATGACATCTTGTTTACAATCTATCAAATTCTATAGATTAAAAAATTCATCATTTTTAAATATTTGTATTGGAATTAAGATTACTAACATTGTTCAACACATACTATAATTTAAATTTCAATTCATATGATACTAGACAAATTAGATAAAAAAAAAAACTGACTTCGAATTTCGGTTCGGTATAGTTTGAAAATCATAAATTCGTTATTCATATGATAATAGATATACATAAATGTCTTGTCTTACCTTTTTCTTTCTCTTGTCTTCTAATTCTTCAAAAGCTAACATAAATGTCTAACAAGCTCAAAAATGATACTTACGATGAAAACCTTGCATGATGATAACCCTATGCCTTCAGACTCAAACACCATAACAGTTGGTGTGAGTTTGGATCAGTTTTTAATATGCCTTCAGACTCTAGCACTATCATATGTAGGAACGAGTTTGGATCGGTTTTGTCAACAAATCAAAAATCGAACTAAAATTTTTGATTTTCACATTCAATAAACCAAATGATTCATTTTTTGGCTTATGAATTTTGATTTTTTTCTGCCAAACTCATTTTCTTTTTGTTTTGAAATTTCATTTTTTTTTTGTTAAAATGCTATATATTATAGTAATATTCAAACTAATACATGTAAGATCGTTTAAAATAATAATTAGACATCAAATAATTAAAAATAGTCGAAAACATGGAATAATGGAAATCATAATTTCAAATACTAAATACGTAAATTGTATAGTTCAAATCATAAACTTGGTTATGGAGAAGGTTTATAGAGCCAGCATGATATTTAAAAAAGCGTAAATTTTTTAATCGAATCATAATGTGAAAATGTTGCTTAGAGTGTGCAACCGTGAGTCATGATATTGAGAGAAGCTGAAGAACCGGAGGTGATTGATTGACGATGGTGACTGGCTAACCAGTGCGATGCCATGAAGATTCACGAACAACAATCACTATAAGTTGATGTTAAATACCGTTACAGGGAAAAAGATATAATGGATGATCATTATGAAAAGCGTTCATATGAAACCCAAAGTAGGTGTTTGGTTTGCAGATTTTTTTTTTGTGATTTACATTCTACGAAAGCATTTGTATTTTGCAACATTTTTATCTACCAGGATTTTATATATTTTTTTAACGACAAACTAACGTTACGTACTCTCACTCTTGCTTCTAATCTACTTATTTGCCCAAAGTAGGAACTTTAAAACTTACTTTTACCACCTAAATCCAAATTTGCTTTCAGCAGGAGTTGAACCTGCAACTTCACATTTACATATCATCACTCTTACCAAATAAGCTAAACATCGTTGTTATTCGGATTTTACATATAAAATTTGGATTTGAATATACGTGAGGTGGTATCTAGTGCATTCCAAGATTAATTATTGGGAATCCATGTGATGAAAAAAGGAAATTAAATTAAAAATGCAGGTTTGACTAATGAGTAATGAATGACTGTGTAATAAAACCATAAAACCGTACGTGTGGTTTTTACGATGGCTTGGCAAGTGGCAATGACATAGATCTTGTTGCTGACACCCTATCTTTCTCAAACAACTCCAAAACCCCCCTTTACTACACGACACGTGTACTTTTTGATGATGGCAGCTTAATCCTGACCACATCTTTTGTGATGCCCTGCTGCCCCCACATCTATCTTCACGTTGCAACGTCAAAACATAAGCAAGAATCTCATATATGTTTAAAAACGTTGTAATATTATATATATCCGATTTTAATAAAAAAGTTTCATATATGTTATTCTAAAATTTTATATTATCATATCTATTTAATATTATATATATCTTTTAAAGCTTTTAAATATATCCGAATATTTATTTGTTCTTTTTTATTATTTTAAAAATCATAATAATTATTCATTATTAAAGAAATGATCAATCTAACTTTTTTATTTCTTAAACTTCATAATATCGTAATTACCCAATTTAAAACTTTAATATCATATATACTCGTTGAAACTTTAAATATATCAAATATATCCAAATTATTTATTTATTCTTTTCTATTACTTTAAAACTCGATTCATCGCACTGATTCCACTTTCATTTCTCTCTGAAATCTTCAACTTGAAGAATGTCACATCACAAGGGATGACTAATCTGTCGGTTGTCTGGAATCCGAACTCCTCCTCTGCTTTGTTTAGTAATGACATAAAAACCGGCAAGTTGAAAAAACGAGTCAGAATGACAAATCGTGTAACTACGAGTTTTAAAGTAATAAAATAAATAAATAAATTGGATATATTCGATATATTTAAAAAGTTTCAACGGGTATATATGAAACTAAAGTTTTTAAATTGGATAAATACGATATTACGAAGTTTAAGAAATAAAAAGGGTAGATTGGTCATTCTTTTAATAATGAATATTTATTATGAGTTTTAAACTAATAAATAAATAAATAATTTGGATATATTTGATATATTTAAAAGTTTAAAGGATAACGAAGAAGGTGTTGGTCGGAGCAAAATGTACGGGTTAAACTGGTTGCAGATCACCTTTTTGAAAAAAAATCAATATTTTCAAAGTTTTAGTTAATAGGGATTCTTTATGACAACAAAAATAATTGACGATTTTAATCGTAAAAATGTTGTAGCTTAAGGGTTTTTTTTTAAATGTAAACACCGTAATGACTTCTCTATGTATCAAATCGACTAAAGATGTGGATGGTTTAGGAATCAGGGTTCTCTTTTATTATATCATTTTTAGTTATGAATGTGTCATAATAAAATAATAATTTCATTCATTTAATTTAAAGCGTAAAAGTCATACGAAATATAATGACAAAGTTCATTAATATTTATTGCTATCCTTACAAACTTATTTAAAAGTTTGAATTAGGGAAAATTATGTAAAAAAACTTTAAAAATATAAAAATATTTGATTAAGTTTCCATTTCATTTTTTTCTGATAAGTTCCCAAACTACGTAAACCTTTTATATTCACCCGTCAACCTGTTATAGCAGGTTAACATGCTTAAACTTATTTTGTAAAAATCATCAAAGTATAAAACTTTTTTTCGATTTAGTCCCCCACTGATTTTGTAGTTGTTGTTATTATTATTATTGACAATCTTTTAATCATAATAAAGTTTTTATTTATGATTATATAATATATCATTGTATTTATGATTATTTTGATGAAATCTTTTGATTGTAAACTTTTGATAAAAGAAAACAAACCATCCTTTTTTTTCGAACATATAAAAACTACTAGCCGTTCTGATTTCATATTCCAATCATAAATAAATAGTTGTAGCTATTTTTATTCAAAAAATGAAATGTATTACAGATTGTCGCGTTCGAAAAAATTGAAAATATATTGGTTATGGTTTTTCCGTTATTAAAAAAGTATGAAAATCCATTCTGTTTTTCAAAACGAAAACAACTAAACTATTTTACGATCAAAACTTAAAAGTTGATGGGTTCGTCACTTTTTACGATCGAAAAAAGACAATCAGAATAGTTGTAGCTACTTTAATTAAGGATTCATCATTTTTCAGATCGTGAATACATAGTTGTAGCAATATTTGTTTGAAGAATGAAATGAGTTGTAGTTTTATACACTTGAGAATTAAAAGATAGGAATGAATCATACTTTTATCAATTCAAAATAAATGGAAGTTAACTGAAGTTTTTTTCGTTCGTAAAATTAAGAATTGAACCGGAACCGATCGAAAAAATAATCGGAGTAGTTCATCTTCTTTTATTGAAAATTAGAAACTCGAAATAGTTTATATTATAATCCGAAATGAACAATGAGATGATATATAATCGTTTATAAATAATCGTAATATAAAAGTAAATAAATAATACAAAGTAGATATAAAATTAATTTTAAATATTACGAAAATTTTAAATCGTAAATAAATAATTTTAATTTAGTTAAAAAATGTTCTATAATAATGATAATTTATAATAATGATAATAATAGTTTATAATAATAATGATAATAATAATAAATAAATAAATAAACAAATAATGAATATGAGAGTTAATCGAAAAAGTTTTATACTTTGATTTTTTTTACACAATAGATTAAACACGGTAATCTGCTTAGTAGGTTGCAAGTTATCTTGGTCTGATTGTATGAGTTTTAATTGGTTTAAGGACTTATCAGGAAAAAAAAAATGAAACAGAAAGTTAATAAAAATCTTTTAAGCTTTTAGGGTATTTTTGCATAATATTTCCTTTGAATTAAGTATCGTTTAGACATTTACCAATGATGATTTATATGTTACTACTTACTACATCTCATCTTCTTGATATTTATATAAAACCTTCTATTGATCACAAAAAAAACCCTTGTTAAACCATTTATTTGATTGAATTTTTAGTACATTGGACTTGATATACACTTATTACTTTTATAATGGTGTAACGATTAAACCGACCCCAATAAATATTTTTGAAAATCCACACCTACAAAAAAAGGTTTATGAATTTGGACTCACTGTATCTTGTCTTACTAGATTCTTTTATTATTTAGGCTCCTGTAGATCTTTTCAACTCAATATGAAAATTAAACTATGTATAACTGTTTTTAAAGAATTAATTATACCGAACTAATAATTCTAAATTTGAACTTATATCATAGGAGCATTCGTGTAAGTTAGAAGCGACATATACTTTTTCATGAGTAAAATGTCATGTTTCTATGCAAAACTTGATAAACAATTAGCTGGGTTCCTATCATTTAGTTAAGTTTGAGACAAAGTTCTTTGTTGTTTAAGGTTTTGGTTTTTGGTTTAGTTTTCTCAACTACCTCTTTTGTTCTTCTTTGCTTGATCATATCTTCAAATAGAGTTGTGTGTTCTTGGATATGCTCTCAAAATTTATAACTAGAATAGTAGAATGTTGAAAACAACTTTGACCTAGTTTCAATAAATTTTAAATTTAAACGAAAACATGGAGTTTTCAAAATTCCTAAATTGTGTTTATAGGACTTGTTTTCAAAAATTTCACTTCTTTTTTATAGAAGTTCTTTAAAATTTGAAATTGGAAACTAATATGTGATTTTATTAGTTATTATTCTTTGGGTGGTTGGCAGGCATATATGTGTTCTTTGTGGCTGAGTTGGTTGTTTTGTATTGGAGTTGGGTCGTGTAACCGTTCTACCACTTGATTTTATATTACTGGTTTTAGTTTAACTATGTGTATGTATGTAATTTGAATACCACATTCCCCGTCTTAAAAATTTTACATTTGAATACCCCATGTATCTATTTTTATTTTTAATTTTTTAAAGTTACTCAACATAAGTCATAAGCACTACATGGACGGACCTATGAAGTCCAATGGGTGTCACTTGATACCGATAAAATTTTAAAATATTGAGGTATGTATTAAAAATTCGAGTGACACCTACAAAGCCAACAATCGTAAAACTTTAAGACTTCAATAGATGAAGACTCGAAGGCAAAATTTTAAAAACTTTAAGACTTACGATACTTATTGATTTTAAGTTTTAATGGTATTGAACTATACAACTTTTTAAGTAGAAAAATTTTGTTATATGTTAATTTTGTATTGACAATCGGTTTCGATGACCCAATTAATCTTAAAATTTTTTTCAGAAATTACTCTAATATAAATACACCAACTACAAAATTTTCTAGGGATAATTGTGCAAAAAACCACTAACTTGTCAGGTTTTTGTGATTAAAACTTCAAACCATTTTTCGTTGCATAAAAAACCCCGAACTAACAAAAAACAGTAAATCAAGGTTTTATCAATGGATAACCGGCTGAAATCGGTTATTAATCATACGTGGACCGGTAAATAACCTACGTGGAATAAATTTTAATTGTTGAAGTCGGTTGTCAAATATTACACATCATTTAAACTCACGTTGACAATTTTTAATTGTAATTTTTAAACGGGATTACATCATCAATGGGGGTTTAAATGATGTGTAATACTTGACAACCAGTTTCAACAACTAAAATTTGTTCCACGTAGGTTATTTACCGGCACGTAGGATTAATAACTGATTTCAATCGGTTACCCATTAATAAAACCTTGATTTACTGATTTTTATTTAGTTCGGGGTTTTTTATGCAACGAAAAATGATTTGAAGTTTTAATCACAAAAAACTGATAAGTAGGAGGTTTTTTGCGCATTTATTCCAATTTTCTAAATATTATGCGAATCACGTGAAAAAGCATGATGCATTGGCAATTTGGCATTGGCGCCACTTAAAATGAAATCTGGTCGGTCAGACACACTATCATCACATGCGCCTGCGTCTCACCCAATCCTGTTCCTGCCCACCATTCGCCTAAACAATTTGCCAGTTATACATCATTTTTTGAAAAAAAAAAGCAAGAAAAACAAAATTGTATAATAGTTATGAACTTTTAACATAATATATCTTTATACTAGTTTACAACTTCACATTAATAAATTTTAATAAATAAGTGGTTAAAATTTAACTAAAATTAAAACACTTAAATAATAAATTATCTGTTTTTCTAAATACATTGAATATTAGTTGTTTCTAATATTTTTTTAAAATTTTTTATCTCTAAATTTATATTTATATATATATATATATATATATATATATATATATATATATATATATATATATATATATATATATATATATATATATATATATATATAATCAATATAACTTGAAAATTAATTTTACATAAAACATAATGTTTAAATTAATACACGCTATATATTTGTTTAGCTAGATATATAGATAAGAATATATAAGATATAGATGGATGTAGATTAAATTTAATCTAAATTAGATTGCTGTTAAAATGTTTCTTAATTATATGTATATAAATATGTATTGATAATTAATATTTAGTTTAAAAATAATAAGTTATGTATATCTTCTATTTTATTTAAAAATAACAATTTGTAATAATTTTTTCTGATTAGACGTGAATGTTAGGGTGAGCTCGGTACCGTACCGAACCGAACCGGTACCGATCCCGAAAATACCGAAACTGAATTATTAGTTTTAGAAGAACCGAATACCGAACCGTATAATTTTATATGGTGCCGGTTTGGTTCCGAATACCGAATTTTAGCTAATTTAAGAACCGAATATCGAACCGAAAGTACCGAATACCGAACTTTAGCTAATTTAAAAACTGAATACCGAACCGAATATATTAGTTCGGTATCGGTCGGTACCGGTACCGGTTCGGGTTCGAAAAATGGTACCCATTGCTCACCCCTAGTGAATGTGACACATAACATTAAGTAGGATAATTTGTTGTTAAAAAAATGAAGTATTTTCCTTTATTATATGTGTATGTGTGTGACACACACATAGATTATGTAAATTTAATACTTAACTTTCAAACATGTTTTAATTTTTTTTAGAAAAAAGATTAATTAAAGCACCAAAAACATGATTTAGTTACTCTTAATTATTTTTGAATTTAATCAATCATAAAATATGGTATAATTATAATGAATCAACTATTGCTTGGGTATGTTATAATGAAAAATATAATCTTATTTTATATACGATAGAGCAATATTGTTTGAGTTCTTTTTGATAATTTTTCGACGGTCAATGAAACTGCAATTTTGAAGAATATAATTAAATTTAGTGTAACAATTTGTTTTGTTATCATGACAAACACTAAATGAACGACAAATCAATGTGTTATATGTTCAACTATTAATGGATAAATCTAAATGTTTGGGTATAGAAATAAATGTCAAAAGATATTAGGCAAACATGCCTCATAAAGTAGAGTAGTACATGATAATGTTTTAGGTTGCGTTTAGTTAACGAAAGCTAATCATTTTTCATTTCAGCTTTTAATTTATGGTTTTCAAGGAAACACAATGGTTTCTATAAAAACTAAAACCTTGTTTAGATGATAAATGTTTGGTAAAAACTAGTTAGAGCTAGATTTTATAACTAGAGCTAGTATTAGATGTTTGTTAATAAATATATTTGGTAAAGTAGTTAGAACTTAAAGATAGAAAATAACATAAATGTCGACATATATATAAATAAACTAAATTAAAATCATAATTAATTAATACTAATGTGATACGTTTTATTTTTAATAAGCTCAAACTGCTTAAAAAAAACTATTATAAGTAGCTTATGGTTTAATATATCATGATAAAAAAAAGTTTATCCAAACGTAACTTACGGACAAAAGAGAGTTGGGTTTTTTAAAAACAACAGAGTTAAGTTTTCATAAGTTAATATTTTTGTATTAATATTTTTCTAAAAGTAAATTTTTTGTTGCATAAAATATGATATATCATTTGTGCATAAACATGTCTTCTTCCTGCACAAAATCCAATTGACTTTATGCACAAATAAAGTTTCTATTTATAATCTTCAAGAGAAAAGATGCCTTTCTAAAAACTGAAAATAAATATGTAATTAATCAATCTAAAAAAATTTAGATGATAAAATAAAATTTTAAATTGGTTCTCTGGTTCCCGACAAAAATCGTGTTTCATTTGATCGGCAAATGATTTTGGCGTTTTAAAACTGAAAAAGATGCTCTATGGTCCAAGATAATCAAGATATTTATGAAGAAGATGTGGCTTTAATTCAACAATTAAAGTTGGTCTAAAACGACAAGTTTGGGATGATATTCGTTCATGTAAAGAGATGATAGACAGCATGGGAATTCCTTTTTCGAATTCATTCATGCGAATATGTTTTTCTGGAAAGATATGTGGGCTGATGTCCAACAGCCTTTGATGTTCTTTTTTTCCCGATTATTTGCTTTGGAATGTGATAAGGAATGCAAAATCAGTGATAGATGAAAATTAATAGAAAGCACTTGGTCTGACAATTGGGACTGGAGAATTTTACCTCGTGGAAGATCAGATTCGGATCGTCTTAAGTTGAAGGAAATCACCTAGGAGCTGACTTTGAAGATTGAAGCTGTAGATGGTTGGAAATGGGTGCTTCCTCCCTTGGGTGAATTCACTGTTATAAGGTCACCATTTAAATTGAGAAAACTTGGTTGGGTGACTCCTTGGCATTGCAGCAAGTAGCATGGAATGCTTAAGTTTCAAAGAAGATTAATGTCTTCTTTTGGAGAGATGCAACTAACAAGCTGTCAACTTTATGTAATTTTGAGAGAAGAGTTGTAAATGTGACTTCTACAGTGTGTCCTATTTGCAATTTGAAGGAAGAAAGAGTTGATCACGCGTTTACAGTATGTTCATATATGTCGACATTCTGGAAGAAAATATGTAGCTGATGGAGATTACATTATGGTACACTTCTTTCTATTGGAGAACTTATGGATATCATTCTTAGTCTAAATGTTAATATAAAGCTTGCAAAGATAATTCATGGTGTTTGGTTGGTATCTTTACGGTGTATTTGGTACAGAAGAAACAAGTTCTTTAATGTGTAAGTGCTATAAAGAGATTACATTGAATAAAGATTTTCTTCCCTAAATTCAAAGGCTCACTTTACTTTGGAATGTTTGGATTTTCAAAGCTTGGAATATTTAAACTCTTCTAGATCCATGTAATGTTGCTTTTTGTTTTTCTTCTTCTTCTTGAAGAAGCCATTCTATTTGTTAGTTTTCTTTTTGTCTATTTTTGTCCTTTCAGAAAATAAACACTATTTGTAGCATGTAACACACATTACCATTAGGCAAAAAATTTCTAACTTTTATAGTTTTTCCAAAATATTCTATTTGACAAGATATTCAAGAATATTTTGTTATTTAAAATTATTATATGTTATTAATAGAATGTTTACTCATTATTATTAATATTTTGATGAAAATCATTTATTTCTATTTGTGTTTTGAATACATGTTTGGCCAGTTGTATAAAAATTATATTTACTTATGAAGGTAGAATGTTAAAAACTCTCTGAAAACAATCATTTTATCATTTTTTTAATACATATTAAAACTGATTATTACTTTCTAAAACATTAAGGTAAAACCCCTAAACATACAAAAACTATGTACCACTGTATATAATATATCTATCTATCTATCTATATTATTAAAAAAGTAACAAAATTGTCTCTTGTCAACTTCTACTTTTATTTGACAATTGTCATTTTCTTATTTAATTTGTCACTTGTCATTTTTACAAATTGTCAAATCATGTACTAGATTTATTAATAATATCAAATCAAATCTAATTCAATCCAATCTATTAAAATCTATTTTAACTATTAACTAACTAAAATTTCATTAAACTAAAATTATTTTTATACATTTATAAATATTTAATATTAAATTTTAATGTTATGTATATATAATTTTAAGAAAAAAAATATTTATTAGATTTAAAGAGTATAATACACAGGTTAATAAACTTGTTATACACCGAAGAAATACAGAAACTTCTAATTTCAATGAAGCAATTGCTGCAGGGTTTCATACCCTAAAAGTATGTGGGCTTGGGCCTATCTTGGGCTTTATTATGCCGAAGACAAATAACCATTATTGTAATTTTATATTTGAATAAAAGAACATATACGTGTTTGTCCTGTTTATTTTTATTTACTAGTGTATGAAATCACGTGTTATGAAAATAATTTTTAATTAGAGGGTGTTTGGATTTGCGTTTGAAAAAATGCTGTAGCGTTTTGGAAACTAATAATCAGATAATTGCTGTAACAAAAAGTACTGTAGGAAATGTAGTGTTTGGTTTAGCTTCTGCTGTTTGATATCATAATTATCAAATAATCAGTTTTTAAAGTGTTTAGATTTGCGTTTTTACTTGTAAAATGACCAAATAATCACTTATTAAGCAAATAAGCTATAATTTTTAACTTATGAAAAAGTATGGTAGGACCAACGCTAAACGCAAATAATCACTTATTAACGTATGCAATCCAAACACTTTAAACCAATTATTTGCGTTATTATAACGTAATAAGTTAATAATCACGTATATAACGCAAAACCAAACACCTCATTAATAAGTTGTTACATATAATGTATGTAAATTTAAAATTAAACCATATAAATATCAACTCTTACAAAAAAATACGATAAAAGAACTAATATTTGTTACAAATTTTATTTAAATATATTTTAGATATACGTTAATAGTAGTTAATATTTTAATGTTATT
Organism: Centrapalus pauciflorus; assembly: GCA_020465985.1. Classification (NCBI taxonomy): domain Eukaryota; kingdom Viridiplantae; phylum Streptophyta; class Magnoliopsida; order Asterales; family Asteraceae; genus Centrapalus; species Centrapalus pauciflorus. The sequence goes on along the minus strand of JAANYP010003565.1, from coordinate 639,506 downwards.
TTACACGTAAAATATAACGTTTGTGTATTTCTTATAGCAATAAATAAAATGTTATGAAATACAATGTCATTAATATCGTATAATGTTTACTTTTTAAATATTTAATATCATTTATATAATGTGTATTTATTTTTATTATATATTAACGAATAATACATTAGATATATAGATAAGTATATATAAGATATAATTTGGATGTATATTTAAACTTAATCTATGATTTTATCTATTTAATAATATTTATAGAAAATAAAAATAATGGATTGTATTTATCTTTTATGTTTTTCATTGTTTATAGATATTAGAAATGATGAACTGTATCGTATTTTATTTTATTTTAAAATAATATTATGTATTTATCTTTTTAGATGAAACATGGTATATATATATATATATATATATATATATATATATATATATATATATATATATATATATATATATATATATATATATATATATATATATATATATATATGTATATATATGTGTGTGTATTAATATATTAATGGAATCAAGTTATTTACTTTTAAATAAATTTTTAATGATTTTACTAAAAGTTTAACAAAACACACCTTAGACTTGCATAATTATATTTGTTGTATACTTGTTTTCCAATTTTAAGCAACATATCTAACATAAATCCTTGATTTAAGATTTTGATGTTAACATTTTCTCTGTCAAATTTAATCTTCATTTTGCCTTTTTGTCTGTAATTAACGATTATGTTACTTGATTCCATTAAATTTTAGATAAAAGTGATACAGTCGATTGTAACAAAATAAAATATGTTGATATTTCAATACCAAATAAATAAAAACTATTGGCTATTACTTATCTGTCGTTGATATAAACGAAAAACTTTTGTTTTGGGCCTATGTATGTGACAAAATATACTGGGCTTTGCCTGGTTGCACTATAAGGCATAAGCGACCCTTTACGTCTTGGTATAAAACTATAAATAATAAATCGACTAAATTACATAAATGGTCTCTGTGTTATACGTAAAGTTACGGTTTTCGTCCCTCGTGCAAAGTAATTACATGGATGGTCCCTAAAACTGAAATTTTTGGTCCCTCAATCTAACTCCTGTTAACTTCAAGGGGTAGTTTTGTCTTTCTACTCTTAGAGGGACCATTTCTAAAAAATGTTTGTAAACTTCTAAAACGCATAAAATTATAAATTCAAATATTGTAAAATCTTTTAAATCCAGTAATCAAGATGACACCCAAGTTTTCAAACAAATATATTGATTAAAATTGAATAAAACTACAAGTACAACAAATTATAAATGTCAAATTATAAATCTTTTAAAGGAAATTATAAATTTATTTAAAAACGAATAAAATATATATTAGTCTTTTTTGCTCCAATTTAAAGGGAAAATACGTATATGTTAATTAATTATATATACCCTGGCAAAATAATGATAGAAATTAAATATTCATGAGAGTGGGGTTGGTCTAGGCAATAATGGCATTTGCATTCAAGATTGTACTCAGAAAAAAAATTAAAACCAATTTAATTTGACTGCAATTTTCATTAAATTATTTGTGTATTTTTTGGGCAAACATTAATGTGTATTGATGTTGGGTGTGGACTTTGACGAGATCCAAATTGAAAATTATAATTCTATACGGTTTTGAATAGATTTGAGCTAAGATTTGATTTTGATATTGGATTAAAACCGAAGAAGTTATTATGGTTGGTTGAATAAAACATTTACAATAATAATTAGAAGTAACGAGAAAGAGTTTTGATGATGCTAGCTTGAAACATTTAAAACGATGTTTGATTTTCTAGAAATCGATATTGTTGATTGGGACGAGTGGGCCAACAATGATTTCTAATGATTGTCTTTGTTGGGATATAAATTTTTGTGACTTTCTAAAAATGAAATTGTATTATATAAACTTAGATATTCATGTTGAAATATATCTATCTTGCATGTATTCTAAGTTGATTTTTTGAACGTCAATTTTGATAGTTGGACTAAACAAGACGTGGCATTATATTAATACGTAAATGTTTGATACTTAAACGAGAAGGTGTGTTTGATAGAGCTTACTAGGATCTGATCAGATGTGTACCTTTTATTCAGTAATAGGTTTTAATGATAAATGTGTTTGATAACTATAGATGATAATAATGATAAGCACGTTTGATAGTTATTGATGATAAGAGCTAAAAAATATTTCATTATGTCTTATTCCGATAAAGGTTAAACACACAATCTTATCAGATAAAACAACATGCTCATTTCCTCGTTCCCTAAAACCTTAAACACATCTTATCACAACCTAAATGATTATAAACATTAAGGTGTTTATTAATTTTGAAGTTATTATTTTTTTTATGTCTGACAAAAAAATAGTTTAAAAGTTTATGATGATTAAAAAAGATTATTTATTTTGTAAATCTGGAAATTGTAAAAAGATAAGCATCCAAATATTACCAAATCCATGATTCCAACTAGTTTTTTTTCCTAAATACAAATCAAACTTTGACCAGATTGAGAATAGCTGAATAGATAAAACATCAAGCTTAAAAAAGAAAAGTGAGACTAAATACAAATTCACATTTAACCAAGGTTGTCTAAATCGAGATCTTATCGATTGATTGTTTTTGTCACTGCATGATCAAGATCGTAGGATTGGAACAAAATCGTAAGATCCAATAATAAAATCACTAGTTTCTTTTTAAAAAAAAAAGTTTCTAGGTAATATAATTTATAAATTTACATCACAAACTAATTATACAACACTTCAAAGATATCTCTCTCTATCTCTCTTTCTTTCTGATGTGATGATCTAAAAAACAATCTTCTACTAGGAGGGTATTTGGTTTTGCGTTATAAACATGATTATTAGCTTATTACGTTACAATAACGCAAATAATTGATTTAAAGTGTTTGGATTGTATACGTTAATAAGTGATTATTTGCGTTTAGCGTTAGTCCTACCACACTTTTTCATAAGTTAAAAAATGTAACTTATTTGCTTAATAAGTGATTATTTGGTCATTTTACAAGTTAAAACGCAAATCCAAACACTTTAAAAACTGATTATTTGATAATTATGATAGCAAACAGCGGAAGCAAAACCAAACACTATATTTCCGCAGCACTTTTGGTTACAACTATTATCTGGTTATTCGTTTCCAAAACGCTACAACACTTTTTCAAACGCAAATCCAAACACCCTCTAGATTATCTTTCGCTAGATTATCTATCGTCAAAGCAACAATGCCAAATAAAACTTTTAACAAAACAAACAAGAGAGAGAGAGAGAGAGAGAGAGAGAGAGAGAGAGAGGAGAGAGAGAGAGAGAGAGAGAGAGAGAGAGAGAGAGAGAGTGTGAGAGAGAGAGAGAGAGAGAGAGAGAGAGAGAGAGAGAGAGAGAGAGAGAGTGTGTGTGTGTGTGTGTGTGTGTGTTTTACAAGCAATGACTTTCATAAAAATCAGTAAATTTGCTTGTTATAACTTAGAAGCTCATTCTTATAAATCCTTAAAGGCATGGCTTGAAGCCTTGAAAGATAAATTTTCATTCTAATTGAAATGCATATACATATTTGTTAACATTAGCAATGTTGAAATGAAACTAAGCTTCATATTTTTACACATGTACCTGACCAGGGCTGTTCATTTCAGATTATCCAATATCAGATATCTAAATTTCAGATAATCCAAAAATTGGATACATATCCGATTTTCGGATATCCGAAATTTAGAATTATCTGAAAATTAAAAATTTAATTAAACTTGTGATTATAAAATTAATTCAAATATACAAAATACAAATCTATATATCTTTTAATATATAAAGAAATAATTGTGTCGTAAACTTAATTATATCATACTTTTTTAACTTAAAATACCCAAAAAAAAAACATGTCAAAAGATAGTAAAATACATTTAAGTGAGTTATAATCAAGTTAAAGTTACATTATACATTTAAAATTACAAAATATAATCATTCTTAGTCAAATAATGTATGACAAAAACGTTTTAAAAAAATAATTTATTTTTAAAAAAATTGGATTTCGAATTTCCGGATAATCCGAAAACCCGAAACTAGGCAAAATCTGTATCCGTATCTGAATCCGAAACTTCGGATTATCCGATTCTCGGATATCCGAAATTTTGGATAATTTCAATTCAGATTTTCGAATCGGACTCTCATATTCGAATATTTTTATACACCCCTATGTCTAACCTCCAAAAGAAAGGCAATTGTAAACATCTGTTTTATGAAGTCGTAACCAATTCATACACCACATCCTTAAATATTGCACCAAAATCATACTTGTCCATATGAGTATGAAACTCCAAGTTAAGCTAATCAATGCATATAATCAACTTAATGGTGCATTTGATACGGTGGAATTAAGATAACGAAATTACGTAGGGTTTATAATTTTATTTAATTGTGCGATGAGAGTTTCGATTTCAATAAAAATTTCATTTCTCTCATTTTCAAATTAAAAAAAATAAAAAAAAAGAATGAAAATTTTATATTCTTTCCTTCACCCTCTCCTTTCATTATCATTGGTTAAAATTTAAAAACACTTGTAAACCTAAACTCAATTCTTTATGATTCTATGATAACAAATACCCTTTAGCTTTCTTGAATATATTTGTAATTAATTGAGTTGAAAAGTATCAATTAATCCCAAAAAGAAAATTAAAATATAAAGACAGTTGAAAACAAGAGGTTTTCTAAAATCTAAAACTACAAGTAATTGTTGCAAACTTAAATGAGATCCAACTTAAATACCTAGTTGAATTGAATCACAAGCCAAATTAACAATCTAAATGACAAAAAAAACCACAAATTAAACCCATAGATTGATCTAGATAACTTTAACTCCTAAAATCCATTACCACAACTGTTAAAAGGCTAATTTATGAAACCTAAAATGAATTGTTGTTGTCAACATCGATGATGACTTTGCGAAATAAATAATTACGGTACAGAGATACAGGTTCGTCCAATCAACAACAAAATATGATGTTGAAACCCATCAAATAAAACGTGTACCACAAGACATGTTACCAATTGACTACGAAATTAAGTGAGTATCACTATAAACTAGACTTGAAATCAACCAAACAAGCAACAATTGAAAACTTTCTTTCTATTCATTTATTTAGTTATTTACATTTTATAAATGAGAGGTGATTTGTACACAATAAAAAATTTAACACACAACAATTTTATCATGAAATGTTCATTTTACCCTTAACTTTTGAGCACTTTCATGATAAAAAGTATTTATAATATAGTGTTTATTATGAAAAAAACCAACATGTTTTCACGTTATTTACGTTTTCGTTCATCCATGTTATTTTTTTCATAAAAACCCCAAATTATTTTTTTTTTTTGGTTTAGTAAATTTGGGACATTAGAACTCAGTTATAATTTGTGAACCGGGTTTTTAAAATCTGAAAAACCGGGTTCTAGTGTCTAAGGGTGCGTTTAGTTCCCGAAAATTTTCAAAATTTACATCTCACTTTTCAACAAAAATGAAAACTTGTTTACTTAACAACATTTTCATAAATTTTCATTTCACTTTTTAAAATACCACTTTTCATATTCTCTCTCTTACTTTTTTACAACCTACCCTATTTCTTTATAATACTCTCTTTCTCTCTCTTACTTCTCCATCACCATTTATTTTATAATCACTCATCTTATTTTTCTTAAAACTAAAACTTTATCATCTAAACAAGTTTTCATTTTTCATAGAAACCCTTGTTTTTTTCTAAAACTATAACTTGAAAACTGAAATTGAAAAATGACTAGTTTTCGTTAACTAAACGCACCCTAAATTTCACTAAAAAAAAAAACAATTAACTTGATAATATTTATGAAAAAATAAATAACACGAGGAATGAAAATGTAAAAAAACATAATGATTTTTTTTTTATAATAAACCCTTACATATCTTTTAATCTGTCACATCTGTAGCTTTATCGCCCAATGTCTCCATGGTTTATAGCTCATTTCTACACATACCCTCTCTCTCTCTCTCTCTCTCTCTCAAATTCTTTCTGCTCTCTCTCTCTCTCAGTCTCTCTCTCTCTCTCTCTCTCTCTCTCTCTCTCTGTATATATATATATATATATATATATATATATATATATATATATATATATATATATATATATATATATATATCTATACATCGATACATCATACACGTATATACACACACATACATATATACATGCATTCTTGGTGAAATCAAAACCCTAGATAATCAATTCTCAATAGCTATAGTAGAAGGTGCCGATAGATAATTTGGCCATCGGCATTACCAGTACACGGTTTTCTTAGCACTGTGTGTGAATTTGGTTGTTACTTTGCGATCGATTTTAGAGGAAGAGATGTATAAGAACCAGCTGCAAGAGCTGGCGCAGAGGAGCTGCTTTAATTTACCCTCGTATACGTGCATAAGAGAAGGTCCGGATCACGCGCCACGCTTCAAGGCGGCTGTTAACTTTAACGGCGATACGTATGAGTGCCCTAATTACTGCATGACGCTTAGACAGGCGGAGCATTCCGCCGCTGAGGTGGCTCTCAATGCACTTGCTTGTCGTGGCCCTTCTAATTCTTTGGCTGCTAGAATACTGGTGAGTTGTTGTTTTTTAGCGTTTGTTTGTACATCTTTGCACTTCAATTTGGGAGTTTATTAGTGGAAATTGATTTGTAGTAAGGTCTAAAGAACTAGCAGAAGCATAGATGTTACTTATCTATAATTGTTTGTTGCTATTATAGGTTTTGTGGTGATGTTTTAAAGGTAGGTAAAGTACAGATTCTCATTCTATGTTTTAGTCTGCTAATATGGTAGTTTAGAATCTAAATGTACTTTGTGAATCTTGTGGTTAGATATGATCCAATCACTTTATTTTCTTAATTCATATTAAAGTGTTCTAAGAAGTTTTAGGCAAAACTCATGATTGGGGTGACTTTTTAACACTTGATATTTGCCTTTGTTCTCAAGATACAATAATTTATATAGGAATGGAAAGACTGTATTGTTATCTTTTGAAACACTTGATTCAGCAATTAGTTGCTAACATAAGCAGTTACGGATGATTAAGCGTAGGCAGCCATTACTAATCGAGGTGTTACGGACTTACGGGTAGGGGGACACTGAATTCCTAAAAAGATGCCTAAGCAGGGGTGTTTAAAATACTATTATTATGTGATTATTTCTTCGGATGGGTGTTTGAGATTGTGTTTTGAAGCTGCTTATCAGCTTATGAGATTTGCAAACTCAACATGAAGTGTTTGGCATTGAAGTTTCAAACATGATTATGCTTTTTTTGGCCTTGAAACACCACTTTGAAGAAGCATCTTTTTCCCTTCTATTACAAAACATGGTTTTCAAAACATGCCTTTTGAAGCGGATAAGCAATCCCAAACACCTACTTGAATTGACACATTATGTTACTATCCATGACCATGACATATTATTAGAAGTATTGAATTGTATTCTGATTTTTTTGGTGCTTTAAGTATTCATCTTAGGGTCATGATTAGGCTTCATTGTGGACTGATAATGTACATGTATGCTTTGGACCAGATTTGGCATATAATATGAGGCAATTCGCAATAGACAACTTATTCGCACACAACTGCCTAATACCCATAATAAAATTCATAAAGTGGTCATTTGGCAATATGCAATGTGAAATATCTGAATTCTTGATTGCATTCTATTGACCTGAAGTTCGAGGACTGACTTGTGTTACTCATGTTACTGGTAGTATCTAGATGAACGTTGAGAGATGCTCATAACTTGCTTCAGAACTCTGCTTACCCGCTAAACTTATGAATGGACAGGATGAGACTGGTGTTTACAAGAACCTTTTGCAAGAAGTTTCTCAAAGAGTAGGAGCATCATTACCAACATACACCTCTGTTAAATCAGGCCTTGGGCATTTGCCTGTCTTCACCTGCACTGTTGAGTTGGCGGATTGCATATTTAGCGGTGAACTGGCCAAGAATAAGAAGCAAGCTGAAAAAAATGCAGCCATGTCAGCCTGGTCATCGTTGAAACTTAGTAAGTCATGTACTATTGTAATTGATTATCATCATGTGAGATCCTTTGTTGAAGTTAATATGAGGTGTAGTGAATTGGGCTTAGTTAAAAAAACTGACTCTTTTAACCCTATATTTAGTGGCCCAGCAATCAGATTTTTCATCGTTACAAAAGGGGAACAACGAGGAGCAAGAACACGTCACAGTGGCCCGTGCTTTACAGAAATTCAAGTTAAAGGCAAGGATGTCTAATATACCATTTCCAATCCAATTTCCCGCACCAAAACGAAAACTACTTCCTGCACAGTCACCTATATCCACAACATCAAAAATCCTTCCTTTGATATGCCCCAAAACAACTCCTCGAAAGAGGCCTCATCTAACCACATTAAATGATGCCCAAGCATGCACAAAAACACATCAAAGCAATAAACATATACCCACAAAGGCTTCTTCAAAAACCCAATTTATAACTACAACAACGAACGAACCTCCTTCTCAACCAACAGAAACCTCTACTGTAGGCCGGCACTACAAGTTCCCTGCATTTGAAGCACCACCTTACGTTCCTGTGCAGCATTTCATGGCTCATCATGGAATTGCCCCACCTGTGACCATACGTAATGTGATTCCTGTTTTCTCCGCTCCGCCACGCCCTCCTCCACATATGGATTTATCACGGCCTAATCAGTTTCCTCCACAGTTTAGGATGCCAACCATGCGTACTGCAGCACCACCCGTCACTATGCGACAAGCTGTACCCGTATCCTCTGCACCTGAAGCTCCTAAAGCTTCCAGCAAGCTGGCAATCCCACCAATAGAAGAAAAGGCAAATGTGGCTCTTGTGGTGGATCCTATAATTCCATTCACTACATCAGTAGAAAACTCCACCTGCCCACAAGATACTTTGCAGAAGCTAAAGGAAGATGATAACAAATTGCAAGATTCTGGGTTGGTAGAGAACTTGAAGGAACTACAAATTTGATATCTCAGGTGGGATTTTCTACTGGTTTCTCTTCTATATTAGCGCGTCTTCTGGAACTTGAACGTAGGCGCACAGGCATCGATATCCAAAGAGATACGGAGTGTGTCTCCAATGGGCTTTTTGTCAGTCTTAATCTGTTGGATGATGTAGCTATTGAAGGGGAGAGAAGACATTGTACATTTTGCGATACGGGTGCATTGTCATGGATGGCGGAAGTCTGGTCTGGCACTTTAGGTGTACCGTAAGGTAGCAGCGTCTGCGAATGAAATCGTGGAAGTTTTAGCTTTCTGTGGTGTAGTTAGCTTAGAATGTTCTGTAGAGGCTGTGAAGCCCTTTGATGCAAAGGCTAATGATCTGTTTGCTTTATGACAAGGGATTATTGTGATCTTTCTTGTTCCTGATCTAAAATCCTGGTGTGAAGATCGGTCTAAATTAATAAGAAAAAAAAATGAAAGAAGAAACATTTTATTATATATTTTTTCGATATTATTTTCAAAGTGATACGGTATTAAAAGTTACAATATCTTGAAATGATTTAAAGACTCGGAATAAAAAGAATTGGAATGAAATTTACAATATTATTAAAAGTTCACATAATATCTTGAAATGATCTAAAACATAAACAGGAGATTAATGAGAAGTCATTTTTACACCAATACATTAATTTGATTTGGCCTAGGGTTTGTTTTTAAGTGTTTATTATAGATGCACAAAAGCTGGGTTATTACCAATCTGGATTGAATTTTATCTGGTCCGTAAAAAACGTAGTTTTGGACCTAATAAAATTTATCCTATTTAACCGATTTCGAATATAAAAAACCAGATTTTTCAAAAACTGGTTATAAAAAATCCAATGTTTTTTTAAAAATAATTTCTCATTTTTCAAATCTTTTTTTCAATTTGGGCTTTACCATTTTTTATGGATTTTCATTTGGGCTTATATTTTTTATAAAATTAGGCTTTTGAAATTATATAATACATTATACATTATAGTTTATAAATTTTAACTATAATTAAGAAAATAAAACTTCAATCACATATAATTTCTCCGATCAAAAATATGTTTATATTATATTTGATTATAAATACATAAAATGTTTAAAATTATAACATTAGTACAGTCCAAAATCATTTTTTTTTTGTTTTGAACCAGTTTTTTAACCGGTTAATTATTTGGTAAAAAATCTGGTTTACCCAAAAATAGTGAATCCAATTCAAAAATCGATACGATAAAAAAATGGTTACACAGAAACGGTTTCGAATCGTAATCGGATTTTTTGTACACCTCTAGTGTTAGTGTTTTAATTTTAAGTTTATATAGTTTTAAAACAATAAATTTATTAAAGTTATCCGTGTAATAAATAAACTAGTATATGAATAAAAAAACTAATATTTGATTTTTTTTTGTTTTCAGTTAATTGTCCTATCCAGACTCGAATCACAAACATAACATATGGAGAGAAAAACCAGTTCTGTTAAAAAAAATATGGTTACACAGAAACCGGTTTCAAATCAGAATCAGATTTTTTGTACACCTCTAGTGTTAATGTTTTAATTTAAATTTATTATAGTTTTAAAACAATACATTAATAAATTTATTTGTGTAATACACGAGTTAATAAACTAGTATATTAATAAAAAAAATTAATATTTGATTTTTTTTTGTTTTCAGTTTCCTGTCCTGACTCAAATCACAAACACATAAGGAGAAAAAAACCAGTTCTGTTAAACTAGCCTAAACTTTTATTTTTATTTTTATTTTTAAAAAAACTAGCTTGGTTAAGCCTTAAAACCAAAGCAATTCACTAGATTTCAAATGGGTTAATTACCGAAAAAGATAGTATATTATCAAAATAATAATAATAATAATCTAGGTAACGTTTTTTTTTAATTAATAAATATACTAATAAAAACACATTAATCAATGTAATCTGTCTGATGATGATCAGGTAGCCATTAATATTCAAAAACCGTCAAGTTAGGTTGTCTGGTCAAATGACACGTCGAAAAGTTTTGTTGTCCAGACGAAAATACTGTCATTTGAGCACAATTTATCTTCTATAATAGTAAATATTACCTTTTTAACAATACCTTTTTTTTTTCATAATTAACCCTATTCAGATCAACGATTCGGTTTCAAAAAATTTAAACACAAGTCACTTGTATTTATGCACAGGGGCGGATGTAATGTGTTATGATGGGTGTCACTCAACACCGATAAATTTTTAAACTGAGTTATGTATGTATCAAAAATTCCAATGACACCTAAGATTTTTTTGAGTGACACCTGCAAAAAATTTATAAGAGTATTATACACAAATCTAATTTATATTTGTTGATTTCGGTACTCAAACTTATTAAAATATTACTGAGTTTAATCATAAAAACTTAAAAGAAAAACAAAACCCCAATTGAAATAAAAAGTATAAGAAACAAGATTCAAGACCCAATCAAAAAAGAATTATAAAAAACCAGAAAAGAAAATTAGCTCAAATCTTGTTGATGACATTGGTCCATTTGGTTGAAAAACCTTTGATCGATATCATCGCTTCTCATCGGTTAGGGAGGTGTTTTAGGGACTTTGATGCATCAAAGTTATTAAGGTTGGCGGAGATGTATCCGAATGATTTTAATTGTTGAAGCTAATATTGGTTTTGTCGGTCACAACTGCAACAATTGAGAGATGATATTGTACTATGTAATTTTGTAATTATAAAAATCTTGTTATTTATTAATTTTGTGTGGCAACCCGTTTTTTGACCCGATCCATCGTAGAAAATATTTTAAAAATCTAAATACTAAATTTACTCTAAAAAATGACACCAATAACAAAAAATCTTGGATCCGCCCCTGTTTATGCACCAATTGCAACCACACAACATACTACGAAAGATAAGAAAATATAAATATTTAAATCCAATAATCTCTACAAGTCAAATAATGTCACACCCTTGGACTCTAAAGAGGCTTGAACTTAAAGCCTAAAAACAATACTGTTGCCTTTTGCATTTTTACTGCCAATGCTGAAATAACTTACCACCATTTTTGTAGAGTTATGGAATTAGCTTCCAAGCTTGATGCATAATGTCATCGTTCACAAAGGGCCGCAGAGACCACATCAAGCAGTAGCTCTCTAGCTCTCCTGAAGATGTCCTTAGATTAAGTGAAGAAACAATCTTTTCCTGAACGTAAAATTCCCGTTACACCCTTTCAAACATATCAAACTATGATTGGGTGGCGGCAAACACCCATATCCATCGTCGGAGTAATGATTAGTCAAGGGAGTGTGAAGCTCAATTACCTGCATCACATAATCCTGTTTCACCATGCTATAAACTACCGCTATCATGGTGGCATAATCCACGATTTCGGGTTTCTCAGGGACAGATGACACCATTTCCTCCTACAATAGTATTACAATCATCAATGTTGTGTTTGCTGTTTTCCATATCGGATACAATCAGACGCAAAATAAGGTTGTCTGACAATTAAGGGAGGTGTTTAAATTTGCACTTTGAGAGTGAGTGATCATCAACTTTTTGTGTTTGAAAATCCAAATTTCAAAAAAAAAAAAAAAAACTGCTTGGCAATCAAAATCATTAGTCTGAAGCAACTTTTGTCTTTTTGTGCCCAAATGGCACTTTTTTAAAAACTTGAATTTGGAGTTTTATATAATTGTTTTGAAACCACTTGACTTAGATCAAGTGGCCACCACCAAAGGAGGGAGCCTGGAGGGGTTCCCCTTAGTTGAGGTCTCGGGTTCGAGCCTCACCAAGGGCGTTTCTCCTTAGGTGGAGGTGTGGGGTTTGGTCCTCACCCTCAAGGTGTCTAACAATGGTGCTAACAACTACCCACTAACATCTGCTGTTCAAAAAAAAATATAATTGTTTTGAAACTTCACTTTGACAAAACGAAAAATCACCCCCTAAATTAGTATTACCTAATATCTGAGATGGGACACATCTTTCTCGATTAATCCACATGAAATGATGACAATAAATGTCACAAAAAAAGATGCAAAATGCATTATAGAGAGAGAGAGAGAGAGAGAGAGAGAGAGAGAGGGTGATGTAAATTTAAGAGAATTTCTACAGCCATAGAACACAAGAGTGGCAAAACTGATGCTTATGTATATAACTTTATAAGGATTGAAGTGCGAAAAAATGGCGTAAAGCTACCTCACTGCAAGCATCTGCTATATAATCAAAATCACGAGTAGGATCTTGTATGGTTTCATTTGCAGCTTCTAACGTCAGCTTTACATCCTCAACAAGGCATTCAAGTTCATTGATGATATTTTGTGCTGGAGGTTAATACTCAGTTAGAAGCTTCAATAGCATGACTCGAATGCCACTACAATTATTTATAAAATACGTCATTGCAGAGTATGCTTTCCAGGGGCAAATGTAAACAAAAGTAGTTATATGCTCGCTTTGTTTCATGAATTCGACTAGCAGGAATTAGCTAACTTGATGCATCTTCCGGCATTTTTATTGAGCATAAGAAGACCAGGAAGAACAAATGCAGCAGCGATTCAGTGTAGGAACATTACCTTTACTCTTATAGTCCAACAGATGAACATTGCTCATATGCACTTCTGTACGAATATCACATTAAAAATTGAAAATAGAAAAAGAAAAAAAGAGTCAGGCCATCGTGTATCACAGGTGGTAAAGCCGTAAAGGGCTCCACGAAACAAAAAATTATCATAAAATCAACATAGGAGCACAAAACAGCTGGAATATGTAGATGTTAATATAGAGTCGAACGAATTCTTACCTCACCACAAGTATATGAATATGACTAGATCTACATGGTACAATAATTTCGAGCATGCAGAAACATCAAGTTGGAACGTTTAACAATCACACTTACACTTGTTGAGATTTTCAGTCCTACTGGAAGCGTGTGCATATCCAGCTTTAATGTACAACTGAATCCTATCAGTATTATTAGCTTCGATGACCTTCTCAAAGAGTTCTGATGTCTTGTCAATAGAGGGTCTTCGGATGAACTCTGCATAAATCATGGAGATCCAATATTATAATTAGATCAAATATCTAAGGAAAAACCGCGAAGTCGGATTATTCACCAAGCCCTTGACGAAAGACTATAAGGAATCTATTCCCTGCAGCAGCTAGCTCCTCCAATTTTGCAACCCTACAATGAAACAAGTCAACAACCATGTTAGCTTACATGATTCGAACATAATATTTTGTGGCCAATTGTTTACTAGAAAAGAATTAGAGCACAAAAACAGTGATACTAGAGCTATATAGATAACAGCACATAAACTCACTTTATGAGATAGCTATACACATGAGAACACTAGATCAAACCTTGCCATGAAATTTGAATATATCTGGACAATTTTTCCTTTTGTTTCATAGTTCAATCCAGTTTCTTCTGTTTCCATTCTGCAATTGGAGTATTCAGTGTGTGAGAGAAAGCGTAAACAAATCAATACAAAGTTTTTGTGGTATGTTAACAACCAAATCACCAATACTAAGAAAGTAAGAAACAACTCCAGTCAGGTGTACAGCATACCCAAGATAGAGAAACGAATGAACCCTTTTCAAAGTCGATACCAATATTATATATTTACCGTACCACAAAGTCTTTTTTTTCCTTTTGGCTACACAAAGTTCAACTTCATATCAATTAGGAAGCCAGAAAAGCACCCAGTGTGTAGCTCTTCTTTATTCGAAGAGAGGAAATGCAAATCAACTTAAATCAATGATTCTTTGATAGAAATTCATTCATTTTCTTATTCACTCACTCACTCAGCTTGCTGCTCTTTTAAATCCAAAACCTAACAGGCATAATATTTCACGTTTAAGTCAAACACTTGGAACATATAATATATCATAGTATTCTGCACTAGTTCAGTAACACCAACCCATGGACATATTAAAGCAGGCAATTTTCAAAGAGAAATACATGGATACTGAACCAAACCAAGATCAAGACAAAAAAAAATATTGGAACTGCAAGCAAAAACGTCATGAACCCGTTGAAATTTTGTGAGTAAGTTACTAAAAACATCTATTTTCAGTTCAAATGCCAATATTAAGAAAACATACAAACTACACATGTGAGTTATATATCAATGTACTTTATTTATCTCGATAAACATAGCAGGCCCATAGAAAAATCCTTGAATTAGCACTAGTTACTAACTAGTAAGCTGTAATCACAAGAACTTTATCGAGATTTCAAAGTTTAAATCCAGTTCTTATAATGCTTCTAAAGTTGAAAACATTCAAGAACACATACACATTAGACAAGATGATCTAAAGATTCAAAAATTGAAGCTTTCTCCTACTTAAAACCTCCAAAAACCCAGTTGGCATCAAACTAATGTTTTATCCTACATAAAATCAATAATAATTAACGAAATATTGGGTTAATAGAACACTTGCATACAGGACTTCGGTCTTCAAGGATTTGGGCCATACGATGCGAGCAATAGAAGAAGAAGCAGGACTGAAATTTAAAAAAGACGTTGTTTCTATCTTACAAACCTCCCACACACACATATATGGTTTGGGTTCTTATGAATCACGAACCGGTTGCATCCATCCAATTATTTATTAAAAGGGTTTATATCAAGTTGTTTTAAGTAAAAGGTAATATGGTAAGTTTCAAGATGTTTAATATTAATCGCTAGATTTTAATAAATAAACAACATTGGTTCTCGGATTGCTGCAAAAGTTTGCTTTACAATTTACAAAAAATCAAACATCTAAAGCTACTTTGGATTGAAGGCTTGTCATCTAAGCAAACTTCTAAAACTAAAACCCGTCCAATGCAACCTACGTATAAAGGCTAAGAAGTTTCTTATCGGTTCCAATGTTGTTTTCAACCTGTGCCTTGATAATTGAAAAGAAAGATAAAACTTAAATTGTGATCTCATTGTTTTGTGTACATATAAGAAGAATGTGCAGCCTGATCCACTCTGCTTTGTCCAAACTCATCTCCTAATTCCAACACTGCTAGTTATATGCTCTAAACTGTACATAAACTACATATAATCTAAGAATAAAGTAGAAGCAACTCAGCAAGAAAGAAAAGTATATTAACTTTATGGAAAATCAACAAACATAGACACACAATTACACAGGCGAATAGCCGAATAAGGGTTAGAAACCAATTTTGCAAAACAAGATTAAGTTAACCGAAAAGAGAATCAATAGGCCAATAGCTAACATTTTTCTTTAGCATTATCCCATATTTGAGCATATACTTTCCGAATTCTTCAAGAATAATGTAATGTTTATTGAGACGATAATTCCCTTGCCTGTTACGAAGCAAAACGATTCGGAGCTGTCCATTTCCAAAGAACATAAAAGCAGCAAGTCAAAAGAAAATAAGAACTTTCAACAAAAGGTTTTGTCCATTTAACATGCCCTAAGATTGGATATAAAAGAAACTAAATTGCTTAAACAGAGAACACAGTTCATTCTAATATTTCATTCACTTCAAATAAGTTCGGATTATGAAAGCAACTAAACTGCAACACTCATTTAGAAATTTCATCGAATACTTGGAGGGAAACCACAACAATCTTTATTCTAATCTTTCTTTGAGTTATAAAAAACAATCAAATAAACGAAATTCCTCCAATATTTATAATGAGGACACATAGAAAGTATACGTTTTCGTACCAGAAATGAGAGCGACTGGAGATGTGTGGCGTCGGTTAGGAGGTCGTCGACGGAAGAAGCGCAATGGCAAACGGGGATATTTCTTAGATGGTGCGATGGTGGTCTGATGATGCGATGTGCGTTGGTTGTGAAAGAGTACGAGGCAGTGGTGGTGGTGGTTGTGGGCGGAGAAGGTGGAAGTGGCTAGAGAAGGAGACGGTGGTGGTGGATGGAGAAATAGAATGTGTTTGGTTTGATAGTAGGCTTTGTTTTGATAACAGTTTACCGGCAGGTTACCGAAGATAATATAAAATTTAAAAATTGACGACAAACAAGATAAATAACATAAAATTTAAATTTGACAAAAAATGTATTGATGACCAATCAAGAATGTACATTTTTAGTTTTATACTCCCTTTTTTGGTAAAAAAAAATATTTGATTATTTTTTTTGACCTAAAATTTGAACTTCATGTTTTTTTTGCTCAAAATTGAATTTTACGTTACCTTTTTCAGTAAAAAAATGTTTTACAATACATTTATTGTCAAATTTTGTATTTTATATTACATTTCTTGATAAATTTTCCTAGGTTTAATAATAATAATAATAATAACAACAACAACGTATAAAATTTAAAAATAAAAACAGAAAAATACACCTTGTTGTGTATATTGTTATCATGAGTTCGTTGTCATTTTCTACATGTCCAAGTCAACATTTATGCTGACATGACTGCCTACGTGGAGATCGTGTCAGCGTCCAATAATCACATAATGCTATAATGAATCAATTAATTGGAGTCTATGAATCTATGATTTACTGAAAAAAGTGTTTGTAGTGTGATGTTATTTAAGATAAAGTTATGTAGATTGATGTAATAAAATATTTGTTGCTGGTTGGTTGCTATTTTAAGCGGATAGCCCTAAATTTATCGTTTTAAGATAACAAATTATTATTTTTATATGTTCAGCAAATTATTATTATTATTATGTATGCAAGTAGTGCATTTGACATGGATGTAAAAAAAATATTTTCAGTCCTAGTATTGTCTAAAATAAGAAAATTTAAAAGTTTGTTGCCTTAAACAACAAAAGTTTAAGAGTTTGTTACATTTAACATAAGAATCAATGATTGATTTAAAGTTCAAATTTGAATTGCATAGATTTGAGAAAATAAAATCTAGAGTTAATTACAAAAATGGTCCCTGTGGTTTGTCCTAAATTTTGGATTTGGTCCCTGAACTTTCAATTTTGCAGAATCGGTCCTTAATTTCATAGTTTGTTTGCAATTTTGGTCCCTCAACCTATTAACTTTTCTAATATGACCAAATTACCCTTATTTTGATGCAAACTATAGGGACCATTTCTACAATTAATTTTTTAACTCTTCTTTATTCTTAATTAAATAAATTATGTTTTAGTGTTATTTAAATTTAATAAACTATAAAAAATAGAAAAGAATTATTTAAATATTTATGTTGGTTCATAAATAATTTAGATATTTTTAGTCTTAATTAATTTTAATTTACTATAATCAAAGTGTAAACCAATCAAAATTTATAATCGAAAAAATCATTTATGTTTAGAAATTATTTTTTAAAGGCTTCATAAATAAGAAATTTTTTCTCTATAAATATTTATATTGGTTCATACATTCATAAAAAAAATATTTATGTTGATCAAACCACAAAGACCATTTATGTAATTGACTCTACTTTATTTTCAGTGTTAATTAACTTTAATAAAATTATAAAAAAATATTTATGAGACAACAATTTAGTTAGAGTTAAAAATATTAAAGAACTTAAATAAATAAAAATTCAACGTTTAATTTGACCGAGTTAAAAAAAAACTTCCAAATTGCCTAAGGCAACTCAAATTTTTTTTATTTAACGTATCAATTATTTTATCGTTTTAATTTTAATTGACACCAAAAACGATTTAAAATTTTAGGTCCATACAACATTTTTGAGATTCATGATTAACAACTTTAATAATCAAACTTTGGTTTGTTAGACCTTAACATAAAAATCGAGAAATATAAATAGGTTTCTAATCTTTTTTCGTCTTTCAGATTGACTTTTCATTTTAATCCGATTAAATCGACACCTTTGTCATTATCACCTTGCTTTGATACAAATGTGAACGGATTATAAAATAGAATCTTTTAGCCGATTTTATTTAAGAAGAAAATAAAATATATTTGACCAACAAACATATTTTTATTATAAATTTATGAAACAACATAAATAATTATGGAGTCAAATATTTTTATAATATTTTATATACGAAACCTCTAGAAAATAGTTTCTAAACATAAATGATTTTTTTTATTATAAATTATGATTGGTTTACACTTTGATTATAGTAAATTAAATAATTAATCAAGACTAAAAATATCTAAATTATTTATGAACCAACATAAATAATTAAATAATTTTTTCTTTTCCTATAGTTTATTAAATTTAAGTAACACTAAAAAATAATTTATTTAATTAAGAATAAAAAAGAGTCAAAAAAAAATTAATTGTAGAAATGGTCCCTATAGTTTGCATCAAAATAAGGGTAATTTGGTCATATTAGAAAAGTTAATAGGTTGAGGGACCAAAATTGCAAACAAACTATGAAAATAAGGACCGTTTTTGCAAAATTGAAAGTTCAGGGACCATATCCAAATTTTAGGACAAACCACAGGGACCATTTTTGTAATTAACTCTAAAATCTATCTATACTATTAAAAAAGTAACTATACTCAATTTTGGTGAAGCCACGTGTCATCACCATGAGTCAACACGTGTCATTTATAGGTTTTAAAAATGATAAATAAATTTAAATTATATCTATCTAAATCTAATATAATCTACTTTTAAATTCAAATCAAATCAAATAAAATCTGATACTCTACTAACTTATTAATTATAATATAATATAAAAATTTTTTTAAAAAATATAAGAAAATAATATTATTCATGTATATTTAGAATTATATAAAATTAATAGGTCATAATAAATACTAATATCATTCTTATATACTTTTCGTTTAAAAAAAATAATATTTATACATTTACCTTTTAATTCATTATATTTTATATAAATTAAAAATATCCGCGTAATACGCGGGTAATAGACTAGTGTGTAAAAGAATAAATTGGAAGACGAATAGTCACAATAGTTGGGCTAAGATTTTTAAGACAAAAGATGTAATATTAAGGGTTATATACCTAATCCTATATATATAAAATGGTTATTATCGAAAAAACCATCCGAACTTTTATGCTTTTTCGGTTTAACCGTTTAATTTTTTTCCAACCGATCAAAACACTAAACTTTTCGTTTTTTATTGTTTTGATTATTTACCTGTTATCACCGATGATTTGGTGACGTGACAATTACGTGACTTTTTTATCATTGAAAAAATCACTCGAACTTCCAAGATTTTTTTTGTTTGACCACCATCCTCTTTGATAAAGATCCAATTATGGAGCCCAGTTTAGATGATACAAGTCAGCCCAATCAGCCCAATAGATGGATCGTTTACAAAAGGAGGAAAGGGCCATGTGTAGGGCAGGAATTCAATTAGTTAGTTATTCTGTTTGGAGAGAATCTAATCTATATTTATAATCCTCCTGCGTAAGGATGAGAGCAGCATTATTTTTCTTTTTCCTGAAATTGTAATCGGCTTCTTCTAGCTTGGGCAGGGAGTCTCCGACTCTTCTGAATGTTCTTTTCATTTCAATCAAATACAATCATTTAGTCTAGTTCTTTGCTATAGTTTCATCTTGAGATTCTATCAATTTGGTTCCATTGCCGGGAAACGAACTCCAGCCATGGTGCAACCGGAGCCTCCCACTGTGAACACGAGAACCCAATCCCGCCTCGATTCCCATGAAGAAAGGCTTGTTGATTTATCTGGCAAGGTGGAGGACCTGTCCACAATGATGGTCTCGATAAAGGAGATGCTGGAAAGAGTACTCACCAATCATGACAAGGAAGCTACATCGAACCCAATCCTCACCGAGGATATTGTTTCTGGATCCAATTTTCGTTTCAAACCACCATTAGCCAACGGGAATCACTTCGACAGCTCTCTATTCTCATTGCCAAAGGTTAAACTTCCCCAGTTTGAAGGTATTGATCCCAGAGGTTGGATTACGAAGGCTGAGTTATACTTTCAGGTAAACCAGATCCCACTCCCAAAAAAACTTGAATTAGCTCAGATGTGTATGGATGGAGTCGCTTTGAATTGGTACACCAACCTTATGAAAAAACACCCACAAACCGATTGGAATCAATTCCGGGATAAACTCATGACACGTTTTTGCGGAACCAAGTTCCGAAATGCTTATGAAGCTCTGGGTTCGCTGTACCAAGAGGACGATATAGAGGATTATATTGAAGAATTTGAGGCTCTGTCTGCTTTAATCCCAGATCAATCGGAAGAACAATCAATCGGGATGTTTTTGAGGGGTTTGAAGGATAACGTGAAGAACTGGGTTCGAGCCTTAAGTCCAACGTCATGCGACCAGGCGATGGATTTTGCCCGTCATGTATCCATCGCTACCGGAGCAACAAGCAATCGATTGAATCGAAGCAAAGTGACGGTGTCTAGCGGTGTAAACAACGCAACGACGTCAAATTGGAAAGGATCTTCTAAAGTGGACCGGTTTACTCAATCCAGCCCCACACACAAACCCAATTTTCCAACGGGCCCAACAATTACTAAGGCCCAAACTCCTACTCGTCACCTCACCAAAACAGAATGGGAAGATAGGCGGAAACGAGGGTTATGCTTCAGTTGTGGGCAAAAATATACTCCCCAACACAAATGTACGGCTGGCCAGTTACGAGTGATGCTCCTAGCTGATGGAGAAGAAATCGGAGAAGACGGTGAGGTGCGACTGATAGAAGCTGAAGAAACCGAGGAGATACCTACCGAAGGTGAGTGCCAATCTTTAGAATTAAATGGGTTATCAACTGATTCTCCATCTGATCTTAAAACTTTGAAATTAATGGGGGAAATACATGGGTTACCGGCTCTAATTTTGATCGATAGTGGAGCAACACACAATTTCATTTCAAAAAAGCTTGTCAGGGCTTTGGGTATCAATTTGGTACCTATTGACACCCTGGGAATCCGACTTGGGGATGGGAATAAAGTGTGGGTGACTGATCAGTGCCAGAATGTTCTGCTGCGATTCGGATCGTTCGAATGTCGGGTTGATGCTTTAGTTTACGACTTGGGACCACTCGATTTTATATTGGGTATCGCATGGTTGAGGCGACTTGGGGACGTTCTGTTCAACTGGCAGACTCATGAAATCAAGTTCTGGCAGCAAGGGATTCCGGTTCAATTGAAGGGAATCAACTCACCGCTGACCAATCATTCATCCCTTCGAGACTGTTTGGAGGGTCACTTAGTGCATCTTAATGTTGAATCTGGTTACCCCACTAGTTTAGACTCTTATCAACAACAACAATTAGATGGATTGCTGAATGGTTTCTCCTCTGTTTTTCAAGAGCCACAAGGCCTACCTCCAGTGAGATCGATTGAACATACAATAAATCTTTATGAGGGTCAGGGACCTATATGTGTTCGTCCATACCGATACCCCCACGTCCATAAGGATGAGATACAGAGGCAAGTGTCTGAAATGTTGAGTTCGGGAATAATTCGGATCAGTCAGAGTGCATTTTCCAGCCCCGTAATTTTGGTTAAGAAGAAGGATTCTTCGTGGAGGTTGTGCATTGATTATAGAGCCTTAAACAAAGAAACTGTCCCCGACAAATTTCCCATACCGGTGGTTGAAGAATTACTTGATGAATTACATGGATCACAATTTTTCTCGAAAATCGACCTTAAATCGGGTTTCTACCAAGTTCGAGTTCGGGAATCAGATGTAGAGAAAACAGCATTTCGGACGCACGATGGCCACTACGAGTTCCTCGTTATGCCTTTTGGCTTAACAAACGCACCCGCTACCTTCCAAGCTTTGATGAATGAAATATTTCGACCACTACTACGAAAAGGAGTTCTAGTTTTCTTTGATGACATTTTGGTCTATAGCCCAACTTGGGAACTCCACGTTCAATTGTTACAAGCTGTCCTGCAGCTTCTTTGGGAGAATGGGCTAGTCATAAATAAGAAGAAGAGCCATTTTGGAATAAACTCAGTTGAGTATCTGGGGCACATCATTGATGGCAGGGGTGTTTCTATGGATCCGGTAAAAGTTCGGTCAATTACAAATTGGCCCACTCCAATTAATGTGAAAGGGGTGCGAGGGTTCCTTGGTCTTACCGGATATTACCGTAAATTCATTAAAGGATACGGTAAAATCGCTCAACCGTTAACAGAGCTAACCAAGAAGGATAATTTTCATTGGGGGCCTAAGGCCCAAGCCGCTTTTGATGAACTCAAGTCACGTATGACATCCGCCCCGGTCTTGGCTCTTCCAGATTTCTCCAAACCGTTTGAGATCGAGTGTGATGCTTCCGGTCGTGGAATTGGGGCTGTTTTGATGCAAGATAAACACCCAGTTTCATTTTTTAGTAAAGCTTTGGCAGAGAAGACTTTGTCCAAATCACCTTATGAGAAAGAGATTATGGCTCTCGCTTTATCAATCCAACACTGGAGACCGTATCTATTGGGCCGTCACTTTACTGTTTTTACTGATCAAAAGAGCTTGAAACATCTATTAGAGCAGCGTATTACTACCACTGATCAACAAAATTGGCTGGCAAAGTTAATGGGATATCGATTTTGTATTTCATACAAACCAGGGAACGAGAATCGTGCAGCTGATGCTCTTTCCAGAATGCACGAAGGGTCAGAGCTTACTTCTATGGTCTCATTTCCACAGTGGCCAGAGGGTGCAGAATTAACTACAGGTTATGATGCTGATCCAAAATTGCAAAAACTGATTTCTGACCTCACTAATCAGCTCGATTCTCATCCCTTCTTCGTTCTCATCGGAGGAACATTGTATTACAAGAACCGGCTTGTTATACCAGCGACTTCCCCTTGGATACCCAAGCTCTTGGCTGAATTCCATTCGAGTCCTACTGGGGGTCATTCCGGTTTTATTCGCACGTACAAACTAGGGCTGTTCATGGACCGGTTCGGTTCGGTTAGTAGCAAAAGTGTGAACCGTATTTTCGGTTTCGGTTACCCGCTTTACGGTTCGGTTTCAGTTTCGGTTATATGCAGTTCGGTTTGCGGATAGTTTCGGATAGTTGTTATCTATTTATAAATAATAAAAGTATAGAAATATAAAATTTTAAACTTTGACTGTTCCTTAAAATTAAGTTTATTCGTAATAAATATATCAATTACATTAAAAGTTTCATAAAACTACTTAAAGAAACAAATATTTAATTAAAATGAAACTATACATATAATATTTTAGCTTGTAATTTATCTATTTATATGTAAATATTTGTGATATGTTTATGTTCGGTTCGGTTCGGTTACCCGCGGTTTATTAAAAATGAAAACCGTAACCGGTCCGTCATATGTCGGTTTTTTCGGTTTTGGATTGACCGGTCCGGCTCGGTTTTTCGGTTTTCCGGTTTCTTTTGAACACCCCTAGTACAAACGCTTGGCAGCCCATGTTTATTGGTTTGGTATGGTGAAAGCCGTTAAACTTTTTGTCCAACAGTGTGACATTTGCCAAAGGTATAAATCTTCCACCCTTGCACCGGCTGGTTTGCTTCAGCCGCTCCCCATTCCATCAGCAATATGGGAAGATATATCCCTTGATTGTATTACCGGGTTACCAAGGTCTAAAGGTTACGAAGCAGTTTTAGTGGTCGTCGATCGTTTGTCGAAATATTGCCACTTTATTCCCCTCAAACACCCATACACAGCTAAGTCCTTAGCTGAACTCTTTGTGAAGGAGATCATTCGTTTACACGGCGTACCAAATTCTATTCTCAGCGATCGAGACCCGCTTTTTCTGAGTACCTTTTGGCAAGAAATTTTTCGCATGCAAGGGAGTAACCTTAAATTTAGCTCCGCCTATCACCCTGAAACTGATGGGCAAACGGAAGTCGTGAATAGAAGCTTGGAAACTTATTTGAGATGTTTTGCAGCTGATCAGCCCAAGACATGGTCTCATTGGCTCCCTTGGGCTGAATTCTGGCATAATACTGCTTACCACTCCCCTACTGGCACAACTCCCTTCGAGGTGGTGTATGGTCGTTCTCCCCCGACCATTTTTCGTTATGTTCCTGGGGAAGTTCGTTGTGCAGCCGTCCAACAAGAGTTACAGGACCGGGATGAGGCAATTAAGCAACTTAAATTTCATTTAACGAGAGCCCAATCGCGAATGAAAACTACTGCCGACAAACACCGTCGAGATGTCCACTATGAAGTAGGGGAATGGGTTTTTCTCAAACTCCGGCCTCATCGACAGCAATCGGTCGTTCGCCGGATAAACCAAAAATTAGCTGCACGGTTCTACGGGCCTTTTCTCATCATTGAGAAGGTTGGTCCCGTCGCCTACAAGCTGCAGTTACCTGAGTCAGCCCGTATTCATCCGGTATTCCACGTGTCGCTACTTAAACGTGCTGTCGGAAATACCTCAGTCGAACCGGAACTACCCAATGGTTTATCAGTGGACTCTACCAGTGCTCACCTCCCCGAAAAATGCCTTGCAACCAGATACATTACAAAGAATGGCCAACAAGTTGAGCAATGGTTAATACAATGGCAGTCTGATGCCATCGATGAATCAACCTGGGAAGATGCTGTTGATATACAAACACAATTCCCTTCATTTCAGCTTGAGGACAAGCTGGTTCCTCAAGGGGCGAGTAGTGATAAAGATCCAATTATGGAGCCCAGTTTAGATGATACAAGTCAGCCCAATCAGCCCAATAGATGGATCGTTTACAAAAGGAGGAAAGGGCCACGTGTAGGGCAGGAATTCAATTAGTTAGTTATTCTGTTTGGAGAGAATCTAATCTATATTTATAATCCTCCTGCGTAAGGATGAGAGCAGCATTATTTTTCTTTTTCCTGAAATTGTAATCGGCTTCTTCTAGCTTGGGCAGGGAGTCTCCGACTCTTCTGAATGTTCTTTTCATTTCAATCAAATACAATCATTTAGTCTAGTTCTTTGCTATAGTTTCATCTTGAGATTCTATCACTCTTAAACTAAAAATTAAAACTCCGAGAATCGATAATTCAATGTAATCAAACATATCTTTTCATATTTTTAGCAATTATAGTAATATATCAAATTAAAATCAATTCATTTTTATTTTTATGTTTTTTCAATATTTTATAAACATGGAAAATAAACTCAATTTAAGTTTCAAAATTGTTTATGAAATTTTATAATAAAATTTTAGTTTTTGTTTACCTACGATCCTTTAAAACATTCAAACCCTAAAAACTTGATAAACACTACAAAACCTTAGAGAATCAAATTGATTAGAATCTGTGTGGATTAACACAACGATAATGAAGAACTGATGAAGTAGAAGAGGATGATGATGATGAAGCAAAAGAGATCAATGAAACATCGTTGTTGATAAAAACAATATGGTGATAAAAAAAGAAAGAATCAGTTTTCTTAAAATTAATGTTTATTTTTATCATTTGATGTTATGAGCAATATAATAAGAAAAATTACAAAAATATGAACATCAATTAAATTAGATATTAGATCATGAAAAACTAATAGAGTGGTTAAAGAAAAAGAATTATGAAAGTTCAAATGAGTTTTTTTTTTTTTTTTTTTTTTTTTTTTTGATAAAAACTCTACTTCATAACAATAATTGTCCGGTCAAACAGGTTACCGGTCAAAAATGAATGGCTAAACCAATAAATTTGAAAGTATAGTGATTAAACTAACAGAGAATAAAAAGTGTAGTGTTTCGATCAGTTGGGAAAAAATTGAATGGTTAAACCGAAAAAATCATAAAAGTTCGGATGATTTTTCCGATAATAACCCCATGAAACTGCCAAACTTTTAATATAAATATCAATTGATATCAAACTACCAACTTAAAATAAAATTCAACATTAATTAAATGCTCATAATCACTGCTTATTTATGGTAATAAAATAACTAAAAATAATGTAGATCTTCTAGGGAGACGTTCTGCACACTTCTCATCTTCACCCTTGAGTGCCTGACGGAAGAAAGAAACAGTATGAGCCATACGCTCAGTACGGAGATCGAATACAAGTGCAACATATAAGAATTTCAAATAATAAACAATATCCAACACAACATCGAGCGTCCTAACAAAATGTGTAATAATCAATATCATACAAAAAGTACACTGAGTGTCGTCCCCCCAGTGTTTATTGTACAAAAGGAGTGTATGACATTACACTACATTTCCGTAAAACACATAATAGCCTAGGATAATCAAAAGCTCATACCCGGGCTAACATAATCTCAATCAATCATCATTATCAATCATAATCTAAACGAAAGGGAGATGTCGTAACCGATCACACTGTTACGGAAATGTCATGTCATCAGTGCCGCAATGGCATGCCTGTGGTACCTCCACATGTGGTTCACTCGGTAATCCTATCTCCTGATAAACATCTCAAAGTATAATTATCATTTCAACACAAAAATGTCTACATTTCACAGTATAATATCAACATCGACGATATGCTGTGAGAATAACTATTTTAAGAATATATTTTTCACGCAAGTTTTACGAGCGTTTAAAAATGATATTTGTTTTTGAAAAAGAAACTGACCCAAGAGATATAAAATTCGACTGTCAAATATAAGTATTCAAGGAGTCAAGGACAACTAAAGAGAAATACAGAATGTGTACCATAATAGCATCTTAGCAAAACATGGTGACAATTTGTATTAACCATAAATATAAATGTAAATAACTAGTGTTGTGGTTGCCCGCGCGTTGCTGCGGGTATCCGTAAAAATATGTAGTTTTTATCGCTAATGTTAAAATATGATGTTAAGAAATAAAATATAATTTAATGATGACAACAACGTAACTACATTTGTGTATTTAAGCATCTGTGGGTTACATGTTATTTTTTACGAATTTGGTATGATTTAATTGATGACGTTTAAAGTATATTGTTTTTTTAGGGTTTTGTATGCAAATGGTTTCGTCCCTCAATGTTATTTTTTACCAATAAAGTCCTCATGTTATTGTTTTCTTTTGGGTTTTCGAAAAAAATTATTTTTTTTCATAATCAATCTCATATTTTCCACAAAAATACCAACATGCCACGAAAAGCCCTCAAATTTAATGATTTTTTTTTTTGTCAAAAAATGAATAATTCCAAAAATCACAAACAAACAAATAACTTAAAGATTTTATTGGTAAAAAGTAAAACGAATTGACTATACCGCAAAAATACGAAAAGCATGTTGATTTTTTTTCATATTAAACTCTTATTTCACAAAAATCATGAATAACAAAAGTTGATGTTTTATATACATCTTGTGAGACAAAAGGCAAAAAACAAACGACAAAACAAAATGAATCACTGTTATTTAATTTTTCAAATTGAGGTGGAAGCAGAAATTTTCATTATTTAAATATTTAATCAATATTTGGTTAAATATTGAAGAAGTTGATGTACAAACTGAATACTTTTATTTACAAATATAAAAATATAAAAAATGTTGAACTCAATATTTATTAAGCTTTAAAAAAAGTTCATTGTTTCCCCGTTAAAAAAATTAAAAAGTGTAATAATTCGTCATTTTTTCTTATCGGAAAAATTTATAGATGGATTAGTTGATTTCCCGTTTGGTTAAATTAAAAATCTGAGTTCTTTATTTTTTTCCGAGCGAAAACATTTAAAGTTAAATCAGTCGGCGTTAGTTTCATTCATTTAAATTTAATATGGTTCATCATTTTTTCTAGAGCAAAAATATTTAAATCTAATATGGTTAGTCATTTTTTCGATTGGTTAAATTGCAAATCAAAGTTATTAAATGTTTTTTTCCGGTCAAAAACATTAATAATTAAATTAAGTGGTTGTTTTTTTCGTTTGATTAAATTGAAAACCGAAATGGTTCGTTGTTTTTTTCGAGCGAAAATATTTAAAATTAAAATAACGAATATTTCAATTTTTCCAGCGAAATAGCTAACCAAATAGGAAAAAAAAAACAATCAAATTTAAGTATTTTGGACGGATAAAACGAATAACCACTTTGATTTTCGATTTAACCAAAAGTAAAAAACAACCAAACAATCTAATTTTTAATGTTTTAGTAGAAAAACGATGTACCATTTCGATTTCCAAATTAACGAAATTGAAAAACGACAAACCAAATTAATTCAAAATACTTTTTAATTGATTAAAAATATTAATATTTTATTATATTTTTATACCTATTTGTTTTATTAAAATAAGGAGTTGTTAATAAATTTTAATTAGAATGGTAAAACATATAAAAAATTTTTAGTTAAAGTTAATAGATAAGAAACAATGTTGAATGTAAAGTTGTAAACCTTGATAATAATAATTAATTTTGAAAAATCAAAAGTTTAGGGACTAAATCCAAAATTAATACAAACTACAGGGGCTGAATTTGTAAATTCTTGAAATTAGCAAAACGACACCGTGTTGCACAAAACGGTGCGTTTTACAATGGTGAATGTTAGTTATAACAATAACAATAACAATGATCAGTTGGTTGGAGGGTCGGGTCGGATCCATGACCCGGTCTCCCCCTTTTCTTCATCTTTCACGGACCCACCACACCACACACAAGCACATTCTCTCGCTCTGTCTCTCTCCCTCTGCTCACTCTCCGGCCAGCGACCGCCGTCTCAACTCGCCGGCAACCACCAACACCGCTCTGTCTCTTTCTCGACCTCGCAACCAACGGTAACGGCCTAACCCTAATGCCGCCAACGCCGTCACAACTCCATCGCCGCCACCGGTCAGCCTCACGAAGACCACCACCACTCCCTCTGCCTCACACATTTTCCCTCTCGCTCAACCACCGCCACCACTGCTCACTCATCTCTCTCTCTCAACTGCCGCTGACCACGGGCGCCGCAGGTGTAGCGCCGCCATCAGAACCACCACCACCGTCCGAACCCCTTTTTCAGGTGGGTTTTCTTATCTCGTATTTACATTTTAATGTGTTTCAGATTTCCCACTTTAAATAGTGAGTTTAGAATACCTTTGAAGAAAACCCTTTACAGCAGCAGATAAATAACACATCAGCAATGGAATGCTGCTCATTGTCGAGCTACCGCATCCATATGGAAACAAACATCAGAACTGCCGTGATCAATAATATATATTGTGTCTAATATTGCTTCTTATGTCTCGTTTATAATATACATAAGCTAATCTCAAACTCTTGGTGCAACCGTGAAGGTACTTTTGGATAATTATTCATATCCTTACCGAAAAAGTTATCCATTTTTTGGAGATCTGCATCTTTTTTATGGACCGGGTCTAATCACGACTCCTTATGCAAATAACCACGGAGGTTGGCTGAAAATGCCTTTCATGTTCATCTGTAGTGATATTTGGATTCTACACTAGCTTGGTGTTGAGCTGGTGTTTATGTGCTCAGCCACAATTGAAGACACGTGGTAATATCGCCGAAGCTCCCTTCAAGGTGAGGGACAACGTTTGACAGAATTAAGTTTGATTGATGTCGACCTGTTTTAAGAAATAGCATTTTATTTCCCTATCCGTTATTTGTTAACATTATATTGCCAACTGATTGATCTTTTTTCCTGTTTATCATTTTGATGCTGATAACTTTGTGTGCATTTGCCTATGTAAGTAAATAGTTTGGTGCAATGATAGATTCTTTGCTCGGGTCCTCTACTTTACGTTATATGATAGAATTCATTAAACATGAATCTAGTTTTTAAATCAGAAGATTGACATCATAACTTAAGGTGGATGATAATTGTGTGAAATAAAAATATCTTTCGTCATTGTATAAACAATCTGGCTCGCCTATCCTAATTGTGTTTCTCTGTTAAAAAATTGATTAACAACTTATCTCGTGACTTTCCTTAGTTATACATATAAAATAATTAGATGATTGTGGCAGGAAAATTACATAAAACCACACATAGTTGTCGAGCGTGATAACTTGGGCTATCTTTGCTTTAATATTTGTTTTATTTAGATTGCCTTAGTTACCTCTAGTGCACGCAAATTGCATAGAATATATAGTTGTCGAGCGTGATGATTTAGGTTATCTTTTCCTGAAAGTGGTCCTACGTGTCGGATACATGATTTTAATCATAATAGTTCTTTCGGTGATTATTATTATGTGTGTTCGAAACTGCAACGTTTCTTAATGAGTATTCAGTTTAGTGTCAAATACAAAAGCATTCGCATATTCCCACTTAGAGTCATGTTTAGCGAGAAACTAAATTATACTCATGAAAAATGTCAGAAGAGAACTCATTCGGTATGATTATGAAATTAATTTACAATTATTTTGGATATGCATAAATATGTATTATTATGATCAATGTTATTAAATTATAATTAAAGTTTCTTCTTATGAATATTTAAATTCCCTATGAACCAAAACATATACATATACACACATGATAACCTTTTTGAGTTGTAACAATTTCATTGTTTTGGTTAGGAGTTTTCCTAACACTTGTGGTAGTTGCTTCTTTCATCCCACTTTCTACAGATGTATCACTTGGGGATAAAGTGTTGTGTTGTTTGGCCGTTCAAAAGTGTCAGTCACTCTTAGATTTTATAGTTACCACTATGGTCACAAACACCTTCCAAAAATCTACACAACGATGACAAACCCTACACAATATTGGTTGATGCTTTTGGTTGTGTAAGAAAATTTTACAATTAAAAGAAATCTATTCAATTTTTCGGACTCTTAAATGAACACGACATCCATATATATATTTACATCATCTTAAACTTAACTGATTTTTATGTCTTAGTTTTTGTTGTATGTTATGAAATATATTCGTTATGAAGCTTTGGAACATCTACTATCATCTTTGCTAGAGTTGGTGCACTTGGGCACTTTATATTTGACAATGCAATACATGCACAAGTAACTCAAAACAAGCCAAAGAAATTGTTTGAATCTGAATTTGTAGTGTGGATTATACTATGCATGGTCGAAACTATATATTGTATATGTGGGTTACAAAATATACTATTATCCTGAAATTTGAAAAAAGTGTTGACATTTTTACAATAACATAACTTGAAGTTCAATGTGGAACGTCAAACTAATAATGACAAATGTTTTCTTTTTGTTTTATTTCTCATTTATTTTTTTGTATGTTAGTCATTAATCTATTGGATATCCTTTTGTTATATGCATTAATAATCATCTCATTATAATTTAAAATATGATCCAATTAACTTGTATGATTCGAATGTTGAGTGTCTAAAATATTGTGATTTCTTAATTTTATTAGAATCATATATATCCTGGCTATAATCGTAATGACTACCTAACTGGAGAACTTGATACCACATGTGAGTGTGGAAGACCGAATACCATTTATTTGCAGACCATGCATCCGATCCATCATTTTCGGATTTTCGGATGCATGGTCTCAAATTAAGTGGTATTTGGTCTTCCACATTCATATGTGGTATCAAGTTCTTCAATTTGATAGGTATTAGGGTTATAACCATAATATATTTGGTTTTAATATAATTAATAAATCATAATATTTTAAACGCTCAACGCTTGAGTCATACATAGCATTGGGGTCATATTTTAGATTAAATAGACGGTTACTAATGCATATAACAAAAGGATATCTCACAAATTAATGAATGACCTATAAAAGAACAAATGAGAATTAACAACAAAAAGAAATCATTTGTCATTGTTATGTTGATGGTCCACATTAAATTCAAATTATGTATTTGCAAAGATTCCTTTATTTTCCAAATTCCAGGGTAATAATAAATTTCATCACCCACATACACAAAAATCAAAATATAGGTTTGATCATGCATATCGTAATCCACACTGCAAATTCAGGTTCAAACAAATTGTATGACATGTTTTGAGTTATGTCTGATTGTACGCATCGCCAAATATGAAGTACTCACAAGTCCACCGACTCTAACATTGATGGGAGTTGATGTTCCAAAGTTTCATAATGAATATATTATATAACAGACAAGAAAAACAAGAACATAAAAATCAGTTGAAGTTAAGATGATGCAAATATATATGAATGTCGTGTTCATTTAAGTGTCCTCAAAATTGATTTGATTTCTTTTAATTGCAATTTTTTTCTTACATTAACCAATATCTTGTAAGGTTGTCAATTTTGTGTAGATTTCTGGAGGTGTTGGTGACCGGCATCCAAGAGCGGTCGACAATCTTGAAAGGTTAAACAATGTGACACTTTTATACTCTAGATGGTATATTCTGCAGAAGGTGGGATGAAAGAAGCAACTACTACATTAAGTGTTTTTGAAAATGACGATACAAAAGCAATAACATGTGACAACTCAGAAAGGTTACAGTGTGTGTATATGTATATCCTTTGGTTAATATGGAAAACTAATATATATTCATCAGAATAAAATTGTTCATAGTTTAATAACATCGATCCACAAATATTACACATATATGAGTCTATTTAAAATAATTATAAATTAATTTTTTAAATGTATTAAATTAGTTCTCTTCTGACATGTGACATGAATATTATTTAAATCCTCATTGACCATAACTCTATGTGTGTACATGCATACACATTTGTATTTGACATTAACCACTGAGTACTGAGTTAGAAACGTTCCAATATCGGACACATATACTAAGGGTGCGTTTAGTTTATCAAAATTTTCAAAATTTCCATCTCACTTTTCAATGAAAATGAAAACTTGTTTCATTAACAACAATTTCATAAATTTTCTTTTCACTTTTTAAAATATCACTTTTCATATTCTCTCTTACTTTTCTATTACCTACCCTATATTTTTTTATAATAATCTCTTTCTCTCTCTTACTTTTCTATTACCTAACCTATTTTTCTTATTTTATAATCATCCATCTAATTTTTTTTTAAAACAAAAACTTCATCATCTAAACAAGTTTTCACTTTTCATAGAAACCCTTGTTTTTTCTAAAAACTATAACTTTTGAAAACTGAAATTGAAAACCAACTAGTTTTCGTGAACTAAACGCACCCTAATAATAACAAAAAGGATTATTATACCTTAAGACCATGTAATCGACACATTAAGCCTACTTTCGGGAAAAGATTGCCCACGTTATCATGCTCGACAACTATATGTTCTATACAATTTGCCTGCAATGAAGGGGATTAAGGTAATCCAATCTAATTTAAAGTAAATTCAAGTTATCACGCTTGACAACTATATGTGATTTTATGCAATTAGCCTGTCATATTTAAACCGGACCAATTGTTTTATGTATATATTTAAGAAAAGGCCACAATATAATTTGCTAATTAACTAATATTTTATTAGAGAAACACAATTGGGAGAGGTTAACTAGATTGTGACACAGTGATAAACGATATTTTTATTTTACATAACTATCATCTCCATTAAGTTAAGGTGCCAATCTTTTGATTTTTAAAACTAGAATCTTGTTTAACAGATTCTGTCATTTGATATAAAGTATAAAGTAAGAAACCCAAACATAGAATCCATCATTGCATAAAGCTTGTTTTTTACTTACATAGGGAAATGCAGATAATTATCTGCAACGAAATGATAAGCAAGAGAAAAAAATTAATCAATTGGCAATAAATTATATTGTTAACAAGTAACCAACAGGTAAGTAATTTTCCTTTTGTTTTTCTTAAAACACGTCAACATTAATCAAACTTACCTCAATCAAATGTTGTCCACTCATCCCAAGGGTGCTTTGCATTTTCATTTGTGGCTAATTATCTAAACACGAGTTGAGGACCAAGTCGGTGTAGAATTCAAAACCATCATAGACGTGCATAAAATGCATTCCTAGTCAATCTGCTTGCTTATTTGCATAAGAAATTGTGATTAGACCCAATCCATAAAATAGATGCAAAGTTAGAAAGAGAACAAATAACTTTCCAAACATAACTTTTAAGGTTGCGCCAAGAGTTTGAGATGAGCTTTTGTGTAATATAATCAAGACATAACAAGCAATATTAGACACGATATATATACCATTAAGCTAACCGACTATTGGTTAATATACATCTATAATTGCTATCATCTTAATTATACATGAATAGTAATGATCTAATATATCCTAGCATAGACTTGTTTCGTACTTTTTATAAACTAAGTTGTAAGGGAGATTGGTTTATAGTTAGTGTATGCAAAAACCTTTTATTCTCCATATTCTGGTAGAAAAGAGGACTTGTCTCAAAGACTGAAAGGAAGGTATTTCCGGGTAGATAGTAAGGTTGTCGGTAGGGGAAGGAACAATTTGCTTGTTTGGCGGGGGGGGGGGGTAATGCTGAGGTAAATGTGAACATAGTTACCTAGTTTGCGGATCGTTCCGGTACGGCAACGAGGTACGGGAACGCGGTTCGTTAGAGTGCACGTATTCGGTACAAGGGGGGAACAATTTGATGATGAAGTTTAGATGATGAAGTTTTAGTTTTATAAAAAATAAGATGGGTGATTATAACATAAGAAAAATAGGATAGGTGATAGACTAATAAGAGAGAGAAAGAAAATATTATAAAGAAATATAGGGTAGGTAATTGAAAAGTAAGAGAGAGTATGAAAAGTGGTATTTTGAAAAGTGAAATGAAAATTTAAGAAATTGTTGTTAAGTAAACAAGTTTTCATTTTTTTGAAAATTAAAATAGAAAATTTGAAAATTTTCATAAACTAAACGCAACTTAGATTTTGGATTAAGAAATCTTTAATTAATACCAAAAACTACTATAATAAGTTGTGATCAACAATTCAACATAATAATCATGCTAATATACAAATGGCAAGATAGGGTGTGAATTACAACGTAATAAGGTTTCTAAGATTACTTGCATACTCAAGATGATGAAAATCAATCATCTACAATTTGCTTTTCTGGCCACGTTTCTCTAATTTTTCACATTTTCTCTGTTTTTATTGTCCTTCACTTTTTTTGGTACATATTGAATGTGAAAATTTAGAAAGTGATACAATAACTTTGTACTTGATTAGACCTTGTCCTGACGTTACTAATCACTAGGCTTTATAGTTAAATATGGTTCTTGATATATTGTTTATTGATCATATATGCATGTTAAATTCAATATAATGCTTGATATCTTGTATATGGTTAATATTAATTCACAATTGATGGTGCTAATTTCATGTATATGCTAGTTTCTTTTTTCATGATTCATCATAGATCTCTGACTTAAGGGGAGGTAGATGAACGTTCCCACACAACGGTGAATACATCAAAGGAGACACAAGGGGTTCCTACCCGTTTTTTAGATGATCCTGATCACCCATTTCTAAATTCTTCCAGAGTATCTCCTGTAATAAGAGCATAATACAAGAGACATTTGTATGATTTGGTGGCTCGCCAAATCTACTCGTGATGAGATGTAGATTGGGATTTTCTGGACACAGTCAATAGCAATGTCGACGATCTATTGGTAATGGAGAAGTTAGGCAGAATCTTCAATATTCAATACGAAGACTTCACATCGCACACATTGATGAACATGATGCAGATTCGAAAGCCGGTTTACGCGGAACTTGTATTGGAATTCTTCTCAACATACTTTTTTTGATGAACACACGTCAAACACAGTTCAGTTTAGATTGGGAGGACAAGATCGATCCTTATATGCTCTCTCGCATCTAGGGCTATATACAAGGGCCGACACTAATCACAGGCACTTTAAGAACTACTTGGAAGAGGGAGTGAAGAAGGCTCCGGCTAACTTCAATTACCAAGAGTTCTGGTCTATGATTGCTGACGGTATCCATCAGGCTAAATTTGCATACGAGTCAAGGATTGTAGCCTTTGCGTCGACTCGTTCATCGTTGCATCACCTTGGATGCCTATGCAAAGAAGGCGAGGGCCAGAAAAAGTCTCGAGTCCTAATCTATGGATTATGTACAACTTGATGACCCTTAATGTTCATTTAAGTGTACCATAGTTGTTGCTTCTTATTTCTTACATGCACGTGGAAGATTTGGAAGAAGTTCAATTTGTGGAGGAAAGTTCATCACCCGATTTGCTCGCTCATTCAACATCCTCACCCAAGAGAATGTGTGTAACCTTCGAAAAATTTTGGTAGAAAGGTTGTCCCTTAGTAGAAGGATTTTTCATGAAAGTGCAAAAGAAATTCAGTCGCGTAGTAGTAGTAGAATCTTTAAGCATTTGTGTTTAGCTTGCACTCATCTTTTGTTATTTTGGAAAGATATTTTCTTAAAGAATGCTAACTTTTGGCTATATTACACTATTTATCCAAAATTTTCGCACATTATCCTTAGCCTCATTACACTCTTTTTGAAGAGCTCATAATATTTGTGCACTTCTTGAATTCAAGTGTTTGAGATTTGATGCCTTATCATTCATAAGTTGATTGGCATTAACTTGTTGTGATTGAGTACATATTTTTAAAGGATACGTCGAGAGCTTGATGTGTTTAGTAAACGAAAACAAGTCATTTTTCAATTTCGGTTTTCAATTTAAAGTTTAAAAAAAACTAGGGTTTCTATAAAAATCAAAACTTGTTTAGATAAAGTTTTAGTTTTAAGAAAAATGAGATAGATGATTATAAATAAGAAAATAAGATTGGTGATAGAGAAGTAAGAGAGAAAAAAAAGGGAAAATTGCGCAAAAAACCTCTAAGTTTGATCATTTTTGCGATTAAAACCTCCAACAATTTTTCATTGCACAAAGAACCTCCAACCGGTTAAAACTTTGTAAATTTGGGTTTTTTTTCAAAAAATCTGACTTGCAACCGGTTTAGCCGGTTGCAACTTGATGACGTGTAAAATTTTTAAATAGATTTTTGCGTAAAAAACCTCCAACTTGTTTAGTTTTTTCAATTAAAACCCCAAATCATTTTTCATTTGATAAAAAACCTCCAACCAACAAGGATAATTAAAATTGATTCTTCCCTGATTGCATTTTGATGACATGTATATTTATTAAACAAAGAATTCGTTTACCAATGAAACATCCACCCTCTAGGCTAGCGAATCTCACTACTTTGGCTGATCATATTCAGAAGCTAAAATGAAACATAAAGCTGAACCTAAAAATGCAACTCGGAACACAAAATGAAATCGATTCCATCAGCATAATTGAAGTTAAAATTCAACATTAAACGGCAAAAGTTAATCGAACATACATACATAAAATGATAAAATAAACAACACTGAACATTAAGAGAGGATAAAGTAGTCGAGGTTGCCGGAGGTAGTGAAGAAGAGAAAATGTAAATATTATTGTTGGTTAGAGGTGAGAAAAATATAATTAAGGGTTTTAATAAAAAAAATCACAAATTTCGAGGTTTTTTAATGCAAAAATTCAGTTTAAGAATTATACATGTAGTGCCACGTAGTCGGGTTTGCCATGTGGACACCACGTGTGTGCCATGTAAGCATAGCAACCTATTATAACCGGTCAAGTCCTAATTTCAAAGGATTTTACCGGTTAGAGGTTTTTTGTGCAACCAAAAATGGTTAGGGGTTTTAATCACAAAAATGGTTCAACTTTAAGGTTTTTTACGCAATTATCCCAAAAAAAAATATTAAAAGTAAATATAGGGTAGGCAATAGACTAGCAAGAGAGAGTATGAAAAATGATATTTTAATAAGTGAAATGAAAATTGAAAGAATTATTATCAAGTAAACAAGTTTTCATTTTTTTAAAGAAAGTGAGATAAAAATTTTAAAATTTCCATAGAATTTTAAAAAATTTAATTTAAAACGAACAAAAACCTAAATTTACATAATTTTCATAAATATCATAATTAAATCAAAATATATTAAGGTAATAAAATATTTAAATGAAAAGTATAAATAAAAAAATTATATAAATTGGTTAACAAATGAAAATTATAAAATAAATCTTAAATAGATAATTTGAAACATAAAGAGGTGTAAATTAACTAAATTAAGTGTATATATAAATAATTTTAAAAAAATATATAAAGTTATTTTAAATAATAGAAATAAATAATAATTATAATATATTTAATAAGAATTAAATCATAATTTATTTTAATATTTTAAATTTAAAGCCAAAATTAAAAGTTAAGACAATAAACAAACTTGATTTTATATTAAATAATGGAGGGACCAAACTTGTAATCGAGAACATGACAAAATCGTCATTTTTAAAAAGTTTAAAAATAAGAAGACCACTTGTATATGTAAAAAGTGGTTTGAGACACTAGCACTGCAGTTTGAAAGTTGATGAATCATTTTGATGATTTTAAGCCAATTATAAGAAACATTTTTGTAATTTACTAATAATTTTTCATCATAGAAATTTGAGAACTCAAATGAGAAATAATAGTGGAAATTGAGAAGGGAATGGCTCATTAATTGAAAAATGGAAGTTGCGGGGTGTCATTTATTGAAAGATAAGCAAGCACACAGTCAATGCTCATCCAATCGCAACTACACTCCGACTAAAAAGTCAAATGCTTTACCAT
Source organism: Centrapalus pauciflorus (assembly GCA_020465985.1). Lineage (NCBI taxonomy): Eukaryota > Viridiplantae > Streptophyta > Magnoliopsida > Asterales > Asteraceae > Centrapalus > Centrapalus pauciflorus. Next base: position 600,235 of record JAANYP010003565.1, on the reverse strand, counting down.
TCGAAACCATACAAGTATACAACCATTAAGTATTTCTCCCGATTTTAGTTTACCATGTTCTATGATTTTTACTTCTCGTACAAATAACAATTCCATTCCCTTCTTCAAGTCGCGTCATCTGAACTCTCTTTCAAGAGATCCAAACGGAAAAAGGTGTCATCTTTACTGAATTGGTTCCATCAGTTTCGTTTTTACAGTCTCATGTCGAAAGATGAACTAAACCCTATTTACGACAGTCAGTTATATTAAATAGCCTTGAAACTTTGCGTGGTGTTGTTTGGTTGCATTCCAGGTGTTTGATTTTTTGCCATATTTGATATAGAATGAGAAACAGGTCAAAAATTTCTTCAGCTGGATCAAAGGAATCGGGTGATGCAGTAAACCAGACAAAGATTAAGAATGAAGTGACTGCAAAGAGATCAGGTTATGTTGTTGTGGCTTTGTTTATCTTAGTCATACATGGAATATGGGCAGTTCATCATTATCAGTTTGAGAGTTTGCCAGAGCCTCTTACTGCTGATCAGGTGGGAAAAAGGGGGTTTTCTGAGGATGAGGCATTGAAGCATGTCAAAGAGTTAACTCAATTGGGTCCTCATCCCGTTGGTTCCGATGCTTTGGAGCTTGGTCTGCAGGTATTATCCAATTTAATCCATTTAAAAGTATACACACTTTTCTAATTGCCAACCATCGTAAGTTTAGTATCTACCCTATGTTATGACTATGGGGGGAGTCCAATATATAGAGTGATAAGAAGACGAGGAAACGTAGGCCTAATAGGACTAGCAGACAAAATTCTTAGGGGATGTTTGGTATGGTGGACGGGAGTCACAAGAGGTTACAAGCTTTTTTTGTTATGTGACAAGAGTATTGATTCTCAATTAGAGGGAGTAGAGATCAGATAATGGAGTTTAGTATAAATTTCATTTTCTACAATCTTTATCACCACGGAGAGAATCAAAAGGATGGAAAGAAATGGAGTTTTAATAGTGTTTTCTTCATTTCAGTGTCATACTATCATGTGTGACTATAATTGGTTAACATAGCTCTTTAAATTTCATTCCATTCAATTCCACGGTATCAAATGCCCCCTTAGTAGCTACCAGCAAGGCAGCAATAAACTAAGACACAACATGAAAGGGTACATTGAGATCAACTAAGCTTAACATGAATCCTTTAGCAGTCCGTATTAAATAATTAAGCATGCCTTTATTCCTGAATAATCGTGTTCCAAACTAAAATTTTGTTTGTATTGTCATAATTGCCCTTTTCATATGCATTATTGCCCCATCATTGCGGGGGAAAGTAACTTCGACTTGCATTCTATAAAATTTGAGATCTCATGCTCTGGTGGGCTTATGCTGATGGACACTGGATTAATGTAATGAAAGATGGGAAAATAATGTAGTGAAGATTGTCTATGCCTCCTTTGAGTTACATTATTGTATATAATTATTTGCTCCGAAAATATGGTGATTTCAATCTTATTGCATTGATAATAAATTATTCTCCTTTCTGATTCATTGTGTTTGGTTAAGACCTATCATCCCGGGTCATATTATCGAGATTTCATGAGGTCTAACCGTCTAACCTTTTAGTTTATCTGGTTGTTTATTCAGTATGTCTTAGAGACAGCTGAGAAAATAAAGAAGACAGCTAACTGGGAAGTTGATGTCGAAGTAGACCTTTTCCATGCAAGCTCTGGTGCTAATATCCTGGTCGGTGGACTTTTTAAGGGGAAAACACTTGTTTATTCAGATCTCAAACATGTTGTTTTGCGAATCTCGCCAAAATATGCATCTGAAGCAGGAGATAGCTCTATTCTGGTCTCTTCTCACATAGATACTGTCTTCTCTGCGTAAGTCTCTTCCATTCTCCACCTATTTTCGTTTTACTGCTTTTTCACATTTTATTTATGTTGAATTTTGTATCAACCATTTCCTCCAGTTTGTTATGTATCTCCCCATGCAAAATAATTGACATATGACAGAAATAAATGGATTTTTATGTAATAAAGGGAAGGAGCTGGTGACTGCAGTTCTTGTGTGGCTGTTATGCTAGAACTTGCTCGAGGAATATCTCATTGGGCTCATGGTTTCAAGAATTCTGTTATCTTTTTATTCAATACTGGGGAGGAAGAGGGCTTAAATGGCGCCCATAGCTTTATAACTCAGGTTTGGCCGTTTGGGTATTTGATGCTCGGCTATGAACCGTTTTGTTATGTTTATATGGATTGCTTACGTTTTGTTTTGTTGACCATATATTTCTTTGTCATCGTCTTTCTAATATTTATAATAAAAGAAGGTGACTTGCTTTTTGCAAAATGGTCAATGCTTGCCAATGTGCACATTATGTTGGGTAACAAGGGTTCTGATGTAATAAAAAACCTAGATATTCACTCGTATCGTGTATAGCTTCACTTTCCCTATAAACAGCCCAGGGTTACACAAAATCCTATCTGGGATAATACAAGATCAATAACACATTTGAATGAGGCTATATTCAAAAGTAACACTTTGAGAATTTGTATATGTTCTGTCCCAGAATGAAACCAACCATGTGTTATTTGTAACAGATTTTTCATAATCGTTTGTAGTTAATAGGTCTTTAAAATCGGCATTAAGAGAGGTCATAGCCATTGCTAAAACGGTTTTAGCGATCATCATTCTTAACTGCATAATTAATACCAGCAGTTACAAAGAACCAGCTTTGGCTCAGCATCAGCTGTCACCTCAGGCTGTGAAGTGAAGCTAGTGCAGCTTTGGCAACACCACCACCTGGGGCTCTGCCCCTTAGACCCTGGGCGCTGCCCCTACTACCCCGTGAGGGGGCACAACCCCCTCGAAACCCCCATGGATACGGTATCAGCTTACACAAGTGTGCACTCTGCACCTCCGATACTTGTGAGTCGGTCATACTGAAATCCCATTGGTTTCCAGATAATTTAATTTTCAATGACACTAACATGGTGATACTAAATCACCAACACATTATTTTCTTCTACATCGGTTCTGAGGTTTAATTGTATGTTCTAGATTTTTGTTTCTAAAGGGTAATCATGTTTACTTTTAATTTGGATTTTGTGTGGTTTAAATGTTTTTAATGATGGAACTTTTTAATAGGGACCGAAAAGTTCATCATGCTTGCCATTTTGTCCAGGCTTCGGTTTTCTTAATTTGTCTATCATAAAAGATAGCAATTTATGGTCGATGACAGGCTAAAATTACTAGTTAATGGATGTTTTACGTATCTCTAAAGAGATAGATATTTGTAATTTTGGTATTCCTTTTCTTTGCCCTTCACTCCTTCCCAAGTGAAAACTTATACAATCATGACAGCATCCATGGAGCAGTACCATACGTATGGCCATTGACTTGGAGGCCATGGGCATTGGAGGAAAATCTGCTATCTTCCAGGTCTGGTTTAGTGAGTCACTTCTTGCATTCTTAATTATTTGTAGTTTACATATGTTTCTCATGCTGTCACTAACACAAGCAAAGTACTCTCGAAAGTTGCACTTTCTGGTAATTGACACCATAAATATAGTGTTATTCTTATAACTGTAGTAGGAGTAATGAGGGTAGACATGTGTCTTTAATTCTTATTAAGTCTTGGTACTTCCATTAATTTGTTGTCCTTCTTGACAGGCTGGTCCGCATCCATGGGCAATTGAAAACTTTGCATTGGTAGCAAAATACCCTTCTGGCCAAATTCTTGCTCAGGTGTGTATTCTTTTTCTCTTTTATGTATATTATGATGTGTCCCTTAACTAACCCACCAAAGAAAACAAGCAGGCAGAAACATGCCATATTAGTCATATCTTGATTCCTGATTTTTAATGTTCTGTTTCTCTTTAGTGCCGCAGGATCTTTTTACTTCAGGTGTCATAAAATCTGCTACTGATTTTCAAGTTTACAAAGAGGTTGCTGGTCTTTCTGGGCTTGACTTTGCATATGCAGATAATACTGCTGTATATCACACAAAGGTATTGTTGAAGTTTTATAAACACCGTAAGTACAAACTTTATAAATGAGCTTTCGTGTATGCTTTTAGGTCGGAGTGATCTTATCTTCTCTTATTGGTGTCTTGTGTACTTGCAGAATGACAAACTTAAGCTTTTAAAACCGGGTTCCCTTCAGCATCTTGGAGAAAATATGCTTGCTTTTTTGCGTCAAACTGCTTCATCCTCTCAACTGTCTAAAGGCAAAGTGATGGCAGCCAATGATAAAACCGACGATGATACTGCCATATATTTTGACATTTTGGTACATTTACAATTCCAAACTCTCAAGTGTTTTATGTTTACATTTTCTTGATTTTAATGTATAGTTTATTACATTTCCACCTCTATTAATGAGAGGTACGATTTTACTTTCATGATCCTATGGACTATCAACCTATTCTTTATGAACTGCATGCATGTGGATATTGGAGTATTTATGAAGCACTAAGTTTCTGTATTAACCTTTTGATATTTGGATTTGATGTTGACAATTTAGGGAACATACATGGTTGTATTTCGTCAACGTTTTGCCAACATGCTCTACAATTCAGTCATAATGCAATCATTCTTGATTTGGGGTACATCACTTGTTATGGGTGGTTCCACTGCTGCCATCTCTTTAGCCTTGTCGTTTTTAAGCATCCTACTAATGTGGATATGTTCATTAAGTTTCTCTACCAGTGTTGCCTTCATTCTACCATACATATCTTCATCACCAGTTCCCTTCATTTCAAGCCCATGGCTCGTTGGAGGTTTATTTGCTTCCCCTGCTTTCCTTGGGGCTCTTACCGGTCAACATATTGGCTATTTTATGCTAAAAACATATATATCACGTGTTTTTTCTAAAAGAATGAAGAATCTTTCTTCTGTGGTTCAAGCCAACTGGGCCAAACTAGAAGCTGAAAGATGGCTGTATAAAAGTGGCATGTTTCAATGGCTTATTCTTCTCGTGGTGGGACATTATCTCAAAATTGGATCGTCGTATTTAGCTCTTGTGTGGCTAGTCACACCGGCTTTTGCTTGTAAGTTGCTTTCCCGAAACAGGAAGATTGATATGATTTAACATCTCCTAAGGCTTAACAAATATTCCAACCATTGAGTAAATTAAATTCTTTTATTTAGTCTGTCAGTTGGATTCCAGCTGATATGAGTTTTTTATTTTCTAGATGGATTGCTTGAAGCAACTTTATCCCCAACCCGAGTACCAAAGGCTCTCAAAACAATAACACTACTCCTGGGCCAATTTGTACCATTTTTAATATCTGGTGGCATGTTCATACGCTTGGCAGGAACAGTTGTTGGTGTTGCTGTTCGCTTTGATAGGTATTCCAATGCTTTACATTTTGTCTCCTTAGGTCAAGTGAATCAATGTGGAATTTCGATCTTTATGGAAACTTCCATAACTGGGTCAACCTACTGAAAGGAAGATGTTGGTATTTCAATTTGTTACGATATCAACATAATTTTGACATATTAGAAGTGTAGGTTTGACTTAAAAGTCAAAATGCATGGGTTTCTTAAACAATTTTTGGTATATTTTTCGAATTCATCGACTTATATGCAGTGAAACTAACATAAATAGTAACTGTAGACGCTTTCTAGGGAAAACTAAATTATCTGTTTGATTTATATATATGAATTGTATGTGGATGCAGGAATCCTGGAGCAAACCCCGAGTGGTTAGGGAGTCTAATACTTGCTGTGTACATATCAGCAGTTGTATGCCTTACATTGGTGTATCTCCTTTCATATGTGCACATATCAGGTTTTCTTTTATTTCCATAATGAATATTTATATAAGTAATTGCTCCCTTCGTTTAGATAAAGATCCAAATTTGACTTTTGAAAGTTATGCAGTTTTTTTCAATGCAAGTTGATATGCCTCCTTATTCCTCAATCCTAGGTGCAAAAAGACTCATTTCAATTGCTAGCTTTATGGCGTTTGGCCTTTCACTAACTGCGGTGATATCTGGAATCATCCCTCCATTCACTGAAGATATTTCCAGAGCCGTAAATGTAAGGTTGCAATCGATAAATTTCACTTTGTGGGTTCCATGTATTTGATGTAAAGCGGAAATGAAAGTATGATCTTGGTTCTAGTTACTTGACATGAGAAACCAAAATGAGATCCACAAAATGAAGAATGAAATGCATCAGACTTTCTCATTTCATTGATTTTACAAAATTTATATGCTTGTCAATTTACAACATTTTCTACTCGTAGTACTCATTATAAAGATAAATGATTGATAGTTATCAATCCTGTTCACAAGAAGTTAAGGATCCTTAGCATGTTTAAGGATACAAAGCACTCATTTGAGTATTCGAAAGTCAAATTGCATACTTTTGTTTGGATACGATGGACTTCTTAAAATTTTTACGAAACCCCATGATGGTTTTTAGGTTGTTCATGTGGTGGACGCATCAGGAGGATATGGCGAAAACAGTGAACCGAGTTCTTATATTTCTTTCTTTTCAACTACTCCTGGAGAGTTAACCAAGGAGATTGAACATATTGGCGAAGGATTTGTATGTGGAAGAGAAAATGTTGTTGATTTTGTCACTTTCACTGCCTTGTATAGTTGTTGGACCAAGGATGATTCAGTAAATGGATGGAGCAAATCAGATATACCAACACTAAACATGGAGGCCGTTTCAAGAACGGATGAAAGAATTACACAAGTCACAATTGATACTAAAGTTTCACGGCGTTGGTCTCTCGCAATCAATACTAATAAAATTGAAGATTTCCGACTTAAAGGTACCATCTTTACAATCAAATCTTTTTTGTCTCCCATTTTCAAACTAGTTATAGTTTCGATAGTGGGACCCTTATAATTCATCAACATTCTTTCTTCAGATGCTGAAAATAGCGAGGAACTGATCCAAATTGGCGAAAAAAGTAGTGCTGATGGATGGCATATTATTCAGTATTCTGGAGGGAAGAATGCTCCCACAAAGTTTGATCTGACCCTTTACTGGGCCAAAAACCAAACTCAGGTGGCTTACACCGGGCAAAATGATGATCAGGATCTCCTTTTGAAACTTAGAACAGACATCGACAGATTGACTCCAAAAATCAAACGGGTTCTTGAGAAGCTTCCTTCGTGGTGCACATTGTTTGGAAAGTCTACATCTCCTCATACCTTAGCTTTCATAAGTAATCTACGCGTTGATTTCTGATCTAACAATATAAACGCTTCCAATACATGCAGTTAATTAGTGTTTATTCGGAAGTTTTTTTAATGTGGATATTAGTTATGAGGTGGTAGAACAAGGGTGAATAAGCAATGTATGGTTTTGTACCATTTTACACCATATCAATGCCATACTGTATCATACCATATTTGATATTTTGGGTCAAAAAATTTAGAAATTTGAGTGATTTAGGGTTTTTTTTTTAAATTATAATTTCGTTTGAAATATTTTAGCGGATCATGTTAAATGGGATGCCATAAATTTGGACATCTTGCGATTTTATTGATGTTGATTGAAATTGTTAAATGGGATGCCATAGGGATTAGAAGGGATGCAATCAAGTTGATCCGAGCTCGAGTATAAGTGTAGAGGCATCGGCTTTGTTTTGAGCTTTGTGTAAAGCTCGAGCTGACTCTGCCTCAACTACATAAAGTTCTTTATCATATTATGTGTTTAAAAATTGTTATATACATGTTTGTATGATTTATATAGATTATGTGTGTATATTTATTTTCATATATTAAAGTTTATATATATTATACATGTTTGTCTAAAATCATTTGATCTTGTTTAAGCTCAACGAGCATAATGACTTGAGCTTGGACACATTTTTTCAAGCTTCTAGCAAGTCGAGCTTGAACAACTCACGAGTACCTCAACTCCCTGATCATCCTTAATTATAATATGTATATTACTATTTTAAGGGGATGATTTGGCTATTTCTAAATAGAATAATTATGATGCGATTTAAGATAAAAGAGCTCATAATCAGTTTCAAAATATTAATTAAACATCCCTGAATTTCATTTTACAAAACACAATGCTATGCTATAATAATAGTATAATAGGTGTGTTGTGTTGTGTTGTGTTATGTTGACTTTTTCCCATTTTCATCTTGACTTTGTGTTTAATTCCAGATTTTATAGTAAATGAATATTACAAATCATTATTGAAGTCATAAATTGGATACATTTAAAAAGTGAAGAACAAGAAATGTGGACGGAGAGAACTTTTATGATTTGACCTTTTGACCGAATATCATGTATGGGATCTCGAGCCTTAAGATTCGTCGTAAATCTTTTAAGATAATTTTTTCCTTTTTCTCCAAAACAGTTTATATATATATATTTTTCACAATTTCTATACGTATAACTTTTATTTTCTCATCCTCCCTTGACGAGTATTAGTTCATATACCCACGTATTACGACAGATTTAATATATGATTATTATGTAAAATTTATATGAATAAAAATCTAAAACATATAAATATTAATTATCCTAAATAGATGCAAAATAATATATTTATTTATCATAAACTATTGTTATATAGCATTTTTAAAATTTAGGTTTAAAATGTCATGTATTCAAAATTATTAAAAATAAATAATCTTATTTTAGTATAATATTCTGCATAAAAAGGTGTTTTTATAATACTTACTAAAAAAAACAGATATACTATTATATAAAGGTTTGTTTACAATAATTACTAGACACATGCTTTTAAACATAAAAAAACTTAAATCTATAAATAAATTATACATGTCAAGAAGAGGCTTTGTCAAGTGGCAGCCTATTTATACGACATATGTCATCTATTTACTTTTTATTAGAATACATAGATTTATATCAAAAACATTATATAATTAAAGTTATTGAGAAATTATAATATTATTTATTGAATAAATAGTTTTATAATATTTTTAATGTGAACTTGCTCTATATTTTAAAATGTAATTAATACAATAGAAGAATAGAAATCATTACTTCAAATTAAAGGATGTAGAAGATTTATGTGAAATCTTGTTAGTTAGATATAAATATTTATATTTAATTATTAAACTAAGTTGATCATATATAAAAAGAGGCAAGCAAAATACACATGTCATTAATAGAAGGAGACATGTGGCAACATAATAACATGACAAATGACATTTAAGTTACTTGTTTAATAATATTTAGGGTTAATATCGAAAAAATCTCATAAACTTTCCTTAGTTTTGTGATTAACTCCCTAAACTTTTTTTTTATGGTTTAAGTCCCTTAACTATTTTTGTCTCATTCAAAAAACATACCATCTTTGGATATTTTAGCGATTAAGTCCCTAAACATTTTGTTTTATTGGTTGCGGTTTATCTACTCATCCGATAGCCGTTCAAAAATATATACTTTTGAATAATACAAAAATAGTTTAGTGACTTAAACAATCGGAAAAAAATTTAAGGGACTTTATCGTGAAAATGAGAAAAGTTTATAGGGTTTTTTCAATATTAACCTTGATATTTTTAGATAGATGTACACTTACTGTATATGTTTTATATTATTAAATAAAAATTAATGTTAAGAAAATGTATAATTAATAAAATTAGGAGGAAGGAAATATACATTTAACATCATTCTTTCAACTTTTTAATGCTTATTATGTGGTTGAGCTAACGAGTATATAATAGTTTTGGCATCTTCTTTCGTTTCAACATGTTTTTTTTATGTATGTAAATATATTAAATACGTTAAATTTGACAATTTTATTTTTGAAAATGCTTTTCATCAAAAAACAAATAATTAAGGACATATTTTGAAGAATCTTATGCCTAAACTGTTGAGTTGTCCTTGTTAACAAACAAGATTTAGTTAATATTGGTTACTAGGTGAAAAAAACTAGTGTTATTAACTATTATTTTAATAATAACCATCTATATATAGTAAATATTAATAAATGAGTAAACATTTGTCACTTGATATCATCTCATAATACCATATGTCTTCTTCACATTTAATTACCATTTGTAATTCATAATATTTAAACTAAAGGGTTATTATTATCTAAAGATATTATATTTGATTTCTATTATTCAATTAAAAATCAGAATGTGTTTGGTTTGTAGGATTTGGAGCTCATTTAGGATTTGGATTTAAATAAATCGTTCATATCATGTGAGATAGAAAAATAAGAAAGGAATCTGATTTCATTTAGTATTTAGTATTCTCTTTATTCTTCTTTTCATTATCCCACCTCCACCTGAATAATTTTATAATCCCAACTATATAATTGAATTTATAAAAAAAAATTGAATCCTATAAATCAAACACATGATAGAACTTAATTCCTATCATATCATAATCTTTTTAATTCGAAGCATGTCATATTAAATTTCTACAATCCAAACGATGCCTCGTATTTTTATTGACATTTTCATCATTCATCACTCTTCTAAAATTAAATATAAATTTAATTTCCATCTAAATCTTTAACCTTTAATTTATAATTCTATGATTCTATCTTTTCAAAGTTTAAATACATGAAAATTTAAAATTGACGCTGGATTTATATTTTCATTATAATTATGATTATGTATTATTAAAAATAATACAACTTTAAAAATATTTTATCAATCAATCTTATATAGTATATGAGTTGATAAATTGGTGTATCATCGTCATTAAAAGGATAAAATAATTTTTTTAATAAAAAAGACAAAAAAGATGTATTTTATTAAGGGAAAATGACATCAAATAACTCTAAACTTTCGACTTTGTACACATTTATGTAGTGAACTTTTTTTTGTGCACATTTGGTAGTCAAAGTTTCAAAATTGTTCCAATTTGGTAGTTCGCTTACCTTTTAACCGGTTGCTTCCGGTTTCGATGCCTACGTGGACAATTTTTTAATGACGTGGCTACCCGTTTTATATTATACCCGATTTTATCTACGTGGCAACCCGTTTTTTAAAATCACCCGGGTTTATAAGGCCGTATGAAATTAAGAAATCACCCGGGTTTATAACGTCGTTTTTTAAAAAACCCGGTTATAAACCCGGGTGATTTTGCCACGTAGATAAAACTGGATATAATATAAAAACGGGTAGCCACGTCATTAAAAAATTGTCCATGTAGGCATCGAAACCGGAAGCAACCGGTTAAAAGGTACGTCAACTACCAAATTGGAACAATTTTGAAACTTTGCCTACTAAATGTGCACAAAAAAAAGTTTACTACATAAATGTGTACAAAGTTGAAAGTTCAGAGCTATTTGATGTCATTTTTCCTTTTATTAATTAACATGTTAAATGACAATAAGCGTTACTTGTATCGTAATTGTAGGTGAGAGTCCGACCGGCATCACAAGGACCATATTGATGGGTGTGAAATTAAGGTAAAACAGGCGTGCAATCTGGTTTTCATCATTTTATAAATTATTAAATATATAATTGGCGATTTTAATTTTAATTTTAAATTTAAGTTTTATCTATTTATATATAAATAATTAGGAGACAATTTCCATGATAAAATGGCATTAATTGGTGTGTGAGTGGGAATTGGGATCGAGAAGTCGACCCAGCCATCGAAACGGCGCAACTCTTGTTACGGACTTAAAACACTACTTATATATCCCTTTTTATAATACAACCATATAGTTATTTCTATTTTCTACTTTATATTAAAATAAATATATTATTTATTATTTTCCAAAATGCATTACTATTTAAACAGTCTAGTAAATTAAATTGGTTGATTTATCCTGCTTGAATAAGTTACATTTATAAAAGTTCATAAAAAGTTAAACTATATTATCAATTTTAATTTGGTTAAGACAAATTTTATTTCTGTGATATACTAGAAATTATGGATAATACTTTAACTTCAAAAATATATATTGACAGTCCTTCGTTGTTGAAGTTTTGTCATGGATTTTGTTAGTTGGCCATTTAAAATGACAATTTTACTATTACATGTTTAATAATCATCATTAATGTTGTTTTAATTGTTATTTCTATTGTTATAAAATAATAAACTAATTAAAAGGAAAAAAACTAGTAACATAAATGTAATGTAAAATACATAAAAATGAACAATAAAATATTTATAGACACATAAATTACTATTATTATCAACTAAAAACTACAAAATAATGTTTAGTGTTAGATATTTTGAAAATTTTTAAAAAAATATATAAACTTTTTTTAAATCATAAAATAAGTTAATTTTATTAAGTACTCATTTTTATTATTTTGCCATTAAATGATATTTAATGAGGATCAAACATCTTAAAAATTAAAAGCAAAATAATTTTTTAACTTTAGATTTTCTTTTTGAATTTTTTAAGAAAAATTTAAACATTTACTAGAAGTGTTAGAAGTGGTTTACGTAAATAATTTTAAAAACATCAAAAATGATTTTATTACTTATTGACAATGTTTATATTTATTTCTGATTTTAAAAAAGTTAACATTTTAAAAAAAAATTCTAAAGTCTTAACTCAAAACGTTTGTTTTTTTAATTTTTAATTAATAATAATAGTTCATGTGTCTTTATTAATATTTTATCATTTAATTTTATGTCTTTTATATTAAATTAGTTTTACCATTATTTTTTTAGATAAGTTTATTTTATAATAATAACAACAACAACAACAATAGTAACAACATTACCAATAGTTATTAAATAAGTAAGCGTAACATGTTCATTTTAAATGGTCAAAGGCGAAATCTGTAACAAAACTCTAATCACAATGACAATGACTATCAGTGTAATTTTTAGAGTTAAATGATCAAATCCATAATTTCTAATAAACCGCTGAAATGAAATTTATAATTTACTCTTTGATTAATTATTAAGCTGAGATTTGGGATTGTTTGAATAAGCTTATAACTTATAAGCTCCTATAAAATTGAATTCCTCAAGGCTATATATCTTTTTAATAAAAATTATACATAAAATTTTAATTTTTAAATACATATTGCCTCTTAATTGTTTTACTAACAAAATAGTAGACTGGATTATTTATGTTTCATGCAATATCACTAACCAGATTCTAATAACTAATTTTGAATATATATTAATACTATTTTTATCTTGGTCAAACCCATTAAAAAAATAGTATGTTGCATTTTTTAAAAGACATTTTCTTTTATTTCGTTCTGGGCATGAATATACTCAGGACCGAACCTACTAACATAGGTATGTAAGTAAATGAAAGTTTTTAGTATATTATTTGAAAAATAAAAAAATTAAGCATGCATGTCATTTATTTTATATTATTATTAGTTGTTTTCGAATAAAAGAAAAGTTAAGAAATTCAAAGCCTAAAAACACACGTAAATGAAACAACCCTCACGTGAGCAAGCTGTCTGTTCCTAATCCCGTTAGACTTTGGGATTAATGTTGTCTGTGACATTAATTTCTTTTTTATTTTCAATTATTTATGTAACACTTGTATCATATCATTATTGTTGTCATTAAAGCCACTATTTTTTTATATATTTTAAAATAACCCACATACAATTAAGTCTAAAAATTATAAACAGGGATAAATTAAGAAAGGCTCATATACCACCTCTATACATTTGACCTATAAATATTTATCTTATAATTGGACAAAAGTGTGTAAACAAATAAACTATAATGATAGGTTATGAAAAAAAGACATATTTTAAGTCAATTATAGGATGTTGATTTGGTGCATGAAGTAACACCCATTAAGAAATGGGTTATTTATAAATTATAAAACGGTGTGGCTAAAAAAAAAATTGTGTGTTCTAAGTTCTAAACCTATGGGCAATCTATAGTATTTCTTTTCCACTTTTCCTTCTTCTTTTTTTCTTTTTTTTTTTAAAAAAAAAAATTTTTCATTCACTTCTTAAAATATTGTTATATGTTATTATAAAACTTTACAATTGTTTAAAAAATAAACAAGGATAATGAATTAATGATACCCATATAAATAGTTCACAGTGACATATCTAGATTCTAAAATCGATCATTACAGAAATTTCTGTCATGTTTTCAGTTTGAAAATTCAATTGTTTAGATTGGCTAAGTCGGACTGACAAAAGAGTATATCTAGTTTAAAATTGCCAGGCCGGTTCTTGCCAAGGGCAAGATGGGTATGATACATGGCCCAAATTTTTATAGGGCGTCAAAAAAGTTAACCTATGTATATATATTAGTTGACCCAATACAAAATCTATACAAATCTTTATAATATTAGTGAACTTTATAAATATATATAAATAACTATTTTTATGATTATTGCTCAGGGTCTTCAAAATTTAAGCACTTAACACGTACATCATTTAATCATCTAATCAGATTAGGGCACAACCAATGACCTATCAAATAAATTATTTTAAACAAGTAATCACACATTCATAAATAAAAACCGACGGTTTGAACTTTAAAGTATAACTCTGTGTTTTGTATGTAGTTCTTCAATACGTGCGATTCATAATTATGGGTAGTTTTAGTGGATTTCAATACGTACATTTAAAGAGAGTTTTGAACAACTTAACAATTTAGCAAATTCAATAGTTGTTTGTTTACTTAACGGAATTATTTGAACAGGTTAAACCACCTTTTATTGCGTGTAGTCATATTTTTAGATACATTATTAAATGGACATGTAACGGAAATGGTTCTCGAAAGCGTAAATGTCATAAGATCGATCGATGGGTTGATATGATATATGGAATGGAAGATCGAAGATTTGAATTCCCTTTACGAAGAAAACATGAATTTCAACAAACTAACAACGACGTACGTACTAACTCAAACTGTACACACGAAACAAAAACATGGATTATTTGATTGATTTTGCTAACATCCTACGTTCCCGCTAACCGATTCCGTTAGATCAATCGTCCGTACTGCCTTCGAAAACTCGCTGCAACAACAACCAAATTCGACTTTCTTTCGTTAGAACAACAAGTAACTAATCGAAACCAAAGATCGCTGTCGATCTACTTAATTTACTACTACATGTTGCATGTTCCTTTAATACCTAAAGGGTTCTTCTCCCGTGTCTTTTATAACTCCGGCTGCATTCCGGTAAACTGAGTGGCTCGACACATCTATGTTCAGTTCTTCGTGAGTCTGGCAAACGTCCTTTGACGACTCCATCAAGACCTTACGATGACCAGTCTCGACCCACGGATCATCTTCCTCGGAAGAGCTACGGACCGAACCATTCTGATCAAGAACAACTGAACCATCGGAGATATTCGCCGTTGTTTCACCAGAAACGCTCTCGCACATCTGCTTTTCTGTCAAAATCGGTTGTCCAAACAACATAAAGATTGGTTTTTTCTTGTCTTTTTCTGTTTCTTTCTTCTTTGAACTCGGCTTCGGGGTGTTGTTTCCTATGGACAACAAACACGAAATGTTTTCATCGTGTTCCTGGAACGGAAACCTGCTCAAAGAGTCATGGTTTTTGAGCCCATATGGGAACGGATGCATTTGTTTGAACTGGACACGATGGTCCAGTTCAAACTGAGAATAATGCCTGGCTCCCTGAATGCTTGTTGGCATCGTGAGGAGGGAGAAATCGGGAGGTTGAGGGATCCGGAGCTTCTTCTTTGGAGGCGAAAACGGGGAAAGATGTATCGCGGGCATACTCGCCACCAATTCAACTAACCACGGGTTAACTCGCTTCACGTTTTGCAGCAATTCTGGTTCGTCCCACGCTACCTTCATTCGATCCCAACAAATTAATGTGAAACTACTAATTCAAGAACATATAAATAACTAAGAACTCAAGAACCCGAAAACGGTTTATACATATACCTGTAGAAGCCGCCAGGGTGAATTAGGCCAACGGGTTTGATCATCAGCCTGAACCGAAGAAATCGTGCCCATGAACCAGCTAATTCTTGATGAATCCTCGGTCTCGAAAGCCATCTTAAACCTCATTCCAGGACACCATTGGATACTCATTGCAGCTTTCACCGTTGAGGCTTTAACACAAAACTCCGGTGTGCTTGCTCGCGGGTAGTAAACAACCTCGAATGCCTGCCCGTTGGCTGCACGATTCGCAGCCTCAATCACCAATTCAGCACTCGCTTTTCCTTCGCCTTTCGAGCTCTCGTTTTCTGGCCGGAACCGAGCATACGTTCCCCCTCCATAAACAGCAGAGTTGGCAAGAAAACCTCCACTAAATCCCCTTTTTACCCTCCTAATTCCTACACAAAGATCGCCATTATCGGCTCTTAAGAACACAATGGAATCACCAGCGACAAGCTTCTTATTGTTGACGAAGTTGCTCCAGCCGGTGGTCAAAAGATGCCGCCGGGGAGTCCCTCTGTAAATATGGCGGAACTTCCATATCTGACCGTGAACATCCTTTACCAAGATGGTTTGAACCGGTGGCTCCGCCGCGTAATCCAACCTCGGAAAAATAGTTTCGGCGCAGTATCTTGGAACAGAGAATCCACCGCCATTATTAGCATCAGATTGAGTCAAAGTTTTAGCGAAAGACGAGGGCTTCTCTTTGTTTTCATTCCTCTTATGATCAAACCCTAAAAACCCACCGTCATCATCATGACAATCAAAATCACAATCGTTCTGATTTATCAAAGGAACCAACCCAATTCTAGCAAAAACTTCATCAGTCTCGGAATCGGCCATGAACTTAACGGCAGACACTTGACACAGAATGTAGGAGGGGATCCGCCGTAAACTTCCGAAATCAAGGTTTCTGACGGCGGAATGTTCAGCATGGCCTTGAGGAAAATAAAAAACTTTAGAGTTTAACGGCGGCATTTGCACCATACCACCAGCACACGCATGCCATAGCTGTGAATCCAAGGTTTCTTCCACTTCATTCATGGGTTTATTCACATAATTCATCACATTAATCATTGCAACAACACCAGAAAAATCTGTAAACCCACAAGAAAACACATCAAATATCAGTCATTCATGAGAAATAAACTCAATCAAAACTCAAAAAAAGAGTGAGATATGATATACCCTAATCTATGTAAACAGTATGCAGTTTATAGTGAAGTTCCATTACAGATGAAAAAGAGATTGGAGAGTTGACTTGAAATTGAAACAATGAATGAATGAATGAATGAATGGCGAATTGAAGGAGTAATATAAAGCAGCAGGAAACAGAAAGAGAGACAGAAAGGGTCATTCACCTGAAGCTTCGTTGCCGACCAGACGTACGGTGGCATACAACAGACAGATACAAATAGATATGTGTATATATATATATATATATATATATATATGTATGTATATATGTATATATGGAGAGAGAGAGAGAGAGAGAGAGAGAGAGAGAGAGAGAGAGAGAGAGAGAGATTGTAGGGGTTGTTATTGATTCCAGAATACCGACTCCCTTCTAGTCCCAGGTATTTCGCTATGTATTTCTGGTGGAAATGGAATCGTAAGATTTCAACAACACCCCCCTCTTCTTTTTCTCATAACAAACTCACCCCCTGCATATTTTGCTTTTTATACATTTCACTCATTTAATTAAGCCATACGCGCGCGCACACACACATGTTTTTATGTTAAAATCAACTCCATTTATTTTTATCTTTACTCAAAGGAAAATCAATCTTTTCCGTATGAGCTTCATGTTAATCCATGGGTTTCACTCATTTTATTTTTTTTAATTCCACTTTTGCTTACTGTGATTCTTAGTTTTTAGATAAATTATTATCTTTGAAGCAGGTATTTCGTTTTTTATTTTATTAAATTTTAGATAACATATATTAAAACCAAATAGCAAATAAAATAATATAATCAATAATCATTATCTAATACAATTATAAATTTTATTTTATTAATTTTAGTTTCTGATATTTTATTTCACTCGTTTTGTAAATCCTGGTTGATAACCCAGACGTAAATATTATGTGTCAATACATTTTCAACATGTTTTGGGTCCGTCCTATTTTTTCGTGTGAAAAGACTTGCTCCTAGGAGATATTAGACATAGTTGGTGTCTATTTTTAGTTTTGATTTTGTGTATGCATGTCATCCCAATCATTCTCAAACACAAGATTATGTCCTGGTTTTTATGACTTTATCTTATCCTACACTATATTTATGGATAAGGGGTGTTGGAAACCTACCTGCAAAGTTCAGGGGGGCGCTTTGAAACTTTATAAAACTGACATCTCCTCACTTTGATCAGATCTTAATCCCCGCAAATGTGTTACCCCACTCGCATCTTTTTGCGCGTATTCTACCAAATTACAGTTTATCATTTATGAAGATTTAAAATTTAAAATTTAAAATTACAGTTTATTATAAATTACAGTTTGAAATTTTCATACTCAGTTTATCCATTTACAAAGATATAAGATTATACAATAATATTGTTTTTTTTTTTAATAAATCTGTAACAAGTTTTGTATTTATCATTTTTTTATGAAATTGTAAATTTAATATAATAAATAAAGTTAACCAATGACTATAATTTTTATTAGACAATGAATAATCAGTGGCGTCTTTTATGGTATGCAAGAGGCATGATCGCATAGGGTTTTAGTTTCGTAGGATCTTACGGTCATAATAAAGATCTAAGTTCAAACCAAATAAAAGTTTTCTACGCATAAACGTTGTGCGTAGGTGCGTTTCTCACTAATAAATTTTATTTTTCGTTTACAACTTTCAGTTTACCTATTAAAATTAAGTTTCAAAATGACTAATTTAGTGTTTAAAATATTTAAGAGGGCGTTTGGTACGCTGGAATCAGGGGGAAAGGGAATCAAATTCCAACCAATTCAAGTGTTTGGTTCACGAAGTAAAAGGAATTTAAATCCTTCCAACTTTTAATTTTCCAGTGAACGAGGGAAAATATGAATCCTTCCATAGTGGGCAAAATCCTTGCAAGGAGGAAAAATGAATAGTTACAAAAATACCCCCAATTATTATCTAACCTAGCCAGCCGCCTCATTCTCTCTTTCACGTAGACCTGGTTCTCTGCCTTCCTTCTCTGGCGACATCGTCTTCTCCGACGGCGACACCTCCTTCTCCGGTGAGGCGGTGAGTCTTCCTCTCTTTCACTTCTCACATCATCAATTGCTTCTATATTCATCTTCTCCAATGATATGCATTTCCTATCTCGATCTGTCTCCTATTTTGATATGTTTTTAGTCGAACTCACGTTTCTAAAGTGTCCAAAAAAGCTCTGCAACTCCTTTAAACCCTCGGCAGAGATACTCCTCTGTACTCTCCCTCATGGAACCATTAAATTTGGGGGCGTTTGAGATTGGAAGCAAACCACAACACGCAGATAAATTCTCTTTGCTTTTTCTCTTGAGTGCCTCGTTGATCAACTCTTTACTACACAAAAGGGGATCATTGTGATCTTGCAGTGTCGTTTGAGCAAAGTCGACTGCGTTCTGGCTTTGAAATTTCTTAACAAAGCCAGTCAAATAATCAAGGTTTCGTTGCCGGTTCACGGGCACTGAGTAGATGTAGCAAATAGATTGGTCAAGTAGGTTGGGTAACAGGTCATGTTGGATAAGCAGTCCAAATTTCTTATTTGGTTTATATCATGTTATTGATGTGTATAATATGCTTGTTTATAAATAAGATTAAAAAAATTATCATCTAAAATGATAATTTATTCATATATATAATTCATAAATTTTTTCTACAAGTAAAAATTATAAAACAGACAAAAACTAAACAAAAAATTAAGAATGATAATTCAGTCATTTGACATTATCTAAATTCAATTCTGCTAACAGATTTATGGAACCAAACAGAACAACGAATTGGATTCCATTTCCTTCTCCTGCCAACCAAACATCCATTGGATTCTAATTCAAATTCCTGACAGATTTGACAGATTCCAATTCTCTCATAAACATTCTGCGAACCAAACGCCCCCTAAGAGTCTATGTTGTAATCACAAACACAAGGCTATCTAGAATCAATGAGACGACCCTGTAAATAAGATAATACTTATTTTAGAATCAACATGTTTAAAAGAAGTCGGTGGTCTCATTTACTGTATCATTATCAACCAGTTTATTAACACGTGTATTACACAGAAATTTTAATAAATATCTTTTTCTTAAAACTATATAACCTTAAATTTAAAAAAACTAATATGTTATTAATAACTTTTAAATTTATTATTACTAAAATATCTTTTGAATATTGTTTGTTGAGATTTTAATGAATATATATATATAGATTCATTAATAGTAAATACTAGGTTAATACACATGTATTACATGAGTTAATTTTAGAAATAGATATTTATATATATGTATAATATAATAATTATATGAATAATAAATTTTGCTTAATTTTAGTTAGTTAATTATTATCAATCCATATTAGATTTAGATAGATTTGAGTTGCTTTAAAATTTAAAAATAAAATCAATTAATGACGTGGCAAAAGAAAAGAGCGACATGTGACAAATTCAATGAGAGCATGTCATGTGACATTCTAGTTACTCTTTTAATAGTTAGATAGAGATAAAAATAGATATTCGTTTCAAATAAGATAGAGATGACCAATAAACTTAAGGCTCGTTTGTTTTTTAAGTAATTAGACGTCTAATGTATTATGACATTTGTTTAATAAAGAGATGATATTAAATTTCTATTGACTAAATTAAAGATTTGAGGCGATTAAGATATTAGACAATGAATCAAACAAGACCTTAATCAGAAACTCCTGAATTCTTATAAGCCTTTTTCATGAATCGTAAGCATCTTAACCGGCTAATATATTGTTATATATTTTGTACGTATGATTGTATGATTGTTATGTAAATTACAAAATGAACTACTAAAACATAATTTAATTACAGTATTATAAAAGAATTTTACTCGTGATCTTATGTAAAATTTAAAATTCAAATAAACACATTTTAATTCATAAAATTGACTGACTAATCTCAGTTTTATACCGGTCGGACATTGCATGGTTGACCAAAAGATTCACGTGCCAATCACGCGGTGCTATGCCAGCGAAGCGACATTCTCTCTTTCTTGTTGAAAAAAGCGACCAGGTTTAATTGTTTGTTTAATTTATTTTTATATTTATAAAAAAAAAAATAGAAACTTTAAGAAAAATATAAAAATAATGAAATAAGATACGAAAGAAACAATTATGGCGAGTTTTGCTTAAAATTAGTTGGGAAGCAGGCTTTGAATATAACTATTAGTTCGGGTCTCGTTTGAACCGAACCGATTCTTACGGCAATTTGTTCATTAAATTTTTGTATTTTAGTCTTTGATTTCAGTTACATTTTAATGATCAAGAATGATCGATAATATCGTCAACATTACATGAATATCGTAACAGTCCACATCATGTTCATCTAATATACCCAAAAACCATATGTATCATTGCAATCTTATTTCAGATTTACATATACTGATAGGTATTCTATGAATAAAAAATTCACGATGTATCACCAGGAAAGTATAATGCTTCACGTCGAGAGATTGTGCATCACACACGAATTATTATGCATAACAATCACACATCGCAAAGGAAAGGATGATGATCATGGCCGGTCCGAGTCGGTTTGGTACCACAGTCCAAAGCTGTCTGATTTTTGACCAGTCCCTCCAGTTGAAGCCAGTCAATCACTTTTATTCTAGTTCACAAAAAAAAAAAAAATACTTACTTAGCTGGCAATCAAACCCGAAACCTCTAAATACCATAAGGCAACGTTTAACCATTAAACTACATGTTACTTTATTGTTAAACTAGTTTATTACCCGCGTATTACGCGAATATTTTTAATAAATATAAAATATAATCAATTAAAAGGTAAACAAATAAATATTATATTTTTATAAACAAAAACATGTAAGAATTATATTATTATTTATTATGACGTATTAATTTTATATATTTTAAATATATATGAATTGTAAATGTTTTCTTATATTCTTTTAAAGTTTTATTATATTATATTATAGTTAATAAGTTAGTAGAGTATTAGGGGGCGTTTGGTTCGCAGATTTTTTTATCTGGGATTTGCATTTTTTCAAAGGATTTGCATTATGCAGCATTTGCATTTGTCAGGATTTTGTCAAAAAATTTGCATTATCTTATAGAAAAAATTTGCTAATCTGAAGAATGCAAGGTAACTGGGATTTAAAATCCTAGGGGGAGGCTGGGTTTTTAAATTACAAAGAATTAAAGGATTTATGAAATACTGGGATTTTAAATCCTTACTGAAATCTGTGAACCAAACACATGATTTTAAATGCAAATCCCAGTGAATCCCAGGAAATCCGCGAACCAAACGCCCCCTTAGATTTTGTTTGATTTGAATTTAAATGTGGATTATATTAAATTTGGATAAAAAATAATTTAAATTTCTTTATTATTTTAAAAACATATACATGCCACATGTCGATTCATGGCAATGACACGTGGCTTCACAAGAAATAAGTATAGTTACTCTTTTATTAGTATTTGTTTATTATAGAATGATTGGGTTGCTTTCTTTTAACAACAACTAACTATTTAATATATTAATTTATTAGAGATCAAACCCAAGATCTATCAACATTGAATTTTATTCACAATTTTTTCTTACAATCTATTCTATTAAAAGAGTAACTAGATGCCACTTGACACCTAACTAGAACGTCAATTGGAGTAAACTGGAAGCGACACGTGTAATATTATACAATTTCTATTTTAAAATATAATTTAATTAATTTAATTAGGAAAAAAACGTCCGCACATTATCTTGAAATTTTGTTTTAAATTCGAGTCCACAACTTATGTCTTTCACTAGCTTTTTATCCAAGTTTTTAATAATATTAAAATAAATAATTAAATTGATTTAGAAAAAAAAAGGACTATTTACCAAATTTCTAAAAAGTTTTTTTACTTTATTATTATTTAATTATTGGTTATGTATTTTGTTTTTAGTTACCTGGTTTATATATTTTCAATAATCTTTATAACAGTATAACAATACTATTTCATTTGTTGGTTCTAAAATAATTTTTAAATTTTTACAAATTAGAAAAAATAATTATTTAAGTATCTCGTGTAGTACACGAGTAATAAACTAGTACACTAGTATGTTAATATATTAAAGAGTGACATTGTTCTTAAAAAATATAAATCAATAAATTTGATAATAAAAGGATTTGTTGTTCAATGGATAAAGCGTTGCTTTATTGAACATGGCTCTTGAGTTTGATTCTCAACAAAGTAATGTAATATTTTTATATTAGTGAAAAAGCAAAAAAAACGATGGGTCAAATTTGGGTGAACAAACCAGTTCGGACCGCTAGACCGACTGGACCGCAAACCAGCCACATATTGCTTTTAGTGATCGTGATGCATAATCCTCCTTGCGTGATGCTTAATCCCTGCATGATACAATATGTTTCCTTTGCTTCAAGAAGAAAGCCGTCTTTAATCGTGTATAAATAAATTAAAATATGCTTAATTGATATTTACATATATTTAAAATATAATTTTGAATGTGAAACAAAATAAAATGACAAAAAGCATGAGATTAAAAGAAAGTCCAAATTACGCGGCCCCCCACTACAACTTAATTATTAAAAAAATAAATTCAAGTAAATGTATATTTAAATGGTGTTTTATGGTAAATGATAAGTGGCTATTATGGAATTATAATGTCATATAAGCTTATCATTTAACTAAGGGGTAATTGCGCAAAAAACCACCAACTTGTCAGTTTTTTGTGATTAAAACCCCAAACCATTTTCGGTTGCATAAAAAACCTCGAACTAACTAAAAATCAGTAAATCAAGGTTTTATCAATGGGTAACCGGTTGAAAGCAGTTATTAAGTCCTACGTGGACCGGTAAATAACCTACGTGGAATAAATTTTAATTGTTGAAACCGGTTGCCAAGTATTACACATCATTTAAACCCCCGTTGATGATGTATTCCCGTTGAAAAAATACAATTAAAAATTATCAATGGGGTTTAAATGATGTGTAATACTTGGCAACCGGTTTCAACAATTAAAATTTATTCCACGTAGGTTATTTACCGGTCCACGTAGGTTATTTACCGGTCCACGTAGGATTAAAAACTTGTTTGAACCGGTTACCCATTAATAAAACCTTAATTTACGAATTTTTAGTTAGTTCGGGGTTATGCAACGAAAAATGGTTTGGGGATTTAATCACAAAAACGCGACAAGTTTGGGGTTTTTTACGCAGTTATCCCTTTAACTAACAATAAGTTATTTTTGAAATTTTGTGCTATATTTTCAACATTTTTCATTTTAACAAAATAATATTTCTTTAATTGTCAAAAACTGAAAGGATTCAAAGATGATGAAATTAGGGATATAATTGAATCGAGCTACAAAAGATGATGAAATTTCATTGCATCAACTTTCTTTCTCAATCATCTCCATTAATCTATCTTGGAAATATTTATCTTTTTATCTCAATACCTATTAATACTTAACGTAGAAAGAGATAGAAAGGGAGGAAGAAAGAGAGAGAGCCGGATTGGGGAGGAGAGGTCAAGAGAGGGGGTTTCACTTCGGGGCCGAGACATTTGGGGTTGTGTTCCTGCCGGGACCGGTCTGAAGTGACACTCTGAAAGCCTTTTGGTGCCGGTACTCCGTATGCACTTATGAACTTTTAAAATTCCACTTATAGTAAAAGTTAATGAGCATGTATGAACTTATAATACACACACACACACACACACATTATACAGAATATCTTTTGAGAACATTTTATTCATTCTGAACTTTGTAAACAACAACAAAATAGCTTTGAATCATATGAATCTTGTTGCAGTTACTAATGAAATCTTCTATTAACTTATAAATCTTCTTGGATATTATAAATTTTATTGAATCCTATATATTTTTTGAATCTTATGAATCTTGTTACAAACAATGCTATGAACCATTTGAATTTATGAGTCTTGTTACAGACACTTCAATGAACCATTTGAATCATATGAATATTGTTATCAATTGTTGGTATGTATGAATGCTTATATCTATTTTTTTATTTGTTCATAACGAATAAATTGTTCAAAATAACTCTCATACATACATACATACATACATACATACATACATATATATATATATATATAGATATATAGATATATATACATATACATATACATATATATATACATGTATATATACATGTATATATACATGTATATATACATGTATATATACATGTATATATACATGTATATATACATGTATATATACATGTATATATATATATATATGTATATATATATGTATATATATATGTATATATATATGTATATATATATATATATATATATATATATGGGGAGGTTCAATGGAAAACCACAATACACCTTGAAAACTTGTGAAAACCGCACTGCACCACAACAAATGCATCAAATCCTCCGCGTGATGCATCAAATTTCCCGCGTGATGCATCAAAGTCCCGCTTGATGCATCACCTTATTTACGATCATGTCACCGTGTTTTTCATGAAATGCACCAAATCGGACGGTATGCGTTGGTTTCCATAGTTTTCAGGTGCATAGTGGTTTTCCATTAAACCCACCCATATATATATATATATATATATATATATATATATATATATATATATATATATATATATATATATATATATATATATATATATATATATATATATATATATATATATATATATAGATGTGGGTTCAATGGAGAACCTCCATGCATCGAAGAATCTTGAAGAACCTCCATGCACCACCACAAATGCATCACAATTCCCCCGTAATGCATCATTATTTTCACGTGATGCATCAATTTCCACGTGATGTATTTCAATTTTTTAGCGATGCATTATGGTTCTCCAAGGTTCTTCGATGCATAAGGTTCTCCATTGAACCCACCCATATATATATATATATATATATATATATATATATATATATATATATATATATATATATATATAAAATTAATTTTCATGCAGTGGAATCGAAAAACTATAAACCTTTCCGGATCCGTCTATCAATGATGAAACGTGCATAAACATAGATGATCAATCATGTCCAAATTGAATGCCTTTAGATCCATCAATGATGACACCATAAACACGATGCTGGTTCTCCCACCGTGTAACTTTTCGATTCAAAGCCGAAGATCAAATGAGAGGCGTGTGTATGGCCGAATGCATGAATGAAGCCCATATGGGTTTGGTCGTGATTAGTAGGAAACGACGACATGATTTATTTTCTAATTAAACAACAGTTTATGACCAACTCCAAGATTGAAAACCATGTGTACTTTAACTCGTTTGCTCCAACAAAAGACGATGAGCCGGAACATAATTGTAGGGAGGTTATAGATTGGCGGGTCAAGGTGTTTGGAGTGGTCGAGAGTCGAGATGAAGGATGATAAGGGTATCATCAATGGTAAAGTTTCTTGTTGTCGATTTTAGCATACCATATTGATATTATCTCTAATTAGCGTCTCGACAATCAGTTTAGTTAGGTGTTTATTAAAAAATATCTATTTCTAAAAATGAATGCATGTTTATAAGTTATTTACTAATTGGCAGTGAAATAATTAACATATGTTATTAGTTTTTTAGTTTACTTTAGCGTATGTAAAAAATATAAAAAAACAATAAACGCCCGGCTTAAATCTGTATATAGGGTTTTGTTAAGTATTTCTTTTAAATAAAACTTGACAAGAAAAATAATAATAACTGATGGTAGTTATTTATTTATTTAAATATTTTGTGAGTTTGTCAAACTTTCACTGAAATCTAACAACTTGATGCCATATTTTAAGAGCACAACACAAAGTTTTTAACTTTATGTTTGAAGTGTTGTTTTTGTACATTTAACGAAAACATGTTGGAAGAAGCCAAAACACTCGTACACAAATTCACTTAATTAAATATGATGTTTTATTAAGTTGTTTCAATCGATTGATTTGTTTCGTTATATAATTATGAAATGGACAAAATGCTAAAAAATATAACATAAAATTTTAAATTTCTTAATAAAGTTAATGTAAGTTTTTTTTTTAACCGGGAAAGGATTAGAAAATTCAATTTGCCACATAAAAGGGTAAGTAACCTTCCCGTTGCTTCATCACCTTTTTTTCAAGATTCTGTTTCGAAATGAGTCTATGAGACGAGCAGATATATGAAATTACAAATCTACAAGATTTCATAAAAAACTTAAACACCCGTTTTTTCATCGCCTTCATTCAGGTTCATTTTTATTTCACGTCAAAGCTGATCTCGAGTTCCAGATCCCGGTCTCGCTCTCTCGATTTCAATTTCAATTTCGTTTACGTTTCGTATTTATGTTTCAAATTGTGTTTAGGTTTAGATTTCATTTAGGATTTCATGTTTAGAGTTTGTGTTTGGGTTTTAGATTTGTGTTTAGGGTTTTATTTCTTCTCAATTTTGTTATTGAGGTTTTTGGGTTTGATCTCTTCTTGATATCGTTTAGGATTTCTGGTTGTTTCAAATCTGTTCTTTGTTCAAGAGTTTATTTTATTTCAAATGTATTCATTGTTTAGGATTTCTGGTTGTCTTCTTGGGTTATAAAGGGCTTCAAACTGATTATGTTCATGTATTTTGCTAATATATATGTGGGAAAATTATGTTAAAAACCAACGTACTTTCAATATTTTTCGAATAAGTCAATTGTACCAAAAACGTTTCCATAAAAGTCCTTCAACTTAAAAACATTTTTGTAAAAATCACTGCACATAAAATGTTTTCATAAAAAGTCATTTAACAACGAACTTTTATGAAAACCATCTGAAAAATTCTTTAAATATCTCATAAAAACAATACAATTCGTAAAAGAATTCAAGTTAAATGACTTTTATGGAAACATTTTTTTTGATACAGAGCTGTAATAAAAAAATATCAAAAGTATGTTGGTTTTTTGTATAATATTCCCTATCTATACTATATATAATAAGAAAACCACTTGGAGTTTCTGGACCATTGGATGGAAAGAAATGAATGGTTCAGATTAATGACAACTTATAATTATTTATGAAATGTCTCTTATACCCTTAATTAAAATCAACAATTATACATATGCCATTTTTTTAATTCATTTTCCAAATTTACTACATTACCTTAATTACATTAAATTTTGATTTTAATTTTTTCGTTAATGAATTAATATTTACCTAAAATAAATATGTGTCATTATTATCCTTAATGATCATAGTTAAATTCAAATGTAAAAATTTGAATTTAAATGTAGAAGTGTAGTAAATAAAGTTAAAAATTTTTGTTAATTATTTTGCTAACAAGATTTAAAATTTAATTGATAAAACTTCAATTGTGAATATGATAAATTTTGATTGTTGATTTTCAGATATTCCATTTTTATATTTTATCATTTTCAAAATATATACACATTCACATAATTGAAGTTTTTTGTTTCTTACATTAATATTTCATATTTGAAGTTAATAAAAATTAAAAGAAACATTTTTTGCAAACACATATTATCTGTTTTTAATAATACAATATAATAATATTTTTTAATTAATATCAACCCATGTAATACATGGGTTGATTAACCTATATATTATAATAAAACAAAACAATTCATGTCACATGTCACTTCTACAATACAAGAAAATTTTATTTTTCCACATCATTTTCCAAATTTAACACCTTAACTTAATTGCATTAAATTTTGACTTTATTTTTTTTCATTAATTAATTAGCAATAAAGTACATTTTGTAACATTTAAAATTAATGTTTACCTAAAATAAATATCTATCATTATTATCCATAATGATCATAATTAGATTCAAATGTAATAATTTGAATTAGTTATGGAAATTATTATTATGTATAATAAAGGAAAACATCAAATGTCACGTGTCAACTCTACGTTAACCAAAAAGATAATTACAACTTATAAAAAATAAAAGATAAATACAATTTAATATTTTTAAAAAAGATAAATATACTCTATTTTTTAATCTGTAAATAATAAAAATAAACACAATTATTATTTTTGTATTTTTTTATTTTTACTCATATACATTTAATATTAATAAATTTAATTAAAAATATCCACGTAATACGTGGGTTATAAACTAGTATATGTTTATTAGGTGTATGGAAAAACTCGTTTCCATATCTTGGTAATTAGTTTGTTATCCTTTGGTGGCGTTTGATTCACGGAATATAATTCAAAATTATTGGAATTTAAATTTTAGTTGTTAGTGTGTTTAATGGTAAGGGTAAAAGATAGGTTTACTTTTTAGTGTTGATTAAGGATGTATATTAGAATCTTAATTCATGCATGAGTTGAAACCTATTTCATGTTTGAGTTGGAAGAAATATTAAATTCCTATAAACAAAGAAATTGATGCCAATTTAACTCTTCATTTGTTAGCAAAAGCTCTAAACAAGCTAAATTTGAATTTCATTTTTTCGAATTCAATTTCACGAACCAAAAGTCACGTTAGAGTTCTTATTAGGTGTTTATTTCCATATCGTTTTAGGTGTTTGAGAACTTGTCTCCAAATTTGATAGTGGTGTGGTTTATGGTGTTTAAAGGTGGTTCCCTTTGGTGGTGTACGAAGGAAACATTGAACATTCTATAATAATTTATATTATCAAGGATTAAAACAAATAATTTTTTTAATTAAACATTCTATATAATTAACAAAAGCCTAAGTATACAAAAAAGTTATATATAAATATATATATATATAAAAATATATATATATATATATATATATATATATATATATATATATATATATATATATATATATATATATATACACACACACACACATACATACACAGTGAATACTACTCATTATGCAACACACCAGAATGTACCATCTTTAAAATAATTTTTTTAATTTTATTTCAATATATTTTAATTAACATTATAAAGATAATATGTAAAATTCACATACATTCGCATCTCTTAACTCTTTAAAAATCATGTTAACTTACACTTACATAAATTTGCATGGATCGGAACGTACATATATATAATGCATGATTTTAGGCACTTAGAATGTGTGAATGTGCGTGAAATTTATATATCATCTATGTAATGTTAATTAAAACATGTTTATGGATGATTTTTTTCAGAAAAAATATTTTTACGAGAGATACATTCTGATGCGTTGCATAATGAGTGGTACTCACTGTATGTATATAGCTGTGTGTGTGTTTGTGTGTGTGGCATGGAGCCATGGACCATGGTCATTCATTTGATTTGATTTGATGGTGGCAAAAAGGTGGACCATTCTTGCATTCAATACGAGACCATGTTTTGACAACCTAACCATAGCCCTACACGTACCATGTTTATTCTTACTAACATTTGGTTTTAAGTCTTCCATTATAACTTTTTTTGACTTGTCTTATTCATATTTTTTTTTTAAACAGCAAAGGGAAAACGAACCAAGGAGCTATGACATTGTCATCACTCCAAAAAGACCCGAAATCCGAATATTATTAAAGAAAAGTATAAGATACCACTAGCAACTAGCTGAATACCCGTGCGTTGCTCGGGTGATGTGTGATGAAATTAATATTTATAATTAATTCTTTTTAACGGCAAATTAACCTACTCCAATTCCTAATCTACCCTTGTGTCCCAAATGGAGACTTCAGATGTTACTTCCACTGCCTAAATTCCAACTTGTCTCCGACGGGAGTCGAACCCTTGACCCAACACTTACACGTCACCTCTCATACCAAATGGGCTAAACCCCATTAGTATTTATAATTAACTGATGACACAACAAAAATTTATTTTTTAAGAAAACTATACATTGTTTGCGAAAAAAATGTTACTTATATTAATCATAAATATTAATTATTACACATAATTATATTTGAAGTCTATACATATCTATTATAATACATATGTAAATCGTGTATAAGAATGAAGTATATAGGAAAAAAATAATAACAATAATTTACAATAAAATGAAAACTTATCATTTTTCCATCAACTAATATACAAACACGTATTTGCAAAGTATTACTTACAATATCGTCTAACATAATTTTATAATAACAATTTATTCAAACCAATTAATAAAATGTTATCAAACAAAAGCAGTTATCATAAAAATATTTAATAAATCTTAATAAAATCACATTAAACAATTTAAACGTCAAATGACATATATCATTGGCTAAAGATTTATTTAAAACATTATGACTTCATTATTAACGGAGATCTTCATTGTTTTTCATGGTATACTGAAAAAATATTAAAATATGTGTTAATTTTGAAACATAAATACATAAAAAACATAAAATAATGAGAAGCTTTAAATGTAAAAAAAAAGTATATCAATGCGACGTTTTTTCTAAGAATTGAATTAGGGATGACACAATTTTGACCCAACGGACGGGACGATAAAAATGGTTCGTAGTAAAAAAGTAAGCTTGCACATAATTTTTTCTAAATAATAGATGTCATATGTTTACCTATTTTATAATATATGCTGATTAAAAAACTAGTTTTATATGTTTATCTGCCGTATTTTATATGTTATTAAACTAAATCATCAATAAAATTTAAATTTAAATGTAAATGTTATCCCATCATTACTTATCTATATATTTAATAAATTTTTTTTCCATTTGCTTAAAAAATTCTTAAGAATAAATAAACATTATATAAAATTATTAAATTTAAAAAAAGTAAACAAACGATGTATAAAAGTATATTTCATAATACTTTGTTTATTATAATAAAATATAAATATTGCTTTATCTATAAACTAAAATGTTAATCTATATTAATTAAAATATATATATATATTTATAATGAAAATTTTAGAATAATCAACTATTCATATCTATTTTATAAAACTATAAAAATAATAATTTTAAAAAATTAATGTTTAATTGTAATTTGTATACATAAATAAATATCCCATTATTTTATGTAGGTTTGTTACTATTGATAGGATTTCTAATGTTATCCCTAAATTTTCTGAATTTTAACTAATCATATTGTGCCAAATCAGCCTTAATTTTCTGAATTTTAACCACTAATATTGCGCAATGTGACCATTTTTTCTCTCTGCTCCGTCGGCAATACATATATATAATAAGCTAGCAAACACAAATCGGAAGATACAACAGCAAGATTTACGACAAAGAAAGAGGAAAGGAAACCCAAAGAGACCAAATTAAAAATTTGCAATCTGCCCTCAATTTTAATCACGAGAATCAAGAAGCTTGAAATTCATCTCTAATCATTGAAGCCGTCAATCTAACTCCATTGAATATCAAATCATTTCTTGCCTTCCAAATAAACCATAATATTCCTCCGATCTAGGGGTGTGCAAAATAACCGAACCCGAATAAACCACCCGAACCGAACCTTAATCGAGTTAAATGGGTCGGGTTATTCGGTTTTCGGGTTCATTATTCGGGTTAAATGGTACCCGAATAAGTAATTCGTTTCGGGTTACGGGTAGGATTCATGCTTCTTCGGGTACCCGAATAACCCGTTTAATATATATTTTTCATTTTTTTTATTTGTTTATTATTTTAACTAGTATTGTTTATATATAGAATATAAATATGTAAATACCCATTTCTTGATACTCAAACCATTTAACCCGTTTTACCCAAATTACCCAACTCATTTAACTCATTTAAACAATTTTGTTGATGATTTCATTTTTTATATCAAAACTGAATAACTCATTTAACCCAACCCGATACCCATTTAACCCGAAACCGATTAACCCGTTCCCTTATTTGGTTCGGGTTCGGTTAGCTAACCCACACACTCAAACCCAAATAACCCGATACCCAATTAACCCGCCTGAATAACACCCCTACTCCGATCGCAGTTTCAAAGAATTTTTTCCTCCTCACAGAATTATTTTGAACCAGAATTGCTTCCAAAAATAAAAAAATAAATGTTCCTTCTTTTTAATTTATCATTTCAAGATTGGAAATTCCTGAACTATCTTTTTAATAATAATAATAATAATAATAATAATAATAATAATAATAATAATAATGAAAAAACCCCTCATGAATGATATAAGTACGTTTAGAGACAATAATATAAGTAGTTTGTGAACTTTATAATTTAATTACAAAATTTAAAAGAGTTGATCCTGTACGTACATACGCATATATAAGTTTCACTTGGAACAAGCAAGCAAATATATATTTTAAAAAAAATGAGTAACAACACGTGGACGGCTATATAATGTAAGAACATTACAAACATATATGTAATCAATTTAGGATACGTTCGATACAGCGAAATGCAAATGCATACATTTATAAGGTTTTTTATATTCGTGATGATGAGTATGATTCTCAATGTCATGATATGAAAACCTGTTATAGTGTAAAAACATTTTTTTTGGTTCTCCAATAAATAGTATCAAAATTATAAAAAGAATGAGATTCTATTCTTCTTTCTCTATTTTCATTGTAAAAAGATTCATTTAGTTACCGTCATCATGATTTAAAAAAAAGTTTGTAAACACAGACATTTATGTTCAATTAAAATGTATAAATTTATAAATAAGAGGTTTAAAATAATTATACAAACTTAATTAATATTCATAAGTAGTAAAAAATAAATAATATTCGTATGTTTTAAATTTTACTTTATATATATTTTATGTAAATAAACAATAATTTATAAACTTAATATTTATTTTGTTTTATGTACTAAAATAGTATGAGAAAAACAAATAACAATTTTTTTTTTCTAGAATGTGTTATTTAGCTTTGAATTTGAATAAAGTAAGTTGGGCTAAGGCCATTTAAAAGCCCATTGTATTATACAATTTTCTTCTCTCTACGCCCAAAGAAAATAAGATCAAATTACTTTTATATATATAGTTTATTATCCGCGTATTACGCGGATATTTTTAATATATATAAAATATAATAAATAAAAAAATAAAGATATAAATATTATTTTTTAAACAAAAGTATATAATGTGATATTATTATTTATTATGACCTACTAATTTTGTATATTTCTAAATATATATGAAGAGTAATTATTTTCTTATATATATATTTTTAAACTTTTATTATATTATCTTATAATTAATAAGTTAGTAGATTATTAGATTTTGTTTGATTTGATTTGATTTGATTTGAATTCAAAAGTGGATTATATTAGATTTGGATAGATTTAATTAATAAGTTAGTAGAGTATTAGATTTTGTTTGATTTGATTTGATTTGAATTTAAAAGTGGATTATATTAGATTTGGATAGTTTTGATTTAAATTTATTTATTCTTTTTAAAATCTATAACTGCAACGTGTCGATTCATGGTGACGACACGTGGCTTCACAAAAAATGAGTATAGTTACTCTTTTAATAGTATAGATAGAAGATAGATTTAGCCTATCTGATTTTATTAATATTCAAATAGTATATGAACACGTGTACGGCCGTAACAACTGTGTCAATAACTTTATAATTATTCTTATAAAATTTCCAAAAAGCTAATTCAATTTATAATAAAGTGATTATTTGCGTTTAGAGTTAATCCTACCACACTTTTTCATAAGTTAAAAAAAAATATCTTATTTGTTTAATAAGTGATTGTTTGGTAATTTTCCAAGTAAAAACGCAAACCCAAACATTTTAAAAATTGATTATTTGATAATTATGATAGCAAACAGCAGAAGCTAAGTCAAACACTACATTTCTGACAGCACTTTTTGTTACAACTAATATCTGATTATTAGTTTCCAAAACGCTACAGCAGTTTTTCAAACGCAAATCTAAATACCCTCTTAAATTTTCATAATCATACAGAAAACTTTGTTGGTATAATGGTTGATGCTATGCTAATTTTTTCCTCCAAATTGATCGATTCTCAATGTGGTCGATTGCTTACATTCAGGAAGATAAAATGTAACCGGATTTCAGACCTTATTGTTAAATTAAAAATAAATTCATGATCTGGAATTGATACTACGAATAAGGAAAAAAAAAAAAAAAAAAACTTGGTTTTTTTGGTCTTAAAATGTGTTGATTTTTAGTTTTCAACTCATTTGGGCTTGGCCATTACCATGTCCATCCTGATCTGCAATAATACTTTTTTCTCTTGCAGGCCCAAAATACGTCCAATTCGGATTTATTATTCAATAGATATGAAGACATTCGTAAAAATCTATGGGTTCACATTCACATAATGTTGTGAAAAGTCGAATGGCTTGCCACATTCACATAATGTTGTAGGTAAGAAACCATTGCCACTATGTAAGAAAAAAATGCAAGCCCAGTAAGCAAATAAAACATGGATCCTAGTGGGTTTATGGTACAAAATATATTTCGGATGGCACTATGGATCGGTTAAAATCTCGTCTTTGTCGCACAAGAACTTGATTACTCTCTTACCTTTAAACATGTTGTCAAACCATCCACTGTTATAATTATTTTCTCACTCGCTGCATTGAATAACTGGACGCTTCGTCGGTTGGATGGCTTCTTAAATGACCATATATCTAAGATTGTCTTCATGGAACAATTACCAGGGTTTATTGATCCGCTCTTTCCTAATCATGTTTGTCGACTACATAAAGCATCATATGGTTTATAGCAAGCTCCATGGCTCTGGTTTCATCGTCTCAACAACCACGACTACCTTCTTAACCCACACAAATTGGTTACTTAGATGTTGATTAGGCTTGATGTCTTGAAACCATACGTTCTACTTACGACTACTCCATCTTTCTTGGTGGTAATTTTGTTTCATGGAGTGCTAAGAAACAACCACTGTATCCCATTCTAGTTGTGAATCTGAGTATCGTGTCATGGCTAACACTGCTGCGGAAATAATCTGGGTTACTCGTCTTTGGGAGCTTCATATCTTGCCTCCTGATCAGCCTACTATCCTTTGTGATAATCGGAGTGCTCTCTCTTTCTTTGTCAAAACCTTGTATCTCACAAACGTGCTAAGCATATTTATCTCGATTATCATTTTGTTCGTGAGCTCGTCTCTTTTGGCAAGCTTTACACTCGCTATGTTACATCCAAACTTCAATTAATGGACATTTCACTAAAAGTCTTCCCACGCCTCTTTTTGAGCAGTTTCGCTACGGTTTGGGTGTTGGTCCTCTACCATATCGCTTGAGGGTGGATATTAACGATATCTCTCAAAATTATTGTAATATTATGTTTTCTAGTATATATATAGGATTTTGTTGCAAATACTTCACTGTTTTTAATGCATCTCTTGTAAAGGATACTTAGGCATTGTGAAATTCATAGTTCCTCACAGTTGGGATTTAGAAAATCCAGTAATCATGTAAACTAATTTTTTCATGTCAAAACCTATCATTATAAAATACTCCATCAGTAACAATTTAATATAATGGAGTTTTGCAAGTTAAATGAGTTGATAGGTGGGTAGATCCAACCACCTTGAGAGACCCTCTATAGTTAAACACCACACTTACAAGTAAATAATAGTTTTGTGTGTAATAACTTACATATTAATAAATGCCTACTTTGGATCAACCAAGAAAGCAGATTTGTTTGTGAAAAACATCTTATTACTTATTTGCATTAAACTCAATAAACAAATTAACAGGACAAACAGTATATTTGACAAAATTAGCTTATAACCAAAGTTAACGCTTATGTGTGTGTGTGTTTGGCGATTAGCTGGAGCTGAAACTTTTAAGTGTAAAATGACATCAATGACAAGTAGATGTTCAAAATGTATTCTCAAAAAATAAGACAAGAAGTATATTCATAATTTTATTGAGCATAAGCTTAAACCCATTCAAAAGCTACTTTTATTAGCTTCTTATTTAAGAGCTTATGATGAGAAAAAAGTTGCGTCTTCAAACATAACCAAAGGTGCAAAAAGCCACCATATGAATGATTTACTAAATCTTCTTGTTTTGGAGAAAGAAACCAAAGAATGCTAAGAACACAAAATTTTGGTTGAAAATGGCAAGAAAACATTACAAAAAGGGGTTTGGCTTTAAAGACTATCAACTGCAAAAAGAATTCCCCTATCACCATCAAAAACATAACAAAGCATAATATAATTTTGACTCTAAATAACCTCCCTTCCTTCTCTATTCTTTTAATCAATTTCATTCCTTAATCTCTCTCTCTCTCTACCACCTAAATCTCCTCTCCCTTCAAACCTGTACAATCAACAAAACAAATCATACTAAAACTTAACAACCAAAACAAAAAAAAACAAATATAACAGAAACCCTAACATCGACCCGTCTGCTTCTTACATGTAATCGTTATTATTCGGGATCAACTCAGGAAGCTCAGCCCTCTCAACTGTCGTTTTGTCGGTCAGGGCAGGGGCAGCGTTGATTCTCATCTCAACCACCTTCTTGTGGGAGTTTGAGTGCAGTGAAGGAACAAAAGTTGGACTTGCTGCTGGTCGGTACTCTGGGAATAGTCGTCCTGACTTGTAACGAACACCACAAGCATTGCAAAGGGTCTTTGGACCCATTGGACCTGCCCGCCATTGTGGTGTCTTTGTGATTTCACAATGCATACACTTCCTAACTCCTGACTGGTTTTGGTTTTCGTTCTGGTTTTCGTTCTGGTTTTCCTCTGTTGGGCCCATTTGGATCTTGGGCTTTTTCACCTTCTTTTTCTTCATCTGATCAGGCTCACAACCAACCAAATTCGAATTTGGGCCAAAGCGAGAAGCAAAATTCTTTCCAGATACCGAAGAAGCTGGAACAGGCATCACCACCAGAGGAGAGAGGAGTTCAATCATGGCACGAGGGTTGAAAGTTGCAGGCCGTGGACGCTTGCTCCGGGCCCGTTGCGGCCCACGTTGAATTGGGATGAGAGGGATCATCTTGTCACTGCCAACACCACCACCACCACCACCACCTACTGAGCAGGAGCTTGAGCTTGAGCTGCTGCTACTGCTTTCAAGAACCGACACAGGACTGGAAGTCTGGAATTGGTGCTGGTGGTGTGCAACCACCGTCTCCTTTTTGACCGAACCATTCTCCGTGTTAATGGTCATTCCACCACCCGAGAAGGAGTCTTCCACAAAATTCGAAAGCCATTCAAGCTGGACAATATCCTCATACTGTGATAAAAATCGCGAAACAGGGCTGTAAGTACAATCGATATCACATCCATAGAAACTAATCAATTACACTGATTGAAGTTTGTTGTTAAACTTCAAATTAAGGTAACCATTGATTGCGGTTTGGAAAAGGACATATTTTTTACTTAATTATGAAACAGATTAATCAACTTTTCTTCAAGAACACTCCTTCCTTAACCCCAAATTAAGCAAACTTTACTCCTTTTCACATGCAAGATGAAATGGACCGGTCCCACAACCGATTTTTAACTAGGCAGAATGGAACTGACTAAATTTGAAATAACCCTTGCTTTTTAAAGAATCTTTAATTACAATTATTGATGGGGTCCACACAATTAAAAGAAAGTTTCATCAATTAGACTCACTCCATCTCAAAATTAAATTCCATATTTTTACTATTATTTTTTATTCATGAAATAGTTTAGCTTTTATTACTCTGTTGAGTTGCCAGAAACCAAAAGGTCATGTAGTATTTGATGTGAATCTATTTAATATTATCAATAGCCAGCTGAAAAAAAATCAACAATAATTAATAATATAGTTTTTTGTGTTGTTCAGTTGAAGGGGAAAAGAAAAAGTAACTTACAGTTTTATTATGATATGTCAAAATATTATTTTTTAATATATTATTTTATCAAAAGATGAAAGATGTTTCTTTTGATATTTTCCTTCCGAATTATATAAAGGAAAGATTTAGAAGCAAAACATTTTTTATTTTGTTAATTTTACGCACACCTCATTGCTAATTTTATTAAGTTTTTACGTAATTGATCCTGTATCATTAATATAAAAAACATGTAAAAGATTATTATATAAATGGTAAAAAAAAATATGTAAATGGGAAAAACATGTATCATAACCGACCTTTCTTAAAATATAAAAATGGTTGGATAATACATTTCCATTTAAACGTTTTTTTTCTCGTTAAAAAAACTCTTTCCAAAAACTTGAAAATGTCTATGGAGAGATATGGTATAACTAGTTTTTTTTACAATGTGACATGTTAGCATATTTGAATTCGTGTTATTTCCAATAAAAGATTTTTCAAAAGTTTGAAGTTTTATATATGGAAGAATATACTTTTAATATTTTACACAAAATTTAAATAAAACTACGTTATATTTTCTTGCAATTAACTTGAATCTTGGGAGAAATTCAATCTTCTCCCTCCATTTCGATTGGATTTAAAATGACATTAAAGGAAGGGATTGATGAAACGTGACATCCAAAAAGTAACTTGGATCTCCATAAAGATAAGAATTAAGCATTAAAGGCCGTTTAGTATGCTAGATTTTGTGGGATTTAAAAATCCTGAATTTTTAAAGAAATCTAAAATCCAGTAAATTGAATTGATAATAGGGAAAATTATGCAAAAAACCATCGAAGTAAAAAAAATTTTCGATTAAGTCCCCATTTCATTTTTTATTTCTGATAAGTCCCCAAACTGTTTAAACTTTTTAAATTGGTCCGTTAACCTGTTATAACAGGTTAACATGCTTAAACCTATTTTGCAAAAACCATCAAAGTATAAATTTTTTTTGATTAAGTCCCCATTTCATTTTTTTCCCTTATAAGTCCCCGAACCAATTAAACCTTTCAATTTTTTGATAAAATAAAATGAATTTTTTAAACTTTTAAAAACGATGATGTTTATTACGATGACAGAGCATGTCATGTTTGTCTATACCAAAATAAGTTGGTTTGAAAACAATATTTTTTCTAAACGACGATGGTTCTTTGAAAATAATTTTTTTTTTTAAAGTCCGTTATTCCGGATAACATAAATGATGATTATTTCGATCCTATGTTTGTTTAGACCATAATTTTTAAATATATTTAACTAGTTCATCCCGACTAAAGTGTAAACAATAAAAATGATCGTTTTGATTTATCATTTTGATTTATTTTTTTGCATCCACATATGTGTCACGTGAGTGTCAATTGACAATCACTTAAATTGATAAAACAACAAATAACATGAGTTTCATCAAGATAAGGGATTTATGTGGCAAAAAAATTAGTTGAGGGATTTATAAGACAAAATAATTTAGTTAAGGGATTTATAAGACAAAACAATTTAGTTGGGGGATTTAATCGAAAAAAATCATAGATTTATAAAAACAACGTCAGCAATTGCAACCCGCTTAACAGGTTACCGGTAACTTTTTTGAAAAAAACACCAAATTCGTGATTTTTATTAAGTTAAGGGACTTATCAGACAAAAAAAATTGATTGAGGGACTTAATCGAAAAAAAACTTGTAGTTTGATATTTTTTGTGAAATTTTCCCTAATATTAAATCTCATGAATTTTTAAATATGTCCAATGCTTAGCTGGCTATTAGATTTAGAACCGACAGTGATGACATCACATTCCGGCCAATGACATCACTAAGACATACTCACCGGAACGGCAAGCTCAGCCGACAGTGCAGAGGCGCTATCGCCGTTGCTGCCGCAGAAGATGGGGTCAGAGACCTGCAATTCATCGGAATTGGTGGCCCAAATGTTACAGTCAACGGAATTGAGAGAAGTATCGGTGACCGGAGGGAATTCAATCAAGTCGTCAATGTGATCAAAGAAGCTCCCACAATCAATCTCTTCCATGCAATCCTGGCCTGTCATTTTCTTCTCTACTAGCTGAAACAATATGCAATAAAAACAAAATTGTGAGTGAAATTGAATGTTTATAGCAAGCAAAAGAAGCTGAAAATGCCTAAAATTAACAAAGCATATAAATTACAATCTCATCAGCTCTGTTTATGTTGTTATAAATTAAAGCAAAACATTAACAAAACTGTCATACTCCTCACATTTCCACCAAATTGAAAACGAAAAACAAATTGAATGAAACGCGAAATGAAGAAGATATGGGGGAAAAAGAAAACCTTTTTAACCAGTAGCCATAGACATGGAATTAAGTTTTATCTGTTATGAAAGGGGAAGAAATGGAGGCATACCTGCGGTTAAAAACCCTAATTCCCGCCTAAAAGCTGCAAAAGAAGACAGTAGCTGAAGCAGAAACTCCCAAAAATTCCTGAGGGGGCGAAAATTTCAAAGGTGAAGGATAAAAAGGAAGCGACAAAATGGTTCAAAATTCGAAAACCCAATACAAATTGAAGATGAGATATAGAGCAAAACTCCAATTCAATCTCAATCAGAAGGGTGAAGTGAAGAAGAATTTGAAAGAGGAGAGAGAGATAGAAACCCTAAAAAAAAGAAAAAAAAAAGGGAGGGAAGTGTGTGTGTGTGTGTGTGTGTGTGTGTTAATGGTAGGTGAAGCTGGTTGAGTGATGGGTGTCTTTTATTGCTAATGACCCATCCATTTTCTTTAACTCCTGTCTTTCAACTCATGGGTGGGTCCCATACGCACATCTACTCCACCGCTTTCTCTCTTTTCTTTTTTCTTTTTTTTTTTTTTAAAAAAAATTTATATATATATATTTCTTTGACCGTACGATACATACACCAACATATACGGTTATACATTATACGTTTTGGTAATATATTTTTATCGTATTTTAATTTATTGAATATTTTATATAAAAATAAGTAATTACATTGTTAAAAAGTTTGTCTTATTAGAACTATTGGTAATATCGCTACAATGAGTGTAACATGTTACCTTTCATATGTTTGTTAATCTGTTTTCTTTATTGATAATCATCCTCAATAATTTTTTTTCAAATTTCAATTTCAATTTTTTTTTTTAAAATAGAAAGAGAGGGAAATTGTAGAAGATATTATGACCTTTTTATAAATTAGTCATGATAAGGACCCAATTATTGTTTAAGATTTTCAAAGTTTTTCATGGTTGAAATTTAAAAAGAGTTTTTGAAAATAATCAAATTATAATTAATATAATAGGGATTGTTTATTAAAAGATAAATATAAATTGACTTAATAAAAGTTAGGTTATTGTTATTTTAAAATAATAATTCTAACCCGTTACAATTATATAATGTTGTGTTAATATAATGAAAACTTTATACCGTGGTATTCTATCACAACTAATTTTCAAACATACACAAAAAAACTAATTTCATACTTTCAATAGTTTATACGTCTACTTATGAAATACATTCTAGACCTCAGGCTTTGCTATTTATATAAACACAAGGTATATAAACCAAAATATGTATCAAAATGTATCAAATCGATCAAAACAACTTTTATTTAGGCTTTAGATGCAGAGGCGTCTCATGGATTTTGGAGACCCTGTACACATGCATATGATATAGGCCCTTAGTTATGAAAATTTTAAATAATAGATTACTCAATTTGTAACTGAGTTTAATATGTAAATGAGATGTCGTGAATGACAAATTTTATATGTTTGTATATTCAATAAGACTTCTAAAATGGTATATAATATGTTTAAAACGAAATAATAATTAATGAGAAAATAATATTCAAAGTACTTCGTTTGATACGCTGATCATTTTTCCGATTGTGAGGCCCTACAAAATCGGAGGCCCTGTGCGGTCGACCTTCTCGCACGCCCTAAAAGACGGGCCTGTAATTAGATGGAGACCTTTGCTTCCTTTTTTCTAAAGATTTTTGTATAAAGAATTCTCAAGTGGACCTTACTTTTGTGATAAAACTTCTGACCTGTTTTTTATCTCAAAAAATCTCTAACTGGTTAAAAGTTACGGTATTGGTAAATGACATGTTGCAACTAATCATTGAGCCTAGGTCACATCCACGTGGAACAATATGATTATATGGCACACACGTGACATACATGTGGCAAAAACAATTACAAATATAAAAAGTTTTAGAACAAATATAACAATTAAAACTTAAACAAATCTCTTACCTCATTCCGATCTCCGACCAGATTTTGAAGCATCCATGTCCCCAATCCATGAACATAGGCCAAAGCTACAACGACTCAAATCGAGACTCAAATAAAGGTCAAGAGAGTTGGGGTTTATTCTGAAAATCAATTTGGATATAGGGTTCGATCAAAGTTCCAGGTAGGTTTGTTTGATGTGTGTGTGTGTTCAGATTTCTTTGATAGTTTTTAGTAAAGACATGGGCTTCCCCTCAAATTTGATTCATATTTCAAACTTTGTTTTGGTCTTTGGTGGATCTAAAACCCATTCTAGATCTGGCGATCACATATATGAATTTGGATTTTTTTTCTCCTAAATCAAGGATGTTTGCACCGTTTCTCCTTCAATGACGAAGCTTCATATGCCTCTGTTGGTTTGAAGGTCGTTCTTCGTGTGTGTGTGTGTGTGTGTGTGTGTGTGTGTGTGTGTGTGTGTGTGTGTGTGTGTGTGTTCAATTAGGGTTTTTCGGGCATCTCTGTTCAAGTGCATGTGTGTGTTGTGTGTGTGAGAGTTCATCACAACATCTAGGGTTGGAGAGTTTGAATGTGTTTTGATTAGTTCTTGAAGATTATCTTGTTAAAAGCTCAAAGGTTTTGATTGTTCTTATTTACATCTTGGTTTTGTGTTGATTTCCAACTTTTGTGATCATCATCTACAGGGTTTAGTTTCATCCACAAACATACTCATTTAGCTCGAGTATGAAATGAATAAATCAATATCCATTGTATCATGGTTACTTCACAACTTTCAGTTGCAAACCGTTGTATTATTTGAATTGTTGCGAAAAATATATTTTTAGAAAATGTTTTCTTATAACTTTCCTTACCCGTAATAATGTATTTTGGAACATATCACATTATCACTCCACCCAGATGTTTAGTACATTTTTATACTCAGATACTGAGGAATGAACCTCCAATGGCAAAGGATAAAAAAAAGTTTATGATTAAGTTGTCCATGTTATAATTTCTGAATTCTGTATTATGTATTTCCATTGAATAAGTTGTACTAAAACACTGTTGGAGAATAATAGTGATTATGTTATTTTACCACGAGTCGATCCATATTATGATGAATTTGACACCGCCCAACATACCAGCTATATGAGGTATCATTATAGTATGGAAAGTGAGAGAATACACGTTTGTGGTAAAACTGTATGTAAAAGTCATTGTTATATCATCACATTTACGGTTAAAAAAAATACCTCTCCAAAACACCCCTATTTTATTAATGAGAAAGTGAAATAAAAATATAGATACTTAAAATGTTGGTTGGTCGTCAGTCAAGAGTAACATATAAAGATATAATTAACTCTATGGGAGTGGAAATAATAATTAGTTATTCACTAATAAATGAAAATTTTATTTTTATAAAACACGCCTGGTACGGTGAAATTATGAAAATAAAATTATTTATTTATACAAGTTTTTTGTTAATTAATGATATATAGTTATACATAAATAATAATTATTTTAGGAAATACTATAACAAATCCAATGTATTTCTTTGTTTTTAATTCTTTTTATTTTGATAAGGAAATATGAGGAAATAAACTTTATACAAACTCAATCCTCTACATTATTACATAAATAAAAAGCTTGAAAATCTCGTGCGATTTCATTTACTCAATTCCACTATGCCAAACCCTTCCTAATAAGTTCGTTAACAAAACTTAATTTTTTTGGTACTCTCTTTTATGTATTATATATATATATATATATATATATATATATATATATATATATATATATATATATATATATATATATATATATATATATATATTATGTGCTTAGAAATAGAAAAAGAAATAGAAATATATGTATGTATAGTTTTATATATCTTTTTTAACTAACTTGAATTGTACTCAATGAATAACCAATGCCTTCTAGATCACTTCACCAAATCTAGAAAAGTAAATTGCACCATACCTAACTAATGTTTGAAAGAAGTAAATTAAAGAAACAAAAGGAAAACACAATGGATGCAATGATTCTTTTGAGCAAACATTTTTTAGAAATAAAAAGAAAGTTACTATATCTTTTAATAAATTAATAAAAGAAATGAAAAGAGATAATTTTTCATATTAGTTTATTCATATATGA
Source organism: Centrapalus pauciflorus (assembly GCA_020465985.1). Classification (NCBI taxonomy): domain Eukaryota; kingdom Viridiplantae; phylum Streptophyta; class Magnoliopsida; order Asterales; family Asteraceae; genus Centrapalus; species Centrapalus pauciflorus. The sequence continues at coordinate 555,281 of JAANYP010003565.1, read as the reverse complement.
ATACATGTTAACTTGTTAGTATATTGCTTGATAACGACTACATAGTACATACTCATTTCTTCTTTTGTGTTTTCATTAAAGTGAAAACACCACTCACTAAACAGTGATCCATTTGTAATTGAAAATGCTCAAATATCAATATAAATAATTAATAATTCATAATTATATTAGCATTTGGCTTAATTAAATTCATATTAGATAGTTTTTTTATTGTTTTAATATTTATATGTTTTGGTAAAAGCATGAAATAATGTGAAAATATTTCTATAAATAGTTTTTTGTAGCGCGCATCTTGATTAGGGTTGAAATAGAATGTAGTGAATTACAATGTCTTCATTCGTATGATTCGACCTGCAGAAAATGTGAGTTGGATGGTATTTAAGAACCTTGCATATTTACCCTTGAGAGCGGTGTTAAAAAGTGTTGATAGTTAATTTTTAACCGCGTAAATTATTTGTTGAGTTTTTCTTTTCGTGTAGTACGTAATAAGTTAAAGGAGTCGAAGCAGTCGATTGAATGTGTCCATAACCATTCATTACTTAATTTTGTTTTGCTTGCTATGCTATCGTACGTTGTATTAGTTTTCTAATGAGTAATTAACACTACAAGAAAAGTGTTATTTAGTGACACACGCTTTTAGTGACACAAAAATAAGTGTCACTATATTTTTACTTTTAGTGACACTTATGAAAAAGTGTAGGTATAGATCAATCTTTTACCCACACATTTTCAAAATTAGTGACACAAACACATACATTTTTAGTCACTATATATCTATACTCACTCCACTTTTACCCACTCTTTTTGTTGTCAAAAAAGTGTCACTATAGGTACCAAAATCTTTTACCTACACAACAAAAAGAGTGGGTAAAAGTGGAGTGGGTATAGATATATAGTGACTAAAAATGTATGTTGGTATAGATCTCAAGCATTTTGTGACAAAAACTTTGTGTCACTAATTTAGAAAAAGTGTGGGTAAAAGTTTACTCTATACCTACACTTTTCATAAGTGTCACTAAAAGTAAGATATAGTGACACTTTTTTTTGTGTCACTAAAAGCGTGTGTCACTAAACGACACTTTTCTTGTAGTGTAATATCTAAATATAAACATGAAAACCCAACACTTTCTTATTTGTGTGATTTCTCTTTAAAAAGAGTATGAATACCTTGTAATACTGATGTTTTGTATTTAATCACATATATTATAATTATCTTTTGAAATTAGATTTTGAAAATATTGATATTATAAACTAAATTGACTTAATTATTTTGAATACAAAAATATCATATACAATAGCTATAACATAACAATTAAGTACGTACGTGTATATGTAGTGCATGGAGCCATGGAAGAAAGAAACATGTAGTGATAATGTGTCAATTGACAAGTATTAAATATTAGTTTTGACATTTCTTTAGCTAACTATTAGTTTATATATCAACTAGTACATTACCCATGGGTTAGATTTTTAAAAAGATAATAATAATAAATGATTATTATAAATTATTTTATGTTTTCAGGTATTAAAGGGATGTTTGTCAAATAACATTTTTCATCCTTTACTTTAATTATGTATGAATAGCAATAACTTTTTATATATTGTTTATATTATATTATTAATTATTAATTTTGTCATTGTTCAAGATTTTCAAAGCGATAATAATTTTTTATACTTTTATAAGTTTGAATAGAATTTATTTTATTTTCGAGTATGAAAAGAAGATTATTATTTTTTTTTAAAATTTTAAATTCTAACTTATAAAATCATTTATTTTATCTTAAGGATTAGACATAAAAGTTTATTCTATTATCAGTATTTTTTTTAGTTTTAGTTTCTTGATATTTAAAAAAAAAAAAAGTTAAAGTGTATTACACAAGATATTTATGAATTATTTTAGGTAAAAACAATAATAAGGATTATTTATTAATTTTAATTTAATTAATGAAAAGGCATGTGTTATCAAAATAAATGTTATTTTATTTTTGAAAAAAAGATGGAAAAATCAATAAATTGGAGCTTTAAAGGTGTGTCATGTGGCAAGAACTATTTTTTTTTTTTATTATAAGATGTAGATATAGATATAGATATAGATACAGATATAGATATAGATGTTTATAATATATTTTTAATTTTTTCATTGTTCAAGATTTTAAAAATGATAATGATTCGAATTTTTTTTCCCGAATATGAAAAAAAGATTATTATTTTATTAAATTTTTATTTTTTATAACTTATAAATTATTTATTTTATTTCAAGGATTATACATAAAAATTTATTCTATTATCAGTATTTTTAAATTTTAGATTTTTGATATTTAGAAAAAGTTAACTGTACACAAAAGATATTTTTAAATTATTTTAGGTAAGTAGAATAATAAAGATTATTTATTAATTTTAATTTAATTAATTAAATGACAAGTGTTACCAAAATAAGAGTTCTCTTATTGTAGGAAAAAAGGCGGAAAAATTGATAAAATGGAGCTCTAAGCATTTTCTTTTATTATAAGATATAGAATATAGATTTTAAAGAAAACATATAATACATCTCTTACTCTTAACTTTTACAAATCATATATCTTTTCTCTTATATGTTTTTATTAATAACGTAAGACTCAGTGATTTATCCTCATTTACATTGACATTATGTTTCATAACATCATTTAACGAGGAAAAAAACGAAATTAAGAAGAAATATAAAATTTAGACGTCATGTTTCATAACTTCATTTAAGGAGGAAAGCAGTTAAGCAGACGGAAATAAGACTGATTTTGTCTGGTATCTTGTAGACTTTTTCTTTCAAGAGTGGAAAGAAATGGATGGAATTTTTTTTATCATTCTTTCCATTTTATTATTCTCCTCCTCCTCTTATTCTCATCATTTTATTTCTTTTTTATGGAACATAAGGTACAAAGATCAAGAGAAAAGGGTGCATGTGATGAACAATGAACGGTGTGTACATATAGAATTGATCAAGCATTTCAAATAGGGAGTGATGCACGATTAATAACGGGTGGAGGGTATAATATATAGACGAGCATCATTATTTTAATGTTGTTTAATGATATTAGTTTCAAAATTTTTATGAAGCCCTGTTGATCCAAGAAAATTAATATGACATGTTAAAAATATCTAAAACATGGTATATAAATTAGAAATTTTTTATCCTTTTACATTTTTAATATGATATTCAACTTCATACCGCAAATTTTATAACTAAAGGATCTAAAGCATGTAAAATTTAATATTAAAATAATTAACTATCAATTTTTTTTTTAACAATTATTCTTTTAATCGATGTCACTTTTCTAAAATTTTAGATGAGACTTGTGTTTTATTCATATATACCCAATATAGAATAACATCCATAATTTCAAAGTGGTAATGAAATAAGTGAAAATTTTAACATTTCATGTGAAAAAACTTATACTGATTAAAAAAGGATTTTGTCATAAAAGCAACATAATCTGATATTATTTTGATAGTTTAGTCAATGATTTGGTAGTATATAAGTTTATTTTGATATTAGCCAAGGTCAGAGGCATGAATGTGGATGGACAACACAAACAAGCAGCTTTAACGTAATCGTCTGCTTTATGTTTTAATCATTCAGTATTCACCTTAAGATTGATTGACATATATAACCTCATCTTATAATTCATATTAATCTCACAATTATGTTTTGTAAATTTAGATATTACCTCGATTGACACACAACAAACATACACATAAACATCGATCTCTCTTTGTACATACATGGAGGCAACTGAAACAACCAACCATATACACCACCAAAGAAGTCTGGCGTAAAACAAGACTTTTCAAGTTCTGCTTACCATAAAAAAAAGTGAGTAAAAACACTGAACAGATCACTCCTAAAAAGACATATATGAATAAAACAACGCCGGCCATGTATAACACCCGATACTACATCATGTAACCATTTTATCATTTATCTCCTTTAAAATCTCAATCACATTTAACCCTTTAAAATGATCAAAACACATCTTAGTTATTTGATTAACTTAAATACCATCTAATTTTCTCCGGTTATATAATTATTTCATCGTATTCTTTTAAATAAACCATCAATCACTAAAATATCACATGCCTAACTCGATTTTTAGAATGTTCAATATTTTAAATGAATAAGAAGATAATCAAGCAGTCCAACATGGAGATGATGGTATAATAGTAATTTGAGAGCTAATATAGAAAAATAAAACTATAAATTAACCGAATATTTAATAAATCATTCGATGAGATATTCGTTAATTTGTTAAATGGAAGAAACAAATATGAACAAGACATTTGTCGGTTTAATCAAATAAAGGAAAATCAACAAATATCCTATTCGTGAACATTTACTAATTTAATCGTTTTCCTTTGATCAAGTCCAAATATAATTTGCTAGAGAGTCCAAACCCTTAAGTTCACATAATCGTATTAGAGCACACGACTTTTGTTTTTTTTTTTTTTTTCTAAGTTGGTTTATATCAAGAAATAAACGTTGGTTGGTGAAGTATTATGTTATGATCTAGCTAAGAATAAATTTAATAAGAAAAGAGAGAACGAATGTTGGATGAGATGATAGCAATGAAGTAGATCCATCGAGAAAGTAAAACACAACTATGTTACAACAAGTAACAAATGGAGAGAGTAGGAGATGGGAACAATGATGTTTTAGGAAAACTCGAGAGACCAGTAGAACGAGCACAATAGAACAGATTTGCACATAGGTTAAGAGGGTGTGACATAATGTTGCTTGGTGAAATAAAAGAGAATGAATGTTGGATGAGAAATCAGCAATGAAGTAGATCCATCGAGACGATAAAGCAAGAATATGTTACGACAAGTTAGAAATGGATAGAGTAGAAGATGTGAATTTAAGGAAACTCGAGAGAACAATAAAACGAGCATGGTAGAACAGATGTGTGCATAGGTCAAGAGGGTGTGACATCGAGAGTGCATGAGAGATTGTATGGTGCTAGAAATCAAATATGAGCATCGAGTAAAATGGGGTATGAAACCCTTAAAAAGGTACATAAAATGAAGAAAAAACCAATTGACTAATCGAACAAGTTTAAAACAAATAATAAACAGATAATTAACATTTTACTATTTGGGTGGTATGTGGCACGTGAGTGTGTAAAATCTTCTTTTTTTTTTTTCCATCTCATTGTCTTAAATCGATTGTTCAAATTAAATCCTGAATAGCTCTTAAAAAACACATTATCTATGCATTAAAATACAAAACCAAAACTTTTGTAAGTCTTTATAAGTTAAATATTTATTATTGTTTTTTATTTTAACCAGCAGGCATTAATACATTACCATATAACAAATATTTATTTAATATTAGGTTTCATTTATTTTATTAAACTAAACAAACAAATAAAATAAACAAAAATAAAAATAAAAATTGCACATATTAATTAATATTTATGGGTGTCATAAAATGAACTTTATCTAAATATTAAATGAATCTTGTCTTATACACTTTCAATTACATCAGTTAAAATATTTGATTACATGTGTATTACGCAAATATTTTTAATGCATAATTGTGATAAAATATAAAATTAAAACATAAAAATATTAGTTTTTACATAAAATATAAAAACACTATTATTATTTGTCATAAACTAAAAGTTTTCTAGGCTTCTAAATAAATATACGAATAATAATGAGTTTTTTTTTTCATCGCCCTAAAGATTTTCTATAATCCTATTAAAAATGTGACTGCCACGTATCAATTGCTGATGATAACACGTGACATTATGAGTAGTCGTCAGAGTTATTCATCTATTAATATTTGTACGTTGTTATTTACCATAGCCATAGATTATTTACTAATGTTAATATAATTATATAATTTTGAAAAATTAGAAAAATACAGAGCGAGCGTATCCAATACAATGGGATTTGACTATAGCACCGAACGTAGAAAAGCTGGATGAAGAGATAGTATAACGTGCAGTCACGTACACGCTACACGTTGTCGTATGGACCCTCAGATCCTTTGTGCGGCGTCGGTAGTCAGACTTATTTCGTGGCAGTGGATCCCACATGACAGCTGGCACCTTACTATGACATAATCACGTGATTAACCATGGGGATTGGAGCTTACTTATATAATAATAATAATTTTAATTTATAATTAAAAATTTTAAGCTGCTACCCCCCTATGCACAAATAATATAATGCCACGTACATTTCTTTTTTGTTAAAATTAAAATAGCCTAATACATGATGAATGATTTACAACATACGTGACAAACACTGTTGTTTGTTTTTTAAAGGATTAAGATTTACGGTCTGCAGATTTAGCTGTAGAAATATGTGATTAGAAGGGATAACTTAAAAGTCGTTTTCGTACATGCGGGATTACCTTTGTAGACGTGGGCAGACGAAAAAAAAACAAACGCAATTCTATATAAAACCTATTTTCGCGTTTTCGAGTTTGCAAACATAAGAGGTTCGAATATCTTGTTAAAAAAACAAACATGCTAGTATACAAGTTTTTTTTTTATTTGGAAAATTACCTATACCATTATTTAATATCTTACTTTACTAGTTACGTCCAAACTGATACTTGAATTCACAATCTTTTGATTGGGACAATGTATTGACATAATTAGACAAAATACTTATTAATACACATACAATATACATGAAGTAGATTTGCAACAATATTCGCCCATCCGTTTCTTTGCAAAAAGCATTTAAAAACCAAAATTTTTTTTGGCTGGTTTGAAAATCATCCGAACCAATTTTTAAATAAACGAATAGTATAATTAGATTTACTGTTGGGTACACCAATAAACATTCGGATACAAAAGAATACGGTTTTGAAACCGATATTTGTCCAGAAATCGATATGTTGGAAATACAGTTGTTGAGAATTCTTTTTTGGAAGCTTCTTTGTAAAATGAATACAACATTGACACCCTTGGCTAGTATAAAATGACAAGATGTATTTGATTGCTCATGCCTCCTTCCAAAGTCCAAACTCTTCCATTTGATAATTTCATATTTTTCAACTATCCTAATCTTGAAAATACAAAAAATGGTCCAAACTCTATAGTTCTTTCTTCATTTATTTCTTTATGGCTAGTAAAACTAATCGTACCACACAATAATTTTTAATAAATATTTGATTGGAGTACCTCATGTGTACATTTTTTAAAAAAATTTTGATTGATGAAAATCATTTAGTTATAGTTTATTTGAATCTAGTTAGACCATGTATGACTATTTGGATCCAAAACCAGATCAAATCAAAAACAGATTTTCTAAAATGCTAAAAAGAGGATCAGATAGCAAGGCGCTAGAAGAAAATTTATTACAAGATAAAAGTAGTAAACGTAAAACTTTGAAACCACCCTACCCAATTCACTTTTTTAATTCTACTTTATGATAGTTATAAGACTGAGTCAAAATTTTGTCCAAGAAAACGGACTTCTTGGGTTTCATCTTGCTAAAGATCTCTTCGTTCCTGAAATTCCATAATCACCACCAAAAAGAATAAAGGATGCCTCCAAAAATTGCTTCTGAACATCAAGAAACTCTAAAGAAGATAACCAGTTGTCATATGACTGAAAAGGGAGTATAAAAATATCCCACCACATGCTAAAATACCTCCAAAAGGGGATCATATTAAAACAATATTATTTCAGATGTCATATTCCTACATTTGCTTCTATATGTTTCCATTTTTACCCAATATAAGAAGCAACATCCGTTGACAAATGGTTATGGTGGTCTTTATGAATTCTTCTACATAGGAATGACAATAGGACAGCCACCGATCCCTGCCCCCACAAAAAAGAGGCATGGGGCATTAAGGGGGATCTCTGTTGGGTAGACGAGAAAAACTGCGAGGACTTACGGAACCCATTTTGAACAAACTTTTAATTAAATAGTGAAATTTTCTTTAGAGATCATTGTTAAACCAAAATGAGTAAAATTTATACCGATTCAAACCATAAACGGATACAAAAATAAAAAAATCATAAACAAAACAGCTATAAACTTGACAAACAATTGTACATATACATACAAACAAATAAAATATTTGTTATTATATGATATAAATATAATAATAATACACATATATAATCTAAAATATTTATAAAATATCTATTATTATGTAAAAAGTAAGCGGCTAATTAATCGGTATTTTAATCGGGTTATCAGAAGCGTGTCATAAATTTAATCTTCATTTAAAATGATCAGGTTCATGAAAAACTTGACCCGTTTAAATCGGTTATGATTTTCCTCATCAGGTTCGATTTTATTTGGCATCCCTAGTTCTACACTTCTTACTTGGTGAAAGTTGGTATATGGGTGGTGAGCAAGTGTTTAGTTTCCATCTGGATATGCGACCTTGGTCATGTGCACTTATACCTATAGGTATTACTAAACATTTGAAATAAAAGGTATAATGTGTAAAAACTACATATTTTTATAGACATTTTGTTACTATTATGAATTTTATATATCCATTTTGTCCTCGTATATTTTTGCCAAGGGTTAGCAAGGGGTATTGTCTCCTCACTAAACATATTAATATTTATCGTACATATACTAGTTAATAGACATTTGGTGCAATTGTAGATTGTGTGATTTTTACACTAGATCATTTCTAGCCAAGATTAAAAACCTCACTTATTTTTAGAAAGGATTAAGGTTGCACAATACTGACGTCGTTTTTAAATATATCAATATGGTACATGAATTTTTTTTTACCCATATACTACATGTATGTTATTTTGCCATTATAATATATACATTTTTACATATATCATATGATTTTGTAAAACAAATCAAATTTCATGCCAAACAACAACATATGTATAGACATGAATTAAAAAATCAAATAAAATCGATATAATAAGAACATTGATTCACACTGAACTTACAGAATTGAGTTTAATATAAATTTTATTTTTTTATTCTTATTTAACATACAAAATATTAAAACAATGGAAATGGAATAAAGACTTAATAGTTTTTCATTGATATTCAATGTCAATCTATATTTATTGTAACCAACATTGATAGAAAAACTTATAAATTGAAATTCCTTCCATTTCATGACCTCTTAATGTGACGATGATAATTAAGTTTAATTAAAAAGTCTCACGTCGTTAACAAAAAATACGTGTGAAAAGTGATAATGCATAATTAGTCTAAATTAAGAAAGAAAAAAAAAAGAGTATAGGTATAAGACCGTTCTTAGTAAAAAAAATACATAAGTGAAAAATAGTAAATAAAATTAAGAATACAAGTATTTGGTAAATAAAATTTTAAATTACTATTTTTTGAAAATAACTCAATAAAAATGATGCGTTGAAGAGTGATCACATGAGATGATGTGGATAATCCTCTTTCTGCGTTGTATGTCACGTGCGTACGTGTTACTTGTAACCACTCTTGCTTTCTTTTACTAACCCACTACGTTCCCTACTGCCTCCCTCCCGTTGAAATAATGAATTGACCTCATTTTTATACATTGATATTTTTGTAATTATCAATTAAATTATCTTTAATACAAATTAAATAATTATTATCAATTTATCATATCAAAATATCAAACTTCCATTTAAACTGTCAATATCTATATATATATATATATATATATATATATATATATATATATATATATATATATATATATATATATATATATATATATATATATATATATATATATATTTCTTTTAAAGAAAAAGACCATAACGTATGGATTATCAACAAGTTTTTTTGTTACAAATTAATTTAATTATTGTGTCCACCAAAAAATATATAAAATTTTATATCCAGATTTATTTTAAAAACAAACAAGCAATTATAAGTGATAATCATCGTTTATTCGAAAATAATGTCTAATATCATTGTACACTTTAGTAAGCAATGTGTAGTTTGCGAAGAGACAAACGTGTACGTACAATGGTCATATACGTGTGTGTGTATAGCTACCACATTCACACTATAAATTAAAATTTCTTTTAAAAATGTATACATAAACTATACTCAACTCGTTCAATTGAAGGCCAAGAAATATTGTTACAGGATTAATATTTGGCGTGGTCCAAGTAGCAACTTGATAGATAGTGTAGTCGTGTAGATCCCCTTGCGATTCTTTCAAACAACTTGATAATACCGTAGATTTATGTTACATCATTAACGATTAATAATTTGACAAAATGAAAAATTAAATATATATTCCGGTCTTATGGTAAGAAGGTAAACTTCATGACTTATTGATAACCTAAACAGTATCGCTTATCTTTTTTCTTGAAATTATGACCAACTTAATTGATAATTATCGTACCTTTCACTTGGAACCGTCTATGATAACCCACAATTGTTCTTAACTTGTAGGACAATTTATATATTTTAATTTTTTTTATGGTTGAGGACAAGCTAGCTCTATAGTAAAATTCATACTTATATATCTTTGTAACACATATATAGAAATTGCTATTAAATTTTACCTAAAATATCATGAAAAAATCATTGTAATGCGTTTGATAGTGTACTTTTATCTTCTAGTCATGATACACCAAAAACATGTAATTGCATGAATTTAATGGAATATTTGTAAACTATTTAATAGAATTTAAACTTTTTTTCATTAAACTCTAACTTTCTCTCTTTGTGTATATACTCGGGATATTTGAATAATTTTGAACAAATCCGTAAAAATTACAAATAAAATAATTATATGTATACACACACGGTTATGGTTAAATAATATATTTACCTCAATTTAGTATGCACATAAATAAACTATATTATTTACTATAAGGATATGTTGTTAATTTTATTTAATGCGCGTCAACCTTAAGTATATTGTTGTTTTATTTTTAAGGAAAAATAAAACATTTGTTGGCGGGATATAATTTTAGTGTATTAATTACCAACTTATATGAAGGTGGATCGATTGAAAAGGAGTTTAATTTTAAAACGAAAGGATGAAAAATTAATATATAAAGGTTTTTGACGTGTTATTTAAAAAAATCATTTTATTTTAATATTTGCACTTTTTAAAATTAAAAAAAAAAAAGAGTTTATTTAATTTAATGAAAGTATATTGGTTTTGATGTTTTTCAATATATTAATGGAAAAATAAAATAAAGACTAAAGAGATGAAGTGTTATAGTATAGAAGGTTGAATTCACGGGAGGAGTGTGTTGTCGGTGCCGACGGAGTTACCGGAGAAAGCATGGAAGAATAATAGGTTTCAATTCCGAGCGTCGGCAAATACAAGTTTCCGATCTTAAATGCTAAGTGAAGGTCGCCGTCATCGTCGGTACGCTGTCCCACCAGAGACACATTAACCGTCGGTGGTCTGACAACTCAACAATCAAGGGCTTTTCCGTCAACTCAATATACGATACTTTTGTATTCATTTTCAAGTTTTATTTTTGTGGTAAAGTCATACAATAGTAATCTACTTTTGAAAATTTATCAATATGGTACGTCTACATTTTTAAATGTCGATATGGTATCTGTACTTCATTTTTTCATACCGATATGACCATATTTGTAATAGACCCCTGTTTTTCATGACATTAGAACCCTGTTTCGTATATAAAAACCGGGCTCTATTATGTAGAATGACCATATCGATACAGAAAATTGAAGTACACCGTACCGTATAGACAATTAAAAAAGTAGACGTACCATATCGATACATTTTCAAAAGTAAGTTGCTATTGTAAGACCTTAACCCTTTATTTTTTAATTTCTACTTTTTTTTTTTCCTTTTTTAACAAATGCAAATTTTAACATACGATTTTTTTTTTTCAAGGAATGTATAGGATCATATATTTGAATTGGTTTTAGAATATAAAAAGATATAAAACTTGAAATAACCTCGTTATAAGTTTGAAAAGAAAAACATTTTGGCTCCTATTTTTCTAACTAAATTAAAAGAATTTCATTAAATTGAATATTGGATTTTAAAATAATAGAAATGGTAGATGGCGTGAAAATATAATATATTTTAAGACAATGTTTATTTTAGGAATTTGATGTTTTTTTTTAATTAAAGTTATATTTAAAGGGTCATATTTAAAACCGATAAACAAGTTGAATGTAACGTGTTAATGTTACATGAACGCTAATCACACAAGTTAATTTATATTGCATGTTATTTGGTTGCTAAATAATGTTATAAAATATATTATGGGTTTAATATGAAAAAAACCAACATGTTTTTCACGTTTTTGCAGTTTTGTCCATCCGTGTTATTTTTTACCAATAAAATCCTTAAATAATATATTTGTTTGTGATTTTTGGAATTTTTTTCTTTTTTCAAAAAAGTCTTCAAGTTTGTGGACTTTTTGGAGAAAAATAGTGAAAACATGTTGGGTTTTTGTGAAAAAAAGTCAGCGTTGAATATGAAAAAAAAAGCAAAACTTTTTCGAAAACCGGATTGAAAACAATTACTTGAGGACTTTCTAAGAAAAGACAACACGGAGGGACTAAATAATAAAAAACATAATAATATGTTAGTTTTTTTTCATATTAAATTCATATATTATTTATAAGAAACGCTGCGAAATACAGATAGCTGATATATCAATGAAAAATATACTGGTATCACTTGACATTTATTTAGTTGGAATATAGTATCAATGTATGTAAAGCTTGAAATGTCAATGGTTTGATTAAATTTTTAATGGCGTGACTAGTGCAACGTGTTGTGGTAATTATTAATATATAATTAAGGTTGAATAAATTAAAAGATATTTCATTGTCATAATACGTGTATTCTGACATCTTAGACTTTACCCAAAATACAAATAAATATAAAATCATTTCATTTAAAATATTATATTCTAAAATCACAACATATGCTGTTCCCATTGCCCCCTATTGTCCTGTCCCTCCATGAACCTTAGTTCCTTAGACAAAAAAACAATCAATTTATTTTTTAATAAATAAAATTGAATCATTAGATCTGAAAAATTAAACGATCATATATATGTTAAACTTTAAAATGGCGTTTAATTCGCATAATGTTCACTTTAAGAATAAAATCTGTCAAATGAATGGAATTCTGGAATAAATTAAATCTGTTTGAATCTAAATACTATAGTTTGTTTGGGTTACCAAGAATTGAATGAAATTCAGATTCAATTACTTTACTGTTTTCTATTTGGTTTATAAGTATGTCAAAAGAATTAAAGTATGATTATGATAAATGACCAAAATATATTATTAATAATTTTTAAAAATTTATTAATGATAAAAATATTTTAAAAGTAAGTTATTTTCATAAAATAATTCTTTTTCTTCGTAAAACATTTTTTTTCATAAATTTATAAAACAAAAATATTAAAATGATAACATTAAATATTAATGTTTACTACGTAAGCAAAACAATATCCGATGTGAAGGGTTAAGGTGGACCAGGTGTTGTGTAATGGTGGTATATGTGGGGTAGGATTAGATAGGGTGGGTTAAAAGTGAGGTTAAGATATGATATGATAGAATGATATTAAGTAGGGTAAATGAGTGTAATATAATATTAAGAAGAGATGTGATAGGTTTGGTAGGTGAGTAGATCAGTGGTAGAGTAGTGTAGTAAGTGGGGTTAGGGTAGGGGTATAATATGGTACGGTGGGTATAAAAGAGTGGGAAGGTATTTGATAAGTTCGATGGGTGATTAGATTTGTGGTAAGATAGGTACGAGGTAAGGTAGGGTAACGTGGGTGGATGAGTTAATGTAGGGTAAGAAGGTGCAATATAATAGTGGAAAGAGATGCGATAAGTTTGATGGGTTAATAGATTGGTGGGGTATAGTTAAGTGGAGTGGAGTGGGGTGGGGTGGGGTGGGATCAAGTAAGGTAAATGTAATATAAAGATGAGAAAAGATGTGATAAGTTTTATAGGATAGATAAATTAGTGGTAAGGTAAGACGGGGTGGGATGGGTGAGATAAGCTAGGGTGGGTGGTGTGGATAATGTATAGGTAGAGTAGTTGGGGTTGGGTAAAGTTTAATCGATATGATAAATATGAGTGAATAGAAAATACATGTAATAAGAATGAAACTATCTTTCATCGACAACTCTCCATAGAAAACACATTCCTTTAGTGGGATGCTTGTTTTGTTTGAAAGAAATTTCTCATTTCATAAAATTTGATAGACAAACATGAAATGAGAATGAAATGTTCGTTTGTTTTCAATCAGATTTTTTAAATGCTGTGAACCAAACGATCCCAGATAGGTTGCTACAAAAGTGGGCCATATAAACAAGAAGATCATGAACAATTACATCTTAATATCATAACACTAGGCAATAAAATATTTAGAATTGAAAAAAGAACAATGAATTATTTTGATCTCTAGTAACATGGACAACACCCTTGGAATAATGGTATTATATAAATCAAAAGCATTGGACTGGAGTCTATGATTGTGTTTAACTTCCACGGACGCTTCATTAGGAAGTTTTAGATATTTTAGGACTTTAAATTACTAATTTAATTTAAAATATATTATAATATAAATTAATATTTATAATTTTATACATGGACATGGGCCTAGGATCGACAGAGTTTGTCAAAACCGTCATTAATCATGAGATTTTTATATTAGTTTTATTCAAAAATAAATTAATATTGTTTAACATAATTTGATTTTTCGATCCTAATTAATTTGATTTCTGGTAAAAACAGGTAAAAATGATCCTCAAGCTTGGTTTTACACACTTATTGTTAACATTTCTAACAAATCCAACGGTATATCGCTTTTAATTCAACTGTCCAAAATGAGGACTAATTAAATTAAACTTAGCATGTAAACAAAGTAACTAATAAATCACGAGCATAAATCCGGATTGTTGTCAATTTCCATCCATATTTTCTAACATGAATCGTTTTTAAGCAGGTTTTAGTTTTGAATTTATATATTTACTTATTCAGTTTTCTAATTTTGACTTACTTAATGATATTTAAGGTTATAAATTATTAGAATAATTTATTTTAATTAATTGTGAAGGTTGATATTATATTACTAAATTATAAAAAAAGATAGATATTTTTTTTTTGTTTTCTTTGGCAAAAACTAATTTTAAGATTACCCCCTTACAGGCGCCGAGGTTTGAGCCATAAATTACATTCACATGGAGTTTTCCTTTGATTAAGAAAGTGTGAAAAAAAAAAAAGAAAATCTGGGAAAATATGGAAGAGTGACATGGACGTTGGATGTCCATCTGGAATAACTCCTTTTTTTCTTTTTCTTATTTTTTGTATTATTCATTTTTTCAAATGTTACTTTTGAGTTTCTACGGGCAATTATGGTTGACTTCCAAGTTCCAACCCAACTACATACGCACATTCAATAGACTAATGTTGTTTTTGTTATTTTAAGAGATAAATGTTTCAAGTCTAAAAACCACGTTTGAAATTATTATGTGATTTAAGATCTGAAATCTGAAGTCTGAAAACCACGTCTGAAGTTAAGATATGACATGTCTGAAATTGAAAGCTGACCATAAATGTTTTATAAATTAATTAAATTGATTTTAATATTTTACTTAAATAAAATATAAATTTATGTCAACCTCTATTTTGACTTTAGACTTCAGACGGAAGTCCACAACTTAATTTCAGACGTGATTTTCAGACGTTTAAACCTCCTAAGTATTAAATAACTATGTTTTTTTTTTGAACGGCAAACTAACCTACTCCTACTCTTAAACTACTCATTTACCACCAGACTTACTTACACCACCTAAATTTCAACTTGCCTCCGACAGGGATCGAACCCGTGACCTCTCGCTTATAACTCCACCCACTTACCGCCAGACCGGCCTTTTGGTAAGTCTTTAAATGATTTAAATAACTATGTACTTTTGAATTTGTACATATTTATGTAGTGTACTTTTTTATGCACAATTAGTAGTCAAACTTTTAAAAATGTTTCAATTAGGTATTTTGGTGAATTGGAAACCAGCACCAGCTGGTTGTCATACTTACGTGGATAATTTTTTCAAGGAAAATGACACCAAATACTTATGTATTTACAAATTTGTACACATTTATGTTGTGTACTAAAAATGTTTCAATTAGGTAGTTAGATACTTGAAAATCAGTACCAATCGGTTGCCGCACTTATGTGAACATGTTTTATAACATAAAATTAAAAAACACAGATGTTACTTATTTTTTTCTACTCTAAAATGACCTTAAACACGGTAGCTATCAATTTTCAAAACATATTATTTCCATTTGATACATATCATGTTTAGAAGATAAAAATTAATGCTCTAATATTTCGTTGTTAGATGAACATATATCTTATCATCTTGAGACCTATTATAGTTTTATAGAAGAAAATAAGCACTTAAGATCTTTATAATTCCATATCATAAAGAATATGTCTGCATAAGCATAGTAACCGGTTGATATCGATTTTCTAGGTAACCAAACTATTTAATTGAAACACTTTTAAAAGTTTGACTACTAAATGTGTACAAAAGAAAAACACATAACATAATGTGTACAAACTTAAAAGTACATAACTAATCGATATCATTTTTGCTTTAACCATCCACATAAGCATGGTGACCGGTTGGTTGCGATTTCCAGGCCATCCAACTACCTAATTGAAACATTATTAAAAGGTTGTGTGCATAAAAAATACTACATACATGTGTACAAACTCAAAAACAAATAGCTATTTGACGCCATGATCCTTAGGAAAAAAACAAAACTTGGACTGGTCCAAACTAAAACAAATCGAGAACCGACTTTTATGAATATCATGGACCAAAAACCCAATTGTATACAACGAGTCTAGTTTGGTTTCGGTTTGAACCGTTAAATGTTCACCCCTAGCCTGAACCAGACTAATAACATTTGGTTCGCTTTTGTTCTAACATTATTCAAATTTCTGGATTCAATTTGTTTTGGTCCAATTTTATATTGTTTTTATTAAAAAGTTGAAAAAAAGTAAGCGAACATATTGCTTTGGTTTAGTCTGGTTTTAAACCTTTAGGTTACAAAATGCACACACAAAATATAGTAGTCCGATTTGATAATGGGCTGGGTTAGATATACATATGTCAACTTCCATGTAAACTAATGGGCTCAAGTTTATATACAGTGGGCCGGTAACAAGGGTATATATTGTAAATAAATTTTAAAACCAGTAAAAGACTAATTGTACGTTTGGTTCGCAGATTTTATTCTGGGATTTATATTTTATCAAATGATTTGCATTATGCAGCATTTGCATTTGTCAGGATTTTATTATCAAAGAATCTGCATTATCTTCTTGAAAAAAATTGTTAACCTGATGAATGCGAGGTAATTAGGATTTAAAATCCCAAGGATAAGAGTGGATTTTTAAATAACAAAGAATGAAGGGATTTAAGAAATCCTAGGACTCTAAATCATTACTAAAATCTACAAACCAAACACAGGATTTTAAATACAAATCCCAGCAAATCCCAGGAAATCCACGACCAAAGTTTTGAGTAAGGCATAGGCCTAAAACTATGAAGAACCAAGCTCTCATTGAATATTTAGTTCGCGGATTTGTTTGTACATAAAAACGAGTTATGTTCGTATAAGTTATAATCTTTTGGTGCCATCGACGGTAACAACAAAGCCTTAACCGAACTTGTTTTCGTATAATATTATTCACGGCATCAAGCCATCCAAAAGGTCAACTTTACATGATATATATATATATATATACAGTTTTGATCTTTCTTTTGACTCGAGACAAAAAATGACCTATACGTAACTCAACCAAAGAGTCAACACGATCGTGAGTTTCACCTACACGTTATTAATGGATTCGACGGATACAGACTTAGATGTATCCATGTGATTCAACCGACATGTACCAAGAAGGGATTCTGGCAGCTCGTCTTGCGTGTTTGCCTAAAAACAATACGAGGATCAGCACTCATTGTTTTTCTAAAGTACAATCACTTGTCTCTCGCTATGATTCGTCAATCGTATAGTACAAGAACATAAATCCTTACTTGTATCAAGAACGCCATTTCCACGATCAAATTGTTCAAGTAACCAAGAACAAGATTTACGACGCCTCGTGCCACCGTGGATGAACCCACATCGATGTCCAGCTGCAGAACAACATTCAAAAAGTCAAAACTCAAAAGTCAAATCCAGTGTATTTTAATTCATTTATGATGCCAATATCTCTAACGATTATGAAATCAAACCTTTCTTTTCTTTGCATTTATGCTAATCAAAACGTGAGTATCATAATTTGTAGAGAATCTAAACAGATTGATTATGAAAATTGAAGTAGAAATTAACTTGTTTGACCTTAAAAGTCAAAGTCAACTTCTTTCTCATTTTGGAAAGGAAGAAGATTGTAATTTTACCTCCAAGTAATTCTCCCCGCGAAAATAGTTCACTTCGAGTGCTTGACCAACCAAACATGCTTTCTTCCCGACACTTTGCTTTACCAACCATGATCCCTACACGCGAAAAACCAACCTCAATTGGAGTCAAACAAGCGTAAAACGGACTCAATTTATCAAGAAGTATACGTATGATCAGCGTATAGGACTATTAACCTTAGATATGTATGGTATGAGCTTAAATCTTGAATTTCTAAAAGCATCATCTCCGTTCACAAAGCGTTCTAGTAAAGGAGATTCTTCCAAAGGAGTTTTCGTAACGTAATACAAAACAAGGTTGTAATTAGTCGTGCCAGGGACCTGATTTACGAACACCATCCACCACAAATCAAAGAAAATCCCTTGAAGCATAACAATATTTACTAAAAAAAACTACGAACCTGTATGTTAATGACAAAGAAAAACTCCGGTCCACCTTGTGATGCATATTTCTGTAAATCAAACCGTCAAGTAAGCGCAAGATTTGTTTGTTTAGCTGATATAAAACACGGGTTATTACCTGAACAATGCCTCTAGGACGGCCTGCGAGATCATCTTCACGTTTATCAGATTGTAGCCAATCTGCAGCAACCATTTCCATCATTGTGCCTTTCGCCTTGTTCTGTAGAAAATACACGCTCATCATCATACGTATATATGATTCGTTAAAATAAAAGACAGAAGAGATTAAAGAAACAACCTTTTGATTATCTTTTAGATAACTTTCTCCACGAACAAGAAATAACGAAGGATCAGAAGCGGCCCAAGTGCAAGGCGTGTTAAAGGTTAAATCTTTTAGCAAAGTTGACCCGTAACAAAGTGATATAGAATTCTCCCAGTTGGCTTCTTGTAACTCTGTGTAACCTTTCTTTTGAGCTGCAAGATCGTGCAACCTTTTCACGAAGCTCGCAGCTGTTGATAGTTTTGGCTGCTAAGAATGCAGTAAAACAAAAAAAAAAGTGAATTGAAAATAACCCGAGTGATTAGAATTATGTTTTCAGTTTTATTAAATTCTGGTTTGCTAAAATCAACCATAAATTCTCATGGAAATTATAAGATGGAATACCATTGAGGGATTTTGTTCTTGTGTGGTCACATCTGAAGGAACTTTGTTGTTCTTGTCCTCTAAAGGTTCAGGGATGTCGAAAAACTCATCAGCGTTATCATGTAATCCAATGAGACTCGATGAACCTGAAACCAATGCATCGTTCGCATCTTCCATTTTGTCTTCGTCATCTATTTGAATCATATCACCTTCTTGTTTCATTTGCTCTTCACCTGTTTGAAGCGACTCAACCTCTCCGGTTAAAAACTCAGAAGGGAATTGGTCCCCTCCTTTTGCTTTAAATACTTCTTTCAGTGCTGAAACTCTGGCAAGCATACGTATAGTCATGGATCGAGCAGGTGTTTTAGGCAAATACGATCTCCATAACTTCCAATCAATCGAAAGCATGTGTTTTACGACACATTCTTTCCCTTGACTTAAAGGACTGACCACAAACCCGCCACCTAAATGACAGACATACAATCATACAACACCTTAATTAGGACAATGTTGATAATCACTCGAATAAAAACTTTGATACTTAAAAGCATACATTACTTTGAAGCCAAGCTCGAACGTAGCCCTGTTGTGGCGGACAATCGCTATGGATCACAGAATGGCAGAGAATTACTGTCATAAATGAAAGGAAAACTTTCAAATTCAATACTTGGTTTATAGAAAGAAAAAAAAAAGATCAAAATTTTGTAAAAAATTACCATAAGTCCCATCATCTTCTCTTCTCCAGTATCGTCTTAAAAGTAAATCTCTTCGACTCATTCCCCTGAAACAACAAATTAGTGATTGATCTGAGTGTGTATTATGTTTTTGAGTTTAGAAGCCCACAGAGTTCAAACCATGGGAGCCAGTCTCGGCATAGCTGAATGTGTATTATGTCTGTGTGACCGTCAAGATGCTCAACCACATTGCCTTGATAGAAACAGAAGTCCCATCTACACACACGAACGAATGCAGTATGGTTTAATATATACTGTTTAACAAGAACCAAAGAATCTTTTAATTTTTAGATCGATATCTATTATATGCGAATCTTACTCGGATCTAGACAGTCCAAGCGACATGAAAGTCCTGAAAACAGCCTCCGAAGTTCCCTCAATTACACCAACACCCATTATAGCAGGATGATCATTCGAAGACTGTGGACAACAGTCAAAAACTCGTATAGTTTAGAAAATGTAACACAGAAATCGCTTGGTATGTTCTAGCAAGCAGTAAAATGTACCCGATCGCTTGAATTACCATCCCTTGCTTCTTTGAATAATCGCAATCCTACACATAAAAAAAACTCACATAATAAGAGTCTAATATACTTGTAGGGAAGTAATTCGTTTTCATACCGTTTTTACAACCGAATATCTTCCATTGTGAAGGTGCAATCACATCAGAAGTCATAGCATCGACATGCATGGTTGCTGATGAGGTCCAATCCACAGAATGTTTTCGAGTAGTGCCCTTAGAATCATTCAGTCTATCAACACAGAAAATAAGGTTATGATTAAGGGAATCGATATATATAATCATATTAACTTGTAAAAATGATCTTTTTAGGATACCTAAACGGCTGCCATCTTCTCTTCGAAGTTGTTCCTGGTTCCATCGCAACATCCTGTAAAGAATGTATCCACCTGGCAGCTTCTTCTGGACTACTTGCTCCCAACTGTCGAATCAAAATGTTAAACATTTCGACTACAAGTAACAGTAGAGGGGCGTTTGGTTCACAGAATCTGATGGAATTGGAATGAAGATTTCATTCCATGTGCTGATTGACAGTAAAAAGGAATGGAATGAAGATTCTTTTTTCTATGAAAAACACTACTTTTGAAGGAATCTATTTTCCTTAGGTTAGTGCAATGGAATTTAAATTCCATTCCAAAGATTTTAACAGTTTTAAAACCAAACCCTAGACTTCATCTTCACTTGCCTACATTTCTATTCCGACAGATTCCATTCCTTCCAGAATTCCATTCATTCACATATTCCATTCCAGGAATAAACATTCTGCGAACCAAACGCCGCCTAAGTGAAAAAACAGAAAGTTTTCACGGCGTACCTTGAGACAATCACTGTGATTAGAAGTATTGTAAAGGGTGAACATGAAAAACACCTGTTTATTGCAACTTAAAATGTAAACAAACAATGTCAAGTGCTAGTTAAGGACAAGATTGAGTTTTAGGCAACATACTTTTCTACTGAAACTCTCTCTTCCATTGTCTGTGACTCGTATGCAAGAATCTATGATCGCGCTTCTTAGTGGCTTCTGAAAATCAAATTCGATTTTAATTTACGTAAATGAATGTTATACTCATGAAACTTCATATACTTCAAGAATGACAAACAACATCTGTAACTTCAATTCTAATATACACATGTAGACCGAATCGAAATCGAAGAATACAAAATAATACATGTTCAATGATTCTTGAAACAAAGATGATTTGCAAATGCAAGTGATGATCCATTGATCCCACCACTTTCAATGAACCAATAACATCATAGAAATTATGAAAAAACAAGATTTAATCTGAAATAGAGATTTTAAACATGATTATGGCATCATAAAAATACAATTTTTGAAATGTACCTGTGAATCTGAAGTGGGTTTTGATTTGAAGCTCTTGAGGGTATTTTCATCGAGGATGAAAAAGCGTTTGCGGGAGTATTGTAATCCAAGCCGATTGAATCGAATTAGAAACAACCATCCCTCCATTCTTCCATCAGATTTAAGCAAATCCATTTTCAAATTTATTCAATTCAAAATTATGATGATTTCGTTAACCGTAAGATTTTGAACCAAGAAGGTTGCTTGCTTCACAAACGGAATTGAATTGAATTGAATTGAATAAACAGGGAAGATTATGAAGAAATGATGACGATCGATCCTCTGATTCCACAAAGGGAATCAGAGAATTGAAAAAACTTTAAAACTTGATCAAACCCAGGTAGGTTCTTGATTAGATTTTCCGGCAAACCAAAAAAAATAAAACTTGCAGTTTGATTCTGTTCCCTCTCCTCTCCTCTCCTCCTGTTATTACTTGCTATATCAATCAAATATGAACATAAATTTCAATTTGATGTGTTTACATTACTTATAATATTTCTATTTCTGGATTTTTCAAGTTAAATTACACACTTATTTTATTCCTTACAAAATCCATGGAATTTCGTGATACAAAAGTTTATTGCTGATATTTGCAAAACAATAAGGGTTTATTATGGAAAAAACCAACATGTTTTCACGTTTTTTGTGTTTTGGTCTCTTTTCCATAAAAAAAACCTCAAGTTATTTTTTTCTCTTGGTTTAGTGAAATTTGGACATGGAGGGATGAAAGCGCAAAAAACCATAATAAACCCAAACAATAAAGTTATTGAAAACGTTCTATAAATTAGTGATTCACTTATTTTAAATTTGTTCACGTTTATAATCCGAGAAATAATAACATTTTTAATTCATCTATCTAAGATAGAAAATTAATCTAATAATAAGAGGATAACAATGTTACATGTGACATGTCTAAGTATTAAATATGTTAGACATGTATTTAGTGTACAAATAATCTATAGTGTACAGTAAAAACCACTACGAGTTAACTTTGACGTTGAACATTCATATTTTAAGAATCTTATTTATATATAATATGTAAAAGTTTGATATTAAATCATTTGTTACATGTCGGTATATGTATTGAAGCATCCAATTAACCATATGATGTATACAAGAAACAAACTAAACAATTGATTTTGATTTTATGTTTTACAAAGTTGAAATCCAAATCAAGAATACGATGTACAATGGAATTGCAGTTGTAACTTGAACATGTGAATCCTTTGTTGAGAAACACATGCTTGATCCATGACAATACGTATGTTTTTCAGACTTTCAATACTGAAAAAAACTATTTAAAACAAAACAATGGGGCCAATTCCCTTCGGAGTTTTTAACTAGGGAGGTTGCAAGAGTTGCTTCAAATAGGTGAAGAGCACGTGTAACAATAAGGTGTTATGATTCAAATAAACTGTGACAAAACGGAAGATGCAATGCGTTGATTTCAGGTTCATCAAGTCTCATCGGATTACATGATACCTTTAATGAGTTTTTGAATGTCCTTGAACCTTTGACAAGAAAGTTCTTTTAGATATAGCCACACAAGATTAAAATTCCTTAATGGTAATCGATCTTGTAATCTCCATGAAAATTTAAGCATGCAGTTTCTTTTTAGTTCACCTTTCCGTTTTAAGACAATTATTAACAGCCTGAACTATTATCAGGTGTCAGCTTCCTGAATAGGTTCCACGATCTAGCAGATAAAAAAAAAGGTTACATAAAATTACAAAATATCTACTGGGACAACTATATGTCGTGTTATAGTTCAAATTACAAGTGAAACATCTAACCAAATTGTAAGTAACACGGCATCTAATGATAAAATTTGAGACTACTATAATAAAACCTGAAAACAAAGCACTAACAAAAGTTTGTGAAAAACACCACCACAATCACTTTACACAAGTTGAAGGTGAACAAAACCAGACAATAAACAAACAACAAACACTATAGTTGTATTTTTTAACAAGCAAAGAAAAATAATTTTATTAAAAAAAATACCAAAAGAGCGGAAAAGCTCGATGATACGCAGCTTTAAAAAATATCTAGTCTAGTGAAGGAGAAATAAGTCCGTTGTATAATGCAAGACCAAACAAGAAAATTGGGAAAAGAATTAAAAACGCCATCCGTGGGACTCGAACCCACGACCACGTGGTTAAAAGCCACGCGCTCTACCAACTGAGCTAGAACGGCATCTTGTTATTTTGTTATTATTCGATCTTAAATACAAATTCACAAATATCTCAAATAATCTCAATAAAAGATGTATTAATTTATACTAGGGTCGGGATCAATGGAGTACCATGTTAGACTGGGGAACCGGAGTCCATCCATGTTTGATTATAAGTTTAAAAGGATAATATAGTCAAATGTTTATCTTAAATAATAAATTAAAAAACTAATAAATTAATGGATCCCATAATTGTAGGGATTTACTTCCACAACAAATCTATAATAAATTTCAAAATGGCTTTTAATGAAAATGTTCAATGGGATTCGACAATGAGTTTTAGTGAACATGTTCAATCAGATTCGACAATGGGTTTTAGTGAACATGTTCAATCGGATTCGACAATGAGTTTTAGTGAACATGTTCAATCGGGTGTGTCAAATAAATGATTTATTATTTTCTTCAAACCGTTTGTGAAGGTTCAATTTGATTTACACGTTATTGAACATGTGCAATCGAGGTTTATTGTGTTTTTAGTCGCTGTTAACCGTTTTGGTGATAAACCAATCTTAATGGTATTGAACATGTTCAATCGTGGTTTACAGAGTGTCATCATTGCACATGTTCATTATAGGTGTAAGGAATGATATTAACTGAAATGGAGATTTTCAAGGGATCCACAGAGATTTTCATGGGATACACAGAATCTTTGATTCTAATTTAAACTTTTTAATATCATTTTTACCCCCAACATTAATTAATGTGGAAAAGATTTTTAAGCAAAATTTATATTATATTTTAATAATTTTAATGACAAATGATTGACTATAAATGATTCCCCGGTACCCCAGTCTAACATGGTACCCCATTGATCTTGAATCATTTATACTAATTTGAATGATGAATTCAATAAGCTTTGTACATTTTTACTTTGAAAGGAACTTGAAGGACAAATAGATTCTGCTGGTATAAAATCATTCAAAAACCTATAATTATGTTATATTACTTTACTATTACATACGATTATCAACATTAGCCAATAATGTGTATACAAGTGGTGGTTGTTAATTTTATTTTTATTTTTTTTATTGTGCTGAGTAGGGGTGAGCATCGGTTCGGTTTTAGGTTTCTTTGGTTTCCTCGAATTGGTTTCTTCGAATTGAAACTTTTTTTAGGCAAATTCGAAAACCGAACCAAACCGAATTTAAAAGGAGCCAGACCAATTCGAAAACCGATTTACAATTCGGTTTGGTTCGGTTCGAAAACCGAATTACCGAATTCAAAAAGGGTTGTAGGACCTCACGTCTCAGTGTTATTATTTGGATAATTGGATTGGACTTTGGGTTGGTTGGGTAATAGTAATGAGTTATTATATCATCCCACAATGGCACAATTACTAAATAAATAAATGATAAGCCCATTTTAAATTTGTAAGATTATAAATTTATATATATAAAATATATATTTAATAAAGATTTAATTTTTTTCGGTAATTCGGTTCGGTTTGGTCTACATTTAGTGAAACCATAATTCAAACCATAAACCTAATTTAAAATTCGATTTGGTCTAAGACCAATTCGAAAACCGAATTTAATATTTGGTTTGGTCTAAATCGAATTCGGTTAGGTTTGATTTTCGGTTTCTTCGATTACAAACCAAATACTGCTCACCCCTAGTGCTGAGATGGTGGTAATCTCAGATCTCAGTATGCATCCATACCAAGGACCAATGGTTCCAACCTAATGCAACTAATATTGTGTTTTTACTTTAAAACATCCGACCATTTTTCATTGCACAAAAAACCTCAAACTGATAAAATCTTATAGAATTGGGATGATACCGGTTGTAACTGATTGAAAGTCACATATCACCTTCGACAAGTGACAAGTCACCAGTAACCATTGAAAAGTAAATTCCAAATAAAATACACATATTTGAATAAAGAAATCAACATGAAATGTGGATTTGAATCATAAAACACAGACAAATGAGTTTGCTTGAGAGAATGTTTGTCTGAAACGAATGGCCGGTTCATCAGGTTGCAAGTTATTTTTTTTTTAAAAAAAAAAACCCCTAATTTTGATAACTTTTAATCAGTTTGGGTTTTTTGCAATGAAAAATTGTTGAGGGTTTTAGTCGCAACAAGAATCCAACTTGAAGGTTTTTTTTTGCGCAAATCTCCCTTTAAAATAGTATTTCATATTTGAAAACTTTTAGGAAGGATAGTCTTTGAATATCCACATGTGTGTGTGTTTTCAACGATAAATACATACACTTAACACTCTAGTTTTATAACAAATACATAAAATCTAATAGCCTCGTCTTTATATAAATTATAATATAGGTGGCACATCTTTAGTACTTATGCACTTTAAAAAACATAACAAGGTCGAGTGTGATTCAATCATTCGAAGTCCTGCTATTTACAAAAGACAAGCTTTAAAGTATCTTGTTGATGAAATTTGATCAAGAATATAACAAAGGATGGGGATTTAACATAATATGTTACGTGTATTAAAATGGTGTTATTAATATTAGTAGCGTCTCTATCTGTATCAAGGAGAAACACGAAAGAATTTCATTTCGAGATTTCGACTACAAAATGATTAATATTCTGAAATATCATCAGATACCATCGATAGATGCCCATTTCATCCTCTTGCTTTTCCACTCCCATTCTGCCCCCTTGCACTTTTGTTTTCAAGTTAATTTAGAAAGAAAAGCAAGTTTATATTGTAGAAGAGTAGCATTGTTTCAAATTTCACTTGTTCTAGTCTCAGTACAGTTTAATTTATTAAAAGTTTTAAAATTTGTCCTAGAAAAAAACTTTTGAAGCTTTTTTCCTTTTAAAACTTTCCTTAGTTAGAAAGTGGGAGGAAACGATTAAATCAGAATGTCCATTTTGGAGATCCTTATCACTAATATTTAATGGTTTCAATGTTTATAAATACATGTATTTTGAGGTGAGGTCCAATAAGGTTATTATCAGGAAATTTTTGGTTTTGAAATCTTGAACATTGCTTTTTTATCTTCTTAAACTTTTAAAATAAAATTTGAATAATTTAAAACTCTCAAGGAACAAGCAACTTGGAATCAAAGCATGGAAAGAGTTTCAAAGGATGGATGGTTGATACTTTGATAGGATGTTTTATGATTTGTGCAAAAGTCTAATGGTGCGTTTAGTTCCTGAAAATTTTCAAAATTTCCATCTCACTTTTCAACAAAAATGAAAATGTGTTTACTTAACAACAATTTCATAAATTTTCATTTCACTTTTTATAATACCATTTTTCATATTCTCTCTCTTACTTTTCAACTACCTACCCTATTTCTTTATAATACTCTCTTTCTCTCTCTTACTTTTCAATCACCTATCCTATTTTTTTTATTTTATAATCACCCATCTTATTTTTCTTAAAACTAAAACTTCATCATCTAAACAAGTTTTCACTTTTCATAGAAACCCTTATTTTTTTCTAAAAACTATAACTTGAAAACTGAAATTGAAAAATGACTAGTTTTCGTTAACTAAACGCACCCTAATCTTCTTTACTTGCATTCTTGTAATTGTAAATTGTAAATGAGCTACCCACCAATCATATAGATTCTAGGGTGCATGGGCCCCAATAAAGAACCCCTCCACTTTGCTTGCATTTTTGTGAATAAACAAACAATTATAACACACTATTCTAGTGGTTCAAACCCATTTGTAACCCTTTACTTCATCCTTAAAAAAGAGGAAGAAAAAAATTCACCATATAAAACAATAGGTAGATGAAGAAATTGATGATCATCCAAGTACCATGCTTAAACTTCATAAACATCACCAAAAGATAAATTGATCCATGGTAACAAGAATAGTATTTCATACATTCACTGCATCTGATTCAACCTATCTTGTTACACAATTCAGACAAGAAAACTCCACTGAATGCCACCACTTCTTGTAACCTGTACACCCACAATACAAAGAAAAGGTTGATTCGTCATCATCCAGGAGTGGCTGGCTACAGAAACTGATCCTAAGGTGCCGTTTGGATTGCATGAATTTAAAATGATGGATTTTAAAATGATAGGATTTTAACATAACTAGGAGGATGAGTGGATTATGAAAAGAGGAGAAGTGGTGAATATGAAATGCTAAATGAAGCCAAGTCCTTTCTTTTTAGGTGGTGTTTGAATTGAATGAATTTAAAATGATGGATTTTAAAATGATAGGATTTTGAAATGTTTAGGGGTATGGATGGATTATGAAATGTGGAGAAGTGGGGAATTTAAAATCCTAAATGAGCTAAATCCCTTCTTTTAATATTGTATCCAAACATGATAATGAAGGATTTGTAAATCCAAATCCTAAATGGGTTGTTTAAATCCTTCAAACCAAACACCACCTTAGTTTTTATCCAAACATGACATGAGAGGATTTCTAAATCCAAATCCTAAATAAGTTGTTGAAATCCTTCAAACCAAACGCCACCTAAGAGATTGAAAGCTTCAAGATCATTGCAGTTTGTTACGATAGCCAAACTTCATTTTATGTTTGCATGAAACAAATAATACACACCATATTTACATGATCCTGAGACTTGCTTACAAGAATCACGATCATCCTCTTACGATAACCAAATTCTTGCAGAGCTTAGTCAAGACTGTATTCAATGTGAGGTCATGGGTTCAACGCACCCCTTCCCTCTGCCTAATTTCTGAAATATAATATCTGGAGTTTTATGGAGCATACCTGGGATTATACTATTAAAAGAACAGATAAGATCACTTCTCTTCCTCCTTGGTTGTTTTGTCCTCATCTTTCTTCTGCTCAGACTGCGAAAGAAATCAACTTATCAGTCAATATCCCAAAAAGCAAAAAGGTAAGCAGATACATGAGAAAAGTTTCACATCTTCCCTCCTTTTTAAAAATATATTATTCTATATATTTCTTGATAGATATATTTGAAGTTTAATAGACATGACAGTATGTGCATTGTACAATGAGGACAAACAACCAAACGGGTCTGCCACGGCTGAGCCCACCATGGCAGTACCTGAAACAGGCTCAAACTCTTAACGATCATCATCGAAGGTAATTTCATATAATTCTCTAGCGTTGCCATAAGTTATTATTATGCCCACTCCAAAGATATCACAATGTTTATCTAGGTATACTGTCTTAGTAAAACATCTGACAGTGTCCAATGTCTTACAATAATCACTAATGTGAAATTTAAGAGATCTTGTGGATTCAAGTCAATTAAATAATGGTAATGAACCATTTGGCAATTGCAACTTAATAAGCTTTTTAAAAATGTAACTTTGCAATTGCATTCTTCCAAATCAGCTCCAAGTAAAAAATTGCAATTTTATAAGATCAAGAAAATACTTGGCAAATACCATTAACTCACCTCAGGCTGATTTTGCATTGAAGCAAGCAAATCTTTGACTGAAGGGTCATTGGGGTCAACTCCTGGAAGCTGCAAAACCAAAAACAACAGTTGAGACTCATATGAAATTCTAAAAACATATTATTTTGACTCCTTTTTCTCATTAGTTTTTACTCTTTACACAGTTTGCGTCTGCTCGTGGCAAAAAGTGAAACAACGGTGAAACTAGACATACTGAAGCAAGAATTGAAGACACAAATGACTGATCTGCTAACAGCTTTCCCATGTCTGCCTGGCCTGATTGATCTTTTGCACCTTCTTGCACCGACAATTGTAGAGCTGTAAATTACACCATGAACATCAGAATTATTCAGTGGTGGAGATTGCTGAAAAGTTTGGCAGTCTGGTGAATCCAGGAAAAGATTTTATACTGACTCGATTTCTAAATGATATAATTGAAGAAATGAACTGAAGTTATGTGTCAAGAACTCAAGATTGTATAAAAACAAGAAATAGCAGAAAATTACCGTTTTAGTGATAAAAATCTCATAAATAAACTAAAATATCAACAATATATAACATTTCATCCTAGATTGGCTTTGGCATATCCTTCCTAGCATTCCAATAATATTATTAGAAAACTGGGCACTGGAAAGTCCAGATCAACATTTGAAATCAACGTAAAGATTTGAAGTTTCAACACAACACGTTGGAAGAGTCACAACGCAGAACTTCCCAAGTTTATATCCAACAGCAGACATATGATGTCAAGTCCTCCCAATTATTCAGATGCAATAAGAGACAAAAGCAACAAAACTATGGATGACAACAGGTATCTACATGAACCAATAAACAAAATCAGCACATACGCAGAGCAACTTACCAAGTGCCAAGTCTTGATCATCAGCGGCATCTGACATATCTGTATCCCTTGTTGTCACTGTAGCAGCAGGATCATCCATTGACATGGCAAGAGCCTGCTGTAGCAGTGCATTTTCATCATCCTGGCAGAAAATAAGATGCCTTAGTGCATTAGTACTGTCCACAATCTATCTAATCAAGAAACATATGAAGAAATACCAACAAAAAAAATGACAAGTAATCAGTTGCACGTTCTTCATGAAAAGAATACACCATTATTCTGAGATGTATTTGCTTTTGAGCTTTGACTGGAGCATAGGAAGAGAGAGAAGCATGTTTGATTGTACTATAGACGAATGTAAAAATGCCTGTGGAACAGTGGAAGTGTGGATTGATGATAGTAATGAAATAGGTTCTCCAGCTGCTCCATTTAGTGGAACACAGGCTCCACATGGATAAATTAGAGTTCTAAAACTTCTTGCCAAGACATAATATATTGTTCAACCAAATTGTTATAATACAAGAAACTCGTCTAAAGGAGAGAAAATGGAAATAGAAGTTATTGGCAACAATATGATGAGCATGACACTTCTCATTGCAGACTAGCAAGGTTAAACAAAAGAAACTAAAAATTATATATAAGACTTGGTGATGGAAAAAGGATAAAAGGCCATCATGAAGACGAAGGAATGCTGTACCCTTTTTAAATGTTGTGACTTGTGACAGTGTAGAGAACATACATCAAAGAGGGAGGCTAATAATACATCAAGAGAAGTGAGAAGTAGAGCATACAAGAGGGACTCATCCACCTTTACCCACCCATCTCATCCTACCCTACCCTACCCAAGGGTCCCAATCCACTCCACACCTATAATACCCAGACCACGCACCTGCCCGACCCACCACAACACACCCACCTTACCTTACCCTACACCACGACCCACTCACACCACCCTTACCTTACCCACGACCCAATCACACCACCCTTGCTTTACCCCATGACCCACCCTTACCTACCCTACCCTACAGAGCCCCACATTATCCCACCCACCTATATAAAGGAAGAAGAAAATGATAATAAAATAATCAAAAAAGCAATTTTGTCATTTGACCTTATTTAATTATAATTTATTTGGCAGTTTATTAACCAAACAAATTATGAAATTGGATTCCAATTTCATTTTTAGCCAACTAAACATGAATTGGATTCCAATTTCATTTTTAGCCAACTAAACATGAATTGGATTCCAATTCCAATTCACTGTGCATTCCAATTCCTTAACAATTTCTAATTCCTTCTAAAACATTCTACGAACCAAACGTCACCTTAGAGTTAAAGGAATATATTGACCTCAAAATGGTAAATAACTACTAGCAAGAAACTTGGGGCATAAAAGGTGAAAGTAAAATGAAACCAACCATCAAGTCATCCTTTTTATTCTCAGATTCAGATGCTGAAGTGCCAACATTTTCAGACATAGTTGCATCTTGTGAAGTAGACTCCCCTTCTTTCTCTTGCTTTGAAGAATCATCTGCAGCTTTTTTTGCAGCAGCTTCTTGCCTTGCTCTCTCCTCTTCCATCGAAACACGAAGAGCAAGCGCAAGCTCTGGATCCAGATTTGGATCTACACCAAAATCAAAACCAGATACACCTCCAGCTGCAGCGGCAGCAGCTGCTGCTGCAAAACCACTTCCACCTTCTCCATCACCAGTGAAGATAGGCGTACTGACGGCAAACATTAACAGAATCAGTCAAAAAAGCAGCAATGTAATTATTATGTGTGCAAGCAAACAATTATAAACCTCAAAAGAACGTCAGATAAAGCATTTGGTCCTGCCGGAACATGAACAATGTGACTGCTGTCATTGTTATTTACAGCAGCAACCAAGGCCTCTAGCTTTTCTGCCTTTGCTTCGTCCTCTTCACCAAAGTTCACAACATCAAGAGCTACACTGTTCTTTTTTAACTTCTTTCCAATCATCTCTAATACTTTCTTATCATATTTTACAGGGCTGAAAATCAGAAAACATGGATTGTAAGAGCATGGACATCAGAAGATGATAAAACATGCAATTCGTAAAGGTACATACCCCCCAGCAAACACAATTATCCTTTGTTGCTGCTTTTTGTTTTGGCGATGCTTCAAAGCCAATTGAGCAACCTGGATCCCAGCTGCCAAGTTCATCTCACCACCAATTTCTAAGCCTGAGAAACCAAAGAATAAATTTCAGCACTTCATAGTTCATACAAAAAGGCACACTAGTGGCACCTCACAGTTTAGACAATAAGGTGTTGACAAACACTGACGTAAACTGAGGCACATTAATTACTAGCAGATAGTCAGATACTTTATACAGGGGGACCAGGGACATGAACATCTGCATTCCAGAAAAAGAAAATCCGTGCCAAGACTAGCACCATTATATCCCAATCCCATAAACAACAAAAGAAACCATAACGTGTTGTCCTATACATTCAGCATAAGAACAGGGATCCCCAAGCAGACAGATTTATATGATTTTAGACACCAAGTTCCATCAATTAAACTGCTTGTCATGCTAAGAAGAACCTAACAAAATATTCCTGTTCTAACACTGCAAAATCACCAATATTTTGAACTTGTAAATGGGTAGTCAATTAAAGAAGCTAACCATGCATGCAAGCCAGGATCTTGCCAAGATCGCTAGTAGGAGTGACAAGGACACGGACGCCTTTGCCAGCCATCGTCAATACACCAACAGTATTTTCAGGATTAGACTGCAACAATGAATCCATAATTATTTTCAGCTTCTCATCAGATACATAGTATATGCCCAAAGACATCGGATTTGATATTGATAAATAATTTATGTAAACAGTACATATGGTTGAGCCAACAAGCACCAAACATATCATTATAGACACTTAACACACACCATTTTACGGTCTGATACACTACTAAACTAATGATAAAACACACCATGTTTACTGCAACGTAATCTGATTGGTTAAAAGTTAACATACAATCTTGCCAGCAATTGAATGAACCAAACCAACCAACTCGACTTACCAAAAACCATCTAAAACCAAAAAAAAAAAAAAAAAAACAACATTATGGTCGAAAAACTACCCACACTTAGAATCTTGATAGCTTCTCTGTACAATCACTCTTTTTTATATTGAGAGCCAACCCTAACGACACCCTGAGAAAAATACAAACTACGTCTACACAATTCATCTTAACTTCCCAATCTACAGTAATAAAAAACTGAACTTTCAATCATAACATATAATACAACTGATTTTAACTGAAATATTGCCCAATAGCGATTGCGTAGAAAATACTCTCTATAACAAACAAAAGGAAAGATTGTAGAATTAACTATAAGCTTGCGTGTTTATGTTTCTGTAAGATACGTGCCTATCAAATTACCTGGGTTTTAGCGCCACAAATCAGATTAACAGCGTCGGCTTGAGCCTGAAACCTAGTGGGTGAGTAATCTCCATTGCGCATCCATTCAGAATTATCGATACAGATCATCGTTGCCTGATTTCAAATGAGAAAATAAAACCCTAACTTTAGAAATAGAAGGGTTAAATGCCGAAGAAAGAATATGGTAGATTGAAAAACTTACCTCGAGCACCATGGTGGAAGATCGAAGAAGAAATTGAGTAAATCGGAAGAGTGATTACAGAGTTTGAGAATTGTATTTGGATGTCCCGAGAGTTTTCTTGCTCTCGACGATAGCTGCTATCGATACGAAGCGAAGGTAGATCCTTAAACATATACATACATATATAAAGCCTCCTCAATTATATTCTTAATGCCAAAAGGAAAAAAATAATAAAAGTATATGAATGTTATATTTAAGAGTTAATTACAAAAATGATCTCCGTGGTTTGTCCTAAAATTTGGATTTGGTCCCTAAACTTTCAATTTTGCAGATTCGGTCCTTATTTTCATAGTTTGTTTGCAATTTTGGTCCCTCAACCTATTAACTTTTCTAATATGACCAAATTACCCTTATTTTGATGTAAACTATAGGGACCAATTCTACAATTAATTTTTTAACTCTTTTTTTATTCTTAATTAATAAATTATTTTTTAGTGTTATTTAAATTTAATAAACTATAAAAAATAGAAAAAAATTATTTAATTATTTATGTTGGTTCATAAATGATTTAGATATTTTTAGTCTTACTTAATTTTAATTTACTATAATCAAAGTGTAAACCAATCAAAATTTATAATCGAAAAAATCATTTATGTTTAGAAATTATTTTTTAAAGGCTTCATAAATAAGAAATTTTTTCTCTATGATTATTTATACTGGTTCATACATGTATAATAAATAAATATTTATGTTGATCAAACCACAAAGACCATTTATGTAATTGACTCTACTTTATTTTTAGTGTTAATTAACTATAATAAAATTATAAAAAAAATTATTTATGAGCCAACAGTTTAGTTAAAGTTAAAAATATTAAAGAACTTAAATAAATAAAAATTTAACGTTTAATTTGACCGAGTTAAAAAAAACTTCCAAATGGTCTAAGCCAACTCAAATTTTTTAATTTAACGTATCAATTATTTTATATTTTTAATTACACCAAAAATTATTTAAAATTTTAGGTCCATATAACACCTTTGAGATTCATGATTAACAACTTTAATCATCAAACTTTGGTTTGTCAGATCTTTACATAAAAATCGAGAAATATAAATAGGTTTTTAATCTTTTTTCGTATTTCAATTTGACTTTTCATTTTAATCCGATTAAATCGACACCTTAAAAATTGTAACCATTTGGATTTATCACTTTACCATTATCACCTTGCTTTAATACAAATGTTAACGGATTATAAAATAGAATCTTTGGCAGAATTTATTTAAGAAGAAAGTAAAATATATTTGACCAACAAACATATTTTTAATATAAATTTATGAACCAACATAGATAATTATAGAGTAAAATATTTTTATAATATTTTATATACGAAACCTCTAGAAAATAATTTCTAAACATAAATGATTTTTTCGATTATAAATTTTGATTGGTTTACACTTTGATTATATTAAATTAAAATTAATTAAGACTAAAAATATCTAAATCATTTATGAACCAACATAAATAATTAAATAATTTTTTTCTATTTTTTGTAGTTTATTAAATTTAAGTAACACTAAAAAATAATTATTTTAATTAAGAATAAAAAAGAGTTAAAAAATTAATTATAGAAATGGTCCCTATAGTTTGCATCAAAATAAGGGTAATTTGGTCATATTAGAAAAGTTAATAGTTTGAGGGACCAAAATTGCAAACAAACTATGAAAATAAGGACCGTTTCTGCAAAATTGAAAGTTCTGGGACCAAATCTAAATTTTAGGTCAAACCACAAGGACCATTTTTGTAATTAACTCTATATTTAATTAGTTTTTAAAGTGCATGTATGGAAATATACACAACGAGGTAGTTTTAGCTAGGGGTGTTCATGGATGGTTAACCGAACCGAAATCGCATTTCGGATGGTTAACAGGAGATGTCGGTTCGATAATTTCGTGAACCTAAACCTAAACCTAAAAACCCGGTTAACCGGTTTTTTCGGTTCGGTTATTCGGTTAACCAATTAACCATTTTTTATTTAATTAATTAATTTTTAAATATCAAAAAACTTCAAAAATTAGTTCCTAAAATTTAAAAATATCTAAGATAATAAAAGTGATGAATAAAACTACAAATTATCTATATAGTATTTTTAAAAGATTGGACATTATCTTTTAAATTCTAATAAAAAACAAAAAAAAACAATTTTATAATTTTCTATATTAAATTGTTCAAGTG
Source organism: Centrapalus pauciflorus (assembly GCA_020465985.1). Classification (NCBI taxonomy): domain Eukaryota; kingdom Viridiplantae; phylum Streptophyta; class Magnoliopsida; order Asterales; family Asteraceae; genus Centrapalus; species Centrapalus pauciflorus. The sequence continues at coordinate 518,980 of JAANYP010003565.1, read as the reverse complement.
TACATTTTGTTGTTTTGAATTTAAAAATTAATGTATACTAATAGACTAGTTATAATTTTAATTATTTTTGTGATAAATGTTAATATTTATAAGCATAAAAGTTAAAATATATAAAATTAAATTTATTATGGTTTTTCGGTTTACCGTCCGTCACCGAAATCGTGAACCTAAACCGAAACCTAAACCGAAGTTTTTTTCCGGTTCGGTTAACCAAACCGAAAATAATAGAAAAACCGGTTCGGTTACCCTCAAAATCTGAATGGTTTTTCGGTTTCGGAATTTTTTGAACACCCTTAGTTTTAGCTGGTTGCAGTGAATCATACTAAACAATAAAATTTTTGTCATTTTAAAAATAGTTTGGAAAGAAATTATACTGAAATATAGATAAAAATAATATCATAATGATATATTTAACTTTTTATAAAGTATAATATCAAATATTATAACAGAAAAACAAAACAGTTATATACAATATAATAAATAGGTCAGCTGCATATCTGTCTGCTTAATTAATATAGTTTATAAGATAATAAATTCTATATCGAAATGTAAACAAAATAATGCAATCAAAATGATATATTTGAATTTTTATAAAAAGTATATTAAAAGTTATTATTAAAAACAAAAATGTTATTTATTATTATATATAAAGTAATAAAGCAAATCAGTTGTTTATCTGTCAGAGACGGTATCATAGTTTTCGTTTAAAAAAATATTTTGTATTGGAATATAGATCAAAATAATATGATTATAATGATACATTTGAATTTTTATATAATATAGTATCAAATGGTATAACAGAAAAATAAAACAGATATATATATTATATATATAATAAAAAAACAGGTCAGCTGCATACCTGTCTGTTTAATGAAAATAGTTCCGACGATAATAAATTTTATGTCGAAATGTAGACAAAAAACAATGCGATCATAATGATATATTCAAAATATAATATATCAAAAGTTATTATAGAAAAACAAAAAAGTTATATGTTATAAATTAATAATGTAAGTCAGTTTTTTACCTGCCTACTTGAGCTACCTGTCAGCCTAGTTAACTGTTTATTGAACAGTAACCAAGTTTATAACCAAGTTTACATGGGATAATAGACCAATATAAAATTATATGAACTCAATCTAACTTACATTGTCTTTTTTGATGAACATAAACACCATTATCGTTATATAATGGTGTATATCTATATTTTGTACGGTTTTTGGTGTATAAATGAATCGAACGGAACTACATTTTTGAAGTTAGAGTTCAAGTTAATTGAAATGAGAAATTATTTGGCGCGGTTATTAACTTTTTTTAAAAAAAATCAGCTTGAATATTGCTTAAATATTGCATTATTACAATACAGTTTTGTATCTCATTTGAATGTGTGATATGATATCGAATTAAGAATGTGACTTGGGTCATGTATTGTAAACTTCTTACAGTAAACTTGTGCGAATCTGCAACTTCTTCGTGTTCTGGTTTGCGATTCAGAGAAGAGTTACTGTTTTCATACGTATTTATGGTAAAATACAACTCGAATCTGTGACTTCTCTGTGTTCTGGTTTGCGATTCAAAGAAGAGTTACTATTTAAGGTAAAATACAACTCGAATCTGCGACTTCTCTATGTTCTGGTTTGCGATTCAAAGAAGAGTTACTGTTTTCATACCCAATATTTCAGGTAAAATACAACTCGAATCAAACACAGTTTTAGATCGGAATTATGAGATAAAACACTTCAATAATACAGTTTTACAGGTTTCTCTACCAAACAGAATCACCACCAGATCATATAACACTTCATTCTTCATCTTAATTATATTGCATCAATTTTCAAAGAAGGAACGACCTCTCTTTACACAACCATTTTCCTTCAAGATTTTAACAACTTTACGGATTTAATCCATTAAAGATCATTGCTTTATATGCTACCGGTATAAGCGATGTTGGCTTCTCGACTTTTAACAACTATTTCCATAAAAACAGTTCAAAAAAACAAATACTGACTATCCCCCCCCCCCCTCCTGACTTCGACTCCGCCATCATAGAGTAACATCAAGTTTCTCTCCATCGGAGTTCAACATGCACAACGCCGTTCTTTGAATCTATGAGATGAAACTTCTGGTTAATCCGCCCATTGTACACTACATCTGCGAGGTTTATGTCCACATGCCCCAGTGATTCCTGCAAATCATATGATGAAATTAGTCATCGTACTTCTATATTATATAACCATCAAATGCATGCAAATAGTAACGAAAGACTGAAAAAACCTTCGAGTAGAAACTCATCCGTGTTCTCTTGCTCATAATTTGGACATGTATCTTGTCGTTTATAGGAGGTTCCTCGAGCATAAACTGAAACTCTTCGTTCCATTTGGGATCCCGAGTTCTTCTAATAATCTGTTATAAAAAGTTGTAACTCATGAGGTCCAAGGACAGACTTTCAGCTTCAGAATGGTCAAATCGATACGGGTCAAACTGAAATACGGAAGTCAAACTGCGAAGAAAAAAAAACGATGCTCTATGACATCTCACCTTTGTTTTCTTTGTTTCGCCTCTAAATAATACCATGGCATATGGATTGTTGTGATGCTCCCCCTCTACATCTTCAGCGCCTTGGACAGTCACCAAAAGTACACCGGCGCCACTCGGGGTTCCACCACCCGACCACACCACGCCATTCTCTTTCTTAACGGGTGTGTTTAGGGGCCCGCTTACTACATCATTATCCTCCTTGAATGGTGCATAAGTAATCTCCAACGTAATCTGCCCTCTCTGTTGCTTCTTCTGTGGGTCGGCTATGTTGGTATTCTTCAGCAAATCAAGCGTCAGTTCCTTAGTCTCGTTGGGACTTAGCAGCTTCAACGGAACCACTTGCATCCCCAACTTATCATGGCTTCCTACCTAAATAACAGACAAGTTTAGCAAAGCACACAAACCACACTTCCAAGGGTATTTTGGTCATTTTAGTTGGTCCGAGACTAGCGAGCAATCCCCTAACACAAACCTTGCCAATCAGATCTTAATTTGAAGTTTTTGCCTGTCTATTTTGTTTTGTCATTTTAGTTTAGTCCTTCCTGGACTAGTATGCAATCTTAAGAGCCAATTGTGGCTCGAGAGGGTCTTAGAAGTTTCAATGGCATCGGTTCCTGATGGGTATTTTAGTCATTTTAGCTTAGTCCAAGACTGACATGAAATCCTAAGGGCGTGTTTGGTACAGAGAAAAAAAAAAGAGGAGAAATGGAAATGGAAATGGAAATGGGAGAGAAATGGAATTGGGGAGAAATGGAATTGGGTGGAGAATTGAAATTTTGTATCTTGTTTGGTATCAACAAAGAAATAAGGAGGAGAAATGGTGACTCAGGTGGAGTAGAGACACAAAACTTTCAATTCTCACTATTTCTCTACCAAATGGAGAGAATTGCATTTCTCCATATTTAGCCTTCAAACAATTCCCAGAGAATTCAATACTCCGCCCAAAAATTGAAAGCATTTCTCCCAAACAAGAGAAAACACAATTCTCTCTACCAAACAGCCCCTAAGAACCAAATAACACAATGGGGGAGAGAAGGAGCACCTTGTCCCAATCAAAGACGTTAACTTGAAGAGTTTGAGCTTGAGGGTCCTTTACGACAAGTTTGAAGGTCTCGTTCCACACAGGATTTAATGTCTTTTTCTTGATCGTTGTTTTCTTTGAAGGCAACATCTCTCCGCTTAACTTAAGCTTCACATACGGATCAGATAGTCCCAATATGTCCATCTTCATGAGCTTCGTTGCCCGTACAACCTTCACATGTAGTACTCCAACAGGCCGTTTCACAGCACCACTGATGAAAAGAATATCGTGAAAAACTAGAACAAATCATCTTCGAGTTTCAACAAATTAACTAAAAAGGGAACACAAATGCAAATTCACTTTTTGAGATAAGTGAAATGTTGCAGCTTCATGAAACAGAAGGATGACTCAAATCACTTACAGTGAAGAATCAAGAATGGGTATTTCAAGAGTTTGTGGCCAAAGGTAAAGTTTTGCGACTTCTTTTTTAATGACATCCTGCAAAAGCCCGAGAAGATTTACGTTCCTTGCATACAGTTGTTATTAAATGCTATAAATAATGCAAAATAGACGAAATATGAACCTGCACTAGTCGATAAAGCCCAGGGATGGCCATAACATCGCCACCTAGTACCTTAAGCCCAAAGTCCACATGAGGCTTAATAAAAAACGAACAAAAGGATCAGATAAACTCATCCAATAAAACAAGGTTATAGAACCGTAACTACCAAAACGGGTACCTTCTCCATCAAAGATACGACAATGTTGGCAAAACATGGAAAAGCCGAAACAAGAGGCTTCAATGTTACCCTTGGAACAGCAAACACTTGTAAATCCACCAACTAAAAAGCAACCACAAATTAACAATTAGGCTTCAATATTAACAACACCACCTCCTTCTTTGAGGGGCATAATGGTCATTTCCCATAGCGTCTTACCTGAATCCTGATATGCAACGATGATATCTTCACAGCTACAACTATATTTGGATTTCCAGCCCATTTGATTGCTGGTTCCATCACTAGTTGGTTCTCATTGGTCTCATACACTTTAATACCTGCCAATCATTAACACAACACACGATACAAGATGAAAGAATTCAGAAACGTAGGTCAACCCCACCCGTCTGAGTGAGAGAGGCCAGGGCCGGCCCTGAGCAAGGTTAACACGGGCAATCGCCCAGGGCCCATTAATCGTAGGGGCCAATTCTCAAAAAACCTATTATACTTAGGTCTATTAACGATTAAATAAGGTTATTGACTTGCAAAATTTTTAAATTTAACATTATATAATTATAAGTTTTGTTGTTAACTTATCATTTTTACTTGAATTTTACTTATCTTACATATACATACATATTTATAGGGTCCATTTTAAGTTTTTGCCCAGGCCTCGAAAATGATTGGACCGGCCCTGAGAGGCAGAGGACTCTTGAGCAGCATAAACTCACCTTGAAATGTAGGAGGAAGGGTCCCAAGGGTCATTGTCTCGAATGTGATTGCTTCTATAGGTCGATGCCCCTGCCCCACATAATCAGCCACTATTGGCTCTGTTGCCTGCTTTATAGCAGCACAGATTGCCTGCACATTGTTAAGCAGTAATACCTTTTCACCCCAAAAGACGAAAAAAGAAAGAAGAGAATGAAAAATCTTCGGTTTATTATGATGTACCTTATCGAGATAAGGCCACATATTCAACACAAATTTGTTCAGCCAGTCAACCTGTAACAAAGGAATGCAAGTTAGAATAATCAATAAAGATAGAGCATACATAGAATCGATGATGCAAAGGAAATTCATACACGATCATAATCAGGATTCTTCAACCAGAGAGGAATATCAGGTATTAAATCTTGTAGACTCGTTGTATCGAGCTCAGAAATTGACCTCACAACTGGATCCTGAAATAGCATACATATGCATTAGTATCCGGTTAAAGAAAAGTGAACTTTCAATATAACCACACTTGAATACTCAATCACATTATTATTTCAGAATGTAAACAAAACAACTTAACTAGATCATCTACACAAAGTCTATTGTTTTCAGGTTGCACATGAACGAAATGAAACCGTTGTGATTTGTGATTTTTGATTTAGGTCAGTGTGCCAACCATACCAACCATAAGTTGGACCATAAATTGATAAAACTTGAAATTGTGAAATTTTCAACAAAGAACGAATGTTAGGCAAGAACACAGCTAATAAGACAATTTTTCAACAAGGAAAAGAATTGTTACTTCTCAGATAGACTCTTCTAAAGAATATACGAAACTAGAAGCATACAAGTTTTCGCATAACCAGAAATAAGTAGCCGGTTAATCTCAATAATTCATTTATTAAAGATTTAAAAATGACTTCAAGAGTATACCATCCAGAACAAAAAGATAAACAACTATCCAAAGGTAAAAATAAAAATTAGTATTGGGTTTATAAAATTCAAGATAATCAAAGAACATAAAGAAATGAGAATAAAGGTAAAACCTTTACATAAAATAAAGCTTAAACACATCCCAAAAAGCTCAGAAGATTACAAAGAATCATTCAACATTTGCTCATCACATGTGTGCTTATATTAAAACCAAAAAATAACACGTTAAATTTATCAAATAGTATCAACAAAAAGGCATTTAACATAAAGCTAAGTGTCAAATTAAACTACCCTAATTAATAACATTATTACTTTAAACAAGTATTAAATCAAAAGTCATATGTTCTTGACAAGCACTGATTGATCAATCTAGAAACCTTAAAATCCAGAAATTCAAGATTATCAAGGAAACCCCCAAAAAACTAAAAATAATTGTCACCAACTCACCATTTACCAGATATATCAATTATAAGTTTGAAGAAAGTTCATCAAATAAGATGAAAAAAGGGAATCAGGGGCGTCAGGTGTAATTTTGTATAAAACTAAGCTTCAAAGTTCAAATCATTCAACGTTTGCTCTTCGCCTGCAGTGTTTTCATTAATAAAAAAAAACTAATTAACTGAAGATTCATTTTGCAGGCTGACAAATGCATCGCCAGCAACATAATCAAGTAAACCCATTAGAAATTTAAATCTAAAAAAGGATGAATAAAAGGGGATGAAGTTGATAAACACATTTTCTTGTATTATAACCAAGAACCACACAAATAACGCAATCCAAATTCTGTAATGAACATTCAACATTATAGTATTGACATGCAAGTGCTTCAATCAAGACTGAAAAAATACATCACACAAATTAAAGACTTGAAATTTACCTTGACGGATTCTTTTTCGGGGTCGGAGTAGATGAAGAAGTAAAACCCAAAACACAGACCAAGAAACATCCCAAATCCAAGACCAATGATTCCCAAGAAAATGCTAAGAAACCCCATTGAAATTTGATTCAAAAACCCCTCTGAAAACAGAGGAGTTGGAGAAAAACAGACTCTTAACGAAGAAGGAAGGTTCTTTTTGATTTTTATGGAAGGGGCGATAACACCTGTGAAAATTATTACTTATGGTTGACGTGACAAAAGAGTTGGTCAGCCCCACAAAGGGAGGTTGGATTACCGATTAGCAGGGGAATATGTAGGCTGCGCTCACAGGCAAGTGATTCCTCGGGAAAACGCTTTAGGCTGGGGTGGCGTGCGGTGGGAGGACTAATACTCGCTGTCCAAATGCAAAAAAGGTTTACTTTGTACAAAACGGTAATCAAATATCAAATTTGCAACACTCAAATGCTCAATTACATTTCATTTCTGGTCCTATAGTTTGGTCAAAATTAAAGTTTTAGTCCGTAATAGATCATCGCTTTTCATTACATTAGGAGAAAAGACATCAAATAGCTCTGAACTTTTGACTTTGTACACATTTATGTAGTGAACATTTTTCTGTGAACATTTGGTAGTCAAAGTTTCAAAATTGTTCCAATTTGGTAGTTGGCGTACCTTTTAACCGGTTGCTTCTGGTTTCGATGCCTACGTGGACAATTTTTTTAGTGACGTGGCTACCCGTTTTTATATTATACCCGGTTTATCTACGTGACAACCCGTTTTTTAAAATCACCCGGGTTTACAACCGGATTTTTAAAAAAACGACATTATAAACGCGGGTGGCTTCTTAATTTCATACGGCGTTATAAACCCGGGTGATTCTTAAAAAACAGGTTGTCACGTAGATAAAATCGGGTGTAATATAAAAACGGGTAACCACGTCATTCAAAAATTGTCCATGTAGGCATCGGAACCGGAAGCAACCGGTTAAAAGGTACGCCAACTACCAAATTGGAACAATTTTGAAACTTTGACCAACAAATGTGCACAAAAAAAAGTTTACTACATAAATGTGTACAAAGTTGAAAGTTCAGAGCTATTTGATGTCATTTTCCCTTACATTAATTACCGATCCTATTTTTAAACTTTTGTACACTTTTTGTATTTATGTAGTTTGCATAAACTTTATGGGTCAATTTGGTTATAAGTAAATTTAAGGCCAAAGGGAGTGGTTGGCAAGGATGCCAAGGAAATCTGCAGCCACGTCAGCGACACGTCAGCTTTGCCATCCTTTACAATTTTGATGTCATTCTGAGGGTGTGGATGTCATTCATTTTCTTTTATTTTCATTTTAAACTTAAAATAAAAATATTGAAATATAAAAAATAACATTTAATTAATAATTTTAAAATTAAACATAACATTAAAAATTAAAACATTCAATTTAAAAATTAAAATATTCAACTCAAAAATTAAGGCATTCAAACTAAAACATAATTTTTTTTCTAAAAAAACATACTTAAAAATAAAAACATACAATCCCCATTTTTTTTCTATTTCTTAATTCTGTTTTAACGCGACTTCGAGTTGTTTTCCGGTCAAATGACTAATGTCTTTAAAATAAATTTTCATGTCACAAGCTCTTTCTCTCTCGATAATCTCTTCTTTTTTTTTTTTTAACACCAAATGTCTCCGAAACGCCGACGAAAATAATACCCTCAAAAAAGGAACGGCCCGAGCAGCTTGTGAGTAAACGTTAACCACTTCCGCAATAAATTCTATTGACTCCGAAAATGAAAATGGTGAAGACATTTTTTTAAAATTTGTAATGTGTGTATATTGAGAGAGAGTAAATAAAGTAACGAGAGAATAGATATGAGATAAATGAAAGAATGGGTGTTTGTATATATAGATAGTAAATGAAATATAAATAATTATATAATAATAATAATAGTAATTATATATATATATATATATATATATATATATATATATATATATATATATATATATATTAAATATTAAAATGGAAGGAAAAGGGCTCGGCAATGGAATGCCGATGCCGAGTTCAAGAATGCCGATGCCAAGGGGACGGGGTGGTGTTCGCCGGATGCCACCCTCGGTACCGTGATGGATGCCGTGCCACTCCCCGTGGCCTAATATTTTGTCTTTGATGATTCTACACTTTCGGAAGCCTACTTATCATAGCCTATCAAAACATGGCTTTTAGTGCCAATCATTATGTTGTCTATTGTGTGGGACTTTGATGAAATATTAGGATTACTTGTTCCAAGATTGCATCGTTTCAAGAGACTTTAACGGTGGTGGTGGCTGTTGGTTTAAACAATGGAGAAAGGTGGTGGTGGTTGTGGATTGTTTTTGATATTAGGTTTTATAATAATTATGTACATAATTTAAATAATAACAAAAATTTACAAAAATGTATTTTATCCTTAAAAAGACTAAAATGTCATTGACTTAACGTCGCCATTTACCGGATTTTATTAGAGATTACATTGATTGCAACTTTTTGGTAGTTAAAACACTGTTATTGTAACTTTTTTTGAAAAAAGGACCAAAATTACAATTTGAGGTTAGTTAATGGACAATCTATACAATTAACTTTATCTTTTATATGCATAAGAAAAACAAAGATGTCATCTTTGATAACAAATAAGGGTGGAATTGTCCAAATTTTGAAATACAGAGGGCTTGTTAAATTGTAACTTTCAATCGTTAATATAAAAAAAGGTAATGTTTATCGGCAATTACTGAGGCATTTTTAGGGTGTGAAGTAGGCTCGATCACACAGGACTCTTAATTTCATATAGGATCTCACGTTTATCATACAGATCTAAGTTCAGACCAATAAAAATTTTCTGCATTTGATGCATATATGTTGTACATATGTGCGTTAAAATGGAATTCATGTCAAATTTAATTTGATTTGTATTATTCATATTAATTTCTCATTAATCATTTTTTTTGTCGTTCATGACTTCCAGTTTACCTATTAAAATTGAATCTCAAAATGACCAATTTACTGTTCAAAATATTTCAGAGTCTATTTTGTAGTCACAAGCACAATGCCTATGAAATCCATCGGACGACCCTGCAATTACATATTTAGAAAACTTCGTTGTAGAATTGTCATGTATAAATATATAATTGGTATTATTTTCAAAATGCAATACTTATGTCCTCCATTATAGAAGATGGTGTCATATATAGTGAAAAAGTGTCATCAACAACAAAATGTCATAGGAGGTTGGCTATATATAAAAGGGACTAAAACCGTTTATTGTAAAACACACCAAGAAATATGCAAATGGTTATATTTTGCATTATTATCAATTTTAGTTTCAAACTGCCTCCTCATATTTAAATTGTCACACGTACTTAATTGTTACCTGACACGTGGAAGAAAACATCAAAATAGTGTCAATTTTCAAAATTAATTATATGATATATGATGTTTGAAATTTTGGCCAAATGACAACACCATATTACATATGTGGTGCAAACATATAACAAGTGGTCAACAACCTTGATATCATATTATCATGTGTTAATTTTCAAACTACTCTTAACAAAATGAGTTTATAAATCCCTTTGTATAGTAAATTATTATGTTGATCCTTCAAGTTTACCCATTATGACTGCTTCAGTTCTTTAACTTTCGAAATTACTCTGCTAATCTTTTAAACAAGAATTCTGTAGAAATGTTACATGTCCTCACATTCCTCCAAACATCCATTTCAATAAAGGACAATTAGTGTTCAAAATTCCTATTTAAAGGATTGTCAAAGTAATTTCAAAAGTTGAAGGACTGAACCAGTCATAATAGGTCAACTTAAAGGATCAACAAAGTAATTTACTCTGTTTTATATGTTCAAGTGTTTAATTTACATGTTAGTTAACGTAATCTGATAATTAATCAAATAACTATTAAGCTAGTTCGGTATTAAAATTCAAATTTTAGGATCTTTTTTTTATTATTTTTAGGAAAAATTACCAAGAAAGGTAACATAAATATCAAAAATTGCCAATAAAGGTAATGTAAAATTTTAAAGACCAATAAAAATAACATAAAATTCAAATTTGACAAAAAAGGGTATTGATGACAAATTAAGAATGTAAATTTTTAATTTTATGCTCCCTTTTTTGGTAAGTGAATAATATTTGATTATTATTCTTGGCCTAAAATTTGAATTTCATGTTCTTTCTCGGCTAAAATAGAATTTTATATTACCTTTCTCGGCAAAAAAAAAATTTACAATACCTTTATTGTCAAATTTAATGTTTTATATTACATTTCTTGGTAATTTTTCCTTATTTTTAAGAATCTTCAAAATTTAACATGTATAATTTAGTAAAACAATTGGAGCATGCAGATCGAACCCTTGTTTAATGCTAATTACTCGAATTTTCTTTTTCGATCTCAAAGCGTATGCATGTTCTCATAAGCAGGCCTCTGTTTTAGGAAGAGGTAGCCCGTGCAACGGATCCCTTCCCCAATAATCTCATTTCGTAGTATAATTTTTTTTAATGTAAAGTGTGCAATCGGCGAATTTTAGTTGTGCAACTTATATTATTTTAGAAAATAAAAAATCTAAGTGTGCAACTTGATTAAAAAAAATGTAAATATCACATGAAAAAAATTAAAAGTTTAATTTCTAAATAACTAAATTAGTAATAAAAATATAACAAATAACACCAAATATTTTTATCCAAAATTAAAACCAATAATATTTTTAGCCCAAATTAAAACCAAATTTCTCAATGTATATTTGATCCTAGAAAGTTCGTGTTTATTTGGTTTAATTACTCTATAATTGTTGATTGTTAATTGTATGTTTTATAAAATCTATCAATGGATAAAATTTTCAAAATGAGGTTATTGGAAAGTGATAGTATCAATTAAATGATTTTAACAAATCTAATAACATCACACAATCATAACCTTCAAATCCTTCAATCCGATTATAATGGACATGCACAATTTCTTTTGGTATCATTCCAGTAGACCATGAATTTTAAATTATTAAACAAACTAAACAGAATATTAGATTATATTTTCTATTTTAAATTATAAATATTTATTTGTTAGCTCGGTCCGACCAATATACTCATTTGGCTTTTCAAATCGTGTGCGATGAAAATTTGTATAACGGGTCCGCTTGGTGATTGGGTCCACCACTGCATGTTCTGTTCGTTCCTGATCGAGAGGATATGATTTCTTTCCACACTCAGTTGAGTATAATTAGTCCCTCCCTCATTTTGAATGTGTTTTGATTATTATAAATTTATTTTATTTAAAATAATAATTAGTTAAGGATAAAGAGAGCTTTAATTTGATATGTTGTTATTATTGGTAATAAGATAAAAGTTGTTAATTTTATCGGTAAAAAGATAAAAAAACATGGTTGCTATTATCGGTATAAAGATAAAAGTTGTTGCTATTAATGTATGGTGACGTGCTATAGTAGGCTTCCAGGTCAAAAATTGATATAATCGGTAAAAAAATACAAAAGTTGTTGCTATAAATGATTAAAAATAAATAATGTTGCTATAAATGGTAAAACTACAAAAGGTTGTTACTATTTTTGACATATAACTCTAAATAAATAATTATAAAAAATATTAAATTATAAAATAAACCAATCTAGAACTTTAATTATTAATCATTAGTTTTTATTTTTAATTACTACAATTAATTGATTATCTTTCTAAAACATATTTATATGTTATTAGCTCTTTACATCATGATAAACGCAAATTATACGTGATGGTCAAAATAATCTTTTAAAAGGTTTAATTATCAAGTTTAAATTAATTAATAAAATTAAGGAACTATATCTATCTATTGTTTTTGCCGAAAAGCAAATATGATTAATTTCAGCCGTCGAATTATGGTTCCACAATAGAAAGAACTACAAAAAACACTACAACAAAATGAGCCTATTGTAACCTTGGCAAAATGTTGCATTAGGCCTACAAAAAGTTGCATTATGCGTAAAGCAACCTTTTACCAAGAGTTGCATTATGTCCTCTTGCATTAGGTCTAAAGTAACATTTTCAATAGAATATGCAACCTTTTTTGAAAGAGTTGCATGTATCATAGAATTGCAACCTTTTTAGAATGCAACCTTTTTATATTCAAATGCATCCTTTTTATAACCAAATGCAACTTTTTTCACACTCAAATGCAACCTTTTTTTTCCATCAAATGCAACCTTCAAACTTAAATGCAACCTTTTTAATTTTCAAATGCAACTTTTTCTCATTAAAATACAACTATTTTTAAACTCAAACGCAACCTTTTTATGCTCAAATACAACCTTTTTTACATTCAAATGCAACTTTTTTTTATTTTTAAATGCAACATTTATGAATTTAGTTATTAATAGTACAACCTTATAATACACTAATATAATTAATAAGCATCACCAATTCATAAAATGTTGATTACAATAATTAAAAAGTATCAAAATACTTCACAAATTACACAATAATCTCAAACCACAATATTCCATACAATAATTGTTAATTATAAAGACAAAAGGTATCTAAATCCTCCAAAAAACATCGGTCTTCATATATATATCGATATCCCAAAACAAAATTTCCTGTTACACACAAACAATAATAAATAAGTAACTCAAACCAAAATAATCAAATTGATGAAATAATTGTACTTGTCATGATCGTAATGACATCATACCTTGAACCAAACATAGAAGATAAGTCATGCTAGAAACTCACAAACTTGAAGATGCAATTTTTCCATAAGCTTCTTCACCGCATCTTCAACTAATTTATCAGTTGAACATAGTAAAATAAGAAATTGAAAGATTTCGTTGAAATTGTTCGTTTGGAAATTTCCCGAAAAGCTAATCATAGGTACGCTGGTTCTCAATATCTTCTTTCATAGCTTTTAACTCAGCAACAATCTCATCCTCTCATAATCATTCATTTGTGTTCGAGCAACAGTAGACAGGAATTAAAATGGGATGATGGCTGGATACATTAGCAACAATAAGATAAAAGCTAAATGGGTGTATATGTATTATATCTTGTACATACCTACACTACACATTTCGACAATTAATATTGCTGCTTCTGTTACAAAACACACAGTCACACACACACTCAGATATTCATAAAAATCTTGTTCATTCAACACTTGATTTATACATGTATATATTTACTTATTGGTGTTATATGTTGCTGTACTTGTTTAACTTTTTCCTTTCCTCAATTGCAACACAAAAATCTGTGTGAAAACATATGAAAGGTTTACACTTACCCAATTGGTTGAGAATGCCAGGAAGAATATCTTGCAATTCTAAACCAAAAATTTGAGGAATGAATATTGTCAAAAAATTACATGAACACATAATAGAATATCACAAATAGAAGGGGAACATACTCTTTGTTTGGGGAGAACACTAACGGCCCATGTGTTGGCACCAATTGAGGCTTGAACTGAAACAATACACATTCAACAGTTCCACTAAACCTTCCACCTACAGCATAGCAACCATACATATAAAGTTACATTACACAAACAGTACCACTGGCCATGATATATAAGATCTCTTTGTTCATTTCCTTGATAATGGTTTTAATGAATGGTAATCACTTGATTAAAAAAAATGTAAACCCAATTGATGAACTAATACTTTTTCAACCGCTATGATAGTTCACGTTTAACATGTATGATTCTCTTTAGATGTCTCCTATTAAAGCTGGAATGGAAAATGAACATGCTATATAAAAATCAAAATTAAATGACATAACAATTCATATTAATAATACATACATAATCATACATTAGTTTTTATTGCAAATATATCAATATCATGCTATATTCAAGTATGAAATACACATATCAAATGAACTTGCTATATTAATAAATCAAATACAAGTATCAAATGATGTTGCTATATTCAAGTATCAAACACATACCTCAAATGAAGAATGTTTGTCAAAGAATGCTTGACAATAGTGAGACTGAAATCAAAGTATAAACAAATATAGTTAGGATAAAATTAAACCTAAAATTGAGCAAAAAAAAAAAACAAAATAAAGCTGAACTACAAGTATATATCGATTTTTAGAACCAAAATACTGTTGAAATTAAGCAAAAAAGAACATATTCGATTTTAAGATGGTTAGTTAACTTGATTCGAGCAAAAAAACATATTAGAGCAAAAGAACAGTTTGAAATTGAGCAAAAAAAATCGAATCCAGAACCTTGGATCGTTTGTATGTTGTGTGTGTCTTAAACATGAAATTAATGATGAACAAATAGGGACCAGACTTAAGAACAATAGAAAACAAAAAGGGACCAGATGAACGACGGCTAGGGTTCCACACAGGAAGAGGATTCGAAATCGATTTCATGCAGGAAGAGGATTCGAAATCGATGATTAAGAACAAAAAAGAACATCAGAATCGATTTGACGCAGGAAGAGGATTCGAAATCGATGATTAAGAACAAAAAAGAACATCGAAATCGATTCTGAAAATAAAAAAAATCAAAATAGAAGAGAGGATACTAACCAGATGAACGGCGGCAAGAGGAGAACAGCGTAGGTGTCGGTGATGGAGAACGGCGCTGGTGCCGGCGAGGGAAGAACGGTGCTGGTGTCGGCGAGGGAGGCTAGGGTTTCACGCAGGAAAGGGCAACGCAAGAAGTGGGAGGCCATGGAGAGGCAGCGCTTCTTTTTTTTTTTTTATGTTATCCCCTTACTATTTTTTTTATCTAAAAATTACTGATATGTGCAAACGTTAGAAACGAAAAGTGAAATAGTAGAGGTTGAAATTACTTATAGTAGTTTAACTTTCATATTTTTTAAAAAGTTAAAAAATTTTCAAAGTTTTAAAATTGTTGAGGATGAATCTACAGAATGCAATAGGTTACTGAGTTAAATTTATAATTTTTTTAATAACACTTATATATAAATAAAATAATTATAATATTTTAATGATGAAATTATTTATATTAATATTTATATTAAATAGATTAGCAATAAATAATATTAATCTAATGAAAATGTTGACAATGTAAAATAGTTATATATTTTTATTTATAGAAAACATAAAAAAAATTACAATCACATGTTAGATGTAACTTTTCTAAAAAAAGTTGCATTTACTTTACATATATGCAACCTTTAAAAAAAATGTTACTTTAACCTATTAAAAATGCAACCTTTCTATAAATGTTGCAATTTTCAATCAAGTTTGTAACTTTTTTTAAATAAAGGTTGCATTAGATCTTCTTTTGCAACCTTTATTTTTTTAAACTTGCTTTAGAATCAAAAGTAACTATTTATATAAAAGTTGCTTGTGAAAGGTTGCAATAGGCTTATTTTGTAGTAGTGAAATATTATAAAGGTTTTAAAAATATCCATACATACAATTTATTATTATAAAGAACTACAGAAAAAGTATAAAGTAGCGCATGTGTAAAATACTAGCCAGTTTAATAACGTTGATAATCCCAAAAAGCTAAAACATAAAACTCTTTTAAAGAATCCCAAAACGTAAATTGTTAAATTACACTGTAGCTTAACAAACATTTTCATCATGTGAGGCTGTGAACAATAAAGAAACACATTATCAATATACAACTAAAATATGTATATTCATCTGAAATTATCCTTAGCTTATCTGTCATGATTTAGGCCCTGTTTGTTTTTTGCAATAAACTTTTTTAGAACACTTGTATCTTCACGTGAAAAGATATTTTATTCTAACTACAAACATGAAAATGACTTCAGAAATTTAATCACTTAAAAAACAAACGACATCTTAGATTATAGAAAGTTATGATCCTTACTGTGTTTAAAAAAGGAGTGAGGCACATTTTAAAAGAACATAAATAGATAAGAGTATTTAATTATGGGATATTAAGTGGGATATAATTAATGTCTTCTTCTTTTTATGTTTCATTTATCTTTTTCTTCTTCAATAGAATTAAGACAATTAACCAAATGTCTAATACTATTTGTAGAAAAGTATATTAATTATCATGATCAGTCTCATATAACTATATATATTGGATTACATAAGAACCCTTCATTTTCGTGAGAACCCTCCAAAATGCATAAATTTATACATCAAATGCACAAATTTAAAAAATTATATTTATAACTTACAACCAAGGTTATCAAAATCGCGATTTAAATCGTAGGATCGTACGATCTTACTAGTGGATTTCGATCAGGATCGCTAATAGGATCGATTTTAGGTAGGATCGTAAGTAAGACGTAGGATCGTTAGTAAGATCGTAAGATCGTACGACGATCCGATCCTACATACGGTTTGTTTTCGTAGGATCGTCCATAAGATCGTAGGATCGTTAGGTCCCTCCATCTAGCCGCATATTTTTTGAATCCAATGTACCAATATAATTCCGCTCATGACTGTGATTCTTGTATCATCAAAGGGGCACTATATACGTGCCTTGAAAGAATGAGTATGCAATTACTCTCTTTTGTTTATGATACAATACTGTGATATATAATATATTTAATTTCGATAGATCTTACGATCCCGATCCGATCCTACGATCCCGATATTGCAATGACAAAAACGATCCTAGGTAAGATCTCGATCTTGACAACCTTGCTTACAACCATTATTGGTTTTCAATATTAATAAATATTATAATCTAACATTAAAATTACCTTTAAAAATTAAATTTATCAAATTTTACACTAAATGCACAAATTTGAACATTAAATGCACAAATATTGTAAAATGAATGAATTCGTATATAAAGTGGACAAATTTATCATGATATGCGTAAATTTTTATATCAAATGCATAAATTTATCAAATGTATAAATTTTAACATTAAATGCATGATTTTATACATTAAATGCACAAATTTTAGAGTGGTTCTCACGGTAACAAGGGTTCTTACCGGAACCAACCCTATATATATATATATATATATATATATATATATATATATATATATATATATATATATATATATATATATATATAACATGTTAAAATTTTACAAAGAAACAAATATCTCATAAGGGATATTAAGCAATTAATCATTTATTTAATTAAGTATTACTTATAGTAATAAAAAAAATTAATACACTAGACAATGAAACATGAATCATGACCCAAGCTCAGAGTGGTATGAAATGTGAATGCTTGCAATTAACCAAAAGTAGTTTTTAATGTTTTAGACATGAAACCTAGTTTGCACAATGTTTAATTTATGTTAGAAATCAAAAGGTTTCAAATACTTGAAAATCTGAGAGTCGTGATGATCACTTTCAGATTGAAGTATTTCGATGGTACTCTCGAAATCTCAATCGGATAAAACTAAAAAAAAAAAAACAAACAGAGAATATGTTTCTTCTTTTGATTTTTGTACCGCCAAAAATGACCAAAACCCGTGAACAGTAACCGATTGTGTAACATCCCATTTTTGAGATAATTGCGTGGAATTATTTTAGTGGATAATTAAATAATTATATTTGTGTTGGACCAATGAGATCCCGAGTAGTGGATTGATACGTGTCGGGTTATGAGTTACGTGTTATCGGGTAATTAATTTGGTGGATTTAATTTATTGGCTCATTTATTTTATTATTATTGCGTGTTCCAATTAAATTCCGTTTCGTGGATTTAACGTGTCAAAATTGAGTGATACGTGTCTCCGAGCTAATAATTAGCGGATTAATTATCTCCTTGAGATCGTGGAATTAATTGGGTCCTAATGATATAATTTGTGAAAAAGTGATATCGGGTTCGGATTTATCGGGTTCGGGACTTGCTTAATTGAGGGATTGGATATATGTGAATGTCTGTGGCTTTATCCTCTTCATTTCCCTTATCCTCTTCCATTTCTTCTTATCCCTAATCCCAGAGAAAAATTTGAAGGTGTAAGTGTGTGTGTTTGTGTGGAGCTACAGCAGAGAATTGAAGCTAATTCCCATCATCTTCTTCCTTCTCCCTTTGTGTTTTTGAGATCTTGAAGGTAAGAACCCATGATTTTGGTAGCTAAAATCTTGAGATATGTTGTATTATGTTGGGGAATTTGATCCTTGTAGTTATATGGGTCGAATATGATTGAGTTATGTGTGTTTTGTTGCTGAAAATCGGGTGAGGAGGGATTAAATCCCCTGGTTCGGCTATGGAGTTCGAAGGTCAAATCTGCTGCTGTCTGGCAAAAGCGCGGCGCGCAAATCGCAAAAGCGCGGCGCGTTTTCTGATCTGCAGAAAATTTCAATAGGGTCAATAAAAGAGAGTTTTGAGTCGTTATTTGGTCGAGTCCCTTCGAGATATTATTGAATTGAGTTATTTGGGATATTGGGTCTCAATAGGAGTTCCGAAAAAGGGTTTCGGGGATCGATTGTCCGTTCGGGGATATGTTTCGGGATTAGTTTAATTGCGATAATTATGTTGGATTGAGTTATGTTTGATTAAATTGCGTGGCTATCGAGCTCGTGTTAATATGTGAGACCCGTGATGTGTACAGGTTCTAACCGATCGCGTGCCGAGCCGCATTGAGAGTTCCTAGTTTTCAAGTCGGAATCGGCTAATCGGTGAGTACCCGAGTTCTTTTCTAAACCCCAGGATCGTTTTTGCGAGTCATAGCTGTGTAGCTGTTAGTGTATGTGTATATTGTGCAATGTGTGTGAGACAGGGACGCGGGAGCCAGGTATGATTTTATCTACCACATACGTGCTATGCATATTTGAGTTGCAGGTGTCCGCGATATGTGATCGCGCATGCTGACTGTCACTAACCAGTCATGAGATATGAGACTGTATATACAGTAGTGATATTGCCAGGTCGCTCCTGTGCCTATTGTGAGCTAACCGCTGCTGTGTGCGGCCTGTTAGCTGGGGAAACGGCGTCCCCTTTTGAGCAGAGATATGTGTTGTGCATCGAGTTGCACCTATGTGTTGAGATATTATTGTGTTGTGCATCGAGTTGTACATATGTGTTGACATATTACTGTGTTGTGCATGTTATATGTGTTATCGTGCAGAGTCTAACCCTCGAGTACTCACGAGCTTCCGAGCTTACGTATTCGAGTCTACGATGTTCAGGGTATCAGGAAAGAGATTGGTAGCCGGGTTGGCTGAACAGGGAATTGCGGATAATCGAGGACGATGTATCTGCCCTGCTAGGGATTATGTTAGTGTTGGCTGTGTTAGCATCTTTTGGGGATGTTGTAATCTAGTGGATTATGTGTTAATGACAATTATGTGAAAGTTTAAATTATCAGTGATTTCGAGTTATCCTATGACATGTGTTTAATGGAGTATTGAGATGTTGCCACTTGTGTATTGTATTGACGTGGTATTTCTGAGCTCGGGGAGGGTGTTACATTGATGGTATCAGAGCTTGTGGTTTTAGTATTAAGTATCCGTGGATGCTTTAGCTTAGACCGTGTTCAGATCCTTGGGGAGTATTCTGGTGTCAAATATAAGAGGATCTAATTAACCTAGCTTAGTGTATAACGCTGGGTGATTTATCGGTGATTCTCAATTGTTTCGGTTTGTGCAGATTATTATGGCAGATCAGAGTGAGGGATCCGGTACGGGTAAGCCAGTGGGCGACGAGTATATCCGCAGATCAGAGCTGTTTGAGGTCTTGACAGAGTTTTACAGACATCAGCGTGAGCAGGGTCGGGGCTTGGGTCCGAGTCCGGGGCCGGCTGTTCAGCCAACGGTGACAGAGTCTGAGACTGGTGCTTCATCTTCTACGTGGAGGGGTGGGTCCTTTAAGGATTTTATGACGGGAGATCCACCCCAGTTCAGAGGTGAGGGCGAGCCAGGGATGGCTATGGCATGGGAGCGAGAAGTAGAGGCAGCCTTCAGAGTTGCGCATGTGGAGCCGAGAGATATGGTCGGTTATGCGACCTATCTGTTGAGGGGAGGGGCGTCTCAGTGGTGGCAGTCTATAGAGTCAGTGATGACATCTTCTGCGGCATCTGCGATGACGTGGGATCAGTTCAGGGTTGTGTTCGAGCTGCAGTACATCCCAAGAGATGAGAGACGAGAGATGGAGCGTCGATTCTTGCAATTGCGGCAGGGAGAGATGACGGTGCAGCAGTACGTGGACCGGTTCAACGAGCACTCCCAGTTTGCGACTCACCACATCACCACCGAGCAGCGAAAGGTCGATACGTTCATTGATGGATTGCGAGCAGATATCAGGGAGTTCGTTGGGATGCACGAGACTCCTACCTTCGCCAGAGCGTTAGAGATGGCCCGCATCAGAGAGCGGGAGATAGCCAAGCAGAGCGAGGATCCATCTTTTCAGCATCGGCGTGCAAGGACTCCTGAGCGGTCCTCGAGAGATCGGAGGTATTCCAGAGACGATTCCAGGGAGCGACGTTCGGGTCAGAGTTCGAGAGATAGACGAGACAGAGATAGAGACAGAGACAGAGACAGGAAGCAGAGATCAGGTGGACCGGGGTGGAGCCAGCGACCAGATAATCAGATTCAGAGGCAAAGGCAGAGTTTGCGATACATGGGGCAGAACCAGAGCAGCGTAGAGCAGAGACCTCGAGATGGGGGCGATAGAGGAGACGGTTCGGTTGGAGATCGGGGGTGCCCGAGATGCCACCATCGCCATAATGGGTCGTGTGTGCTCAGGTGTTATCGATGCGGTCAGCGGGGGCATGCTGCCGCCACGTGTAAAGTCCCAGAGCCGTTATGCTTCCGTTGTGGGAGGCCGGGACACAGAGTGCGAGACTGTCCAGAGTCGGGACCAGCTGTGCAGGGTGCGAGTTCTAGTGGGGCCAGAGCAGAGCCGTCGTCATGATTCTAGGGCGCGGGGTCGGGTCTTTCAGGCGACTGCAGAGGAAGCTCGAAATGCTGCTGATATGATTTCGGGTATGTCTTTCTGAGCTTGGTTTGAGTATGTGTCAGTTGTGGGGCGGGTTGCTGGGCTGTGTCAGTGATAAGCGTATTTGTTCTGTGCGTGTGAATGTTTTGTTGCATCTGTGATAATGTGATTCAGTGACAGAGTTGTGGGATAACTGTGAATGGGTTATGTGGGCTTGTCGTGTTTGGGGTGTGTTTATGGTGTTAATGTGTTGAATTGAGGAACATTGTGATGAGGGCTTTCGAGTTCGAAATTGTGCTATGTTAGTGGACTGATCTTGTGGAGTTATGTGAGTTATATGAGTAGTTATTGTGAATGTGTTTGTGATGTGCTAGTGGAATGATCCTATTGATAGTGGATTATCATGTGATAGTGGATTATCCTATCGATAGTGGATTAAAGTTCTTGTGTGTGTGTCCATATCTATGATATTGCGTTTTATGAGATGCGTTTATCTGTTGTGGTGAAAAGAGTTGAGAGTTCTGTTGTGATAGTGGATTAATCTATTGAGAGTGGATTTAATCCCTTTATGAGTTTAATCATGTGTATAAGCTTGCGTTAGTGATTCGATGGAAATATCGTTATGTGTTGTGTTAGTGGATGATCTGTATAGAGCTATGCGAATATGTGATGAGAGAGAGCAAAGGCCGATGGATTGAGATCATATGTGGATTGAGTGGCTTATGAGGTGACGCCACGAGAAGACTCTGTGAATAGAGGATACATCAGTTACAGGTATGGGAATTAGAGGATTTGACTGAGCTATTAGCGGATTGTTTAACCGAGTTAGAGATGTGAGAGGATAGTCATGCTTAAGAGTCAAAATGAAGAGGTGTATTAGTAATGATTGTGACATTGAGAATTCAAATGCGAATTTGACAGAGTTGTTGAGAAATTATATCGAGATTATGAGTCAACATTTTCGGGGAGTTAACATGAGAGGTGTGTATTTGCGAATGAGTTGGGATAGATTCCGGGGACGGTATCTTTTTAAGAGGGGAGGATTTGTAACATCCCATTTTTGAGATAATTGCGTGGAATTATTTTAGTGGATAATTAAATAATTATATTTGTGTTGGACCAATGAGATCCCGAGTAGTGGATTGATACGTGTCGGGTTATGAGTTACGTGTTATCGGGTAATTAATTTGGTGGATTTAATTTATTGGCTCATTTATTTTATTATTATTGCGTGTTCCAATTAAATTCCGTTTCGTGGATTTAACGTGTCAAAATTGAGTGATACGTGTCTCCGAGCTAATAATTAGCGGATTAATTATCTCCTTGAGATCGTGGAATTAATTGGGTCCTAATGATATAATTTGTGAAAAAGTGATATCGGGTTCGGATTTATCGGGTTCGGGACTTGCTTAATTGAGGGATTGGATATATGTGAATGTCTGTGGCTTTATCCTCTTCATTTCCCTTATCCTCTTCCATTTCTTCTTATCCCTAATCCCAGAGAAAAATTTGAAGGTGTAAGTGTGTGTGTTTGTGTGGAGCTACAGCAGAGAATTGAAGCTAATTCCCATCATCTTCTTCCTTCTCCCTTTGTGTTTTTGAGATCTTGAAGGTAAGAACCCATGATTTTGGTAGCTAAAATCTTGAGATATGTTGTATTATGTTGGGGAATTTGATCCTTGTAGTTATATGGGTCGAATATGATTGAGTTATGTGTGTTTTGTTGCTGAAAATCGGGTGAGGAGGGATTAAATCCCCTGGTTCGGCTATGGAGTTCGAAGGTCAAATCTGCTGCTGTCTGGCAAAAGCGCGGCGCGCAAATCGCAAAAGCGCGGCGCGTTTTCTGATCTGCAGAAAATTTCAATAGGGTCAATAAAAGAGAGTTTTGAGTCGTTATTTGGTCGAGTCCCTTCGAGATATTATTGAATTGAGTTATTTGGGATATTGGGTCTCAATAGGAGTTCCGAAAAAGGGTTTCGGGGATCGATTGTCCGTTCGGGGATATGTTTCGGGATTAGTTTAATTGCGATAATTATGTTGGATTGAGTTATGTTTGATTAAATTGCGTGGCTATCGAGCTCGTGTTAATATGTGAGACCCGTGATGTGTACAGGTTCTAACCGATCGCGTGCCGAGCCGCATTGAGAGTTCCTAGTTTTCAAGTCGGAATCGGCTAATCGGTGAGTACCCGAGTTCTTTTCTAAACCCCAGGATCGTTTTTGCGAGTCATAGCTGTGTAGCTGTTAGTGTATGTGTATATTGTGCAATGTGTGTGAGACAGGGACGCGGGAGCCATGTATGATTTTATCTACCACATACGTGCTATGCGTATTTGAGTTGCAGGTGTCCGCAATATGTGATCGCGCAGGCTGACTGTCACTAACCAGTCATGAGATATGAGACTGTATATACAGTAGTGATATTGCCAGGTCGCTCCTGTGCCTATTGTGAGCTAACCGCTGCTGTGTGCGGCCTGTTAGCTGGGGAAACGGCGTCCCCTTTTGAGCAGAGATATGTGTTGTGCATCGAGTTGCACCTATGTGTTGAGATATTATTGTGTTGTGCATCGAGTTGTACATATGTGTTGACATATTACTGTGTTGTGCATGTTATATGTGTTATCGTGCAGAGTCTAACCCTCGAGTACTCACGAGCTTCCGAGCTTACGTATTCGAGTCTACCATGTTCAGGGTATCAGGAAAGAGATTGGTAGCCGGGTTGGCTGAACAGGGAATTGCGGATAATCGAGGACGGTGTATCTGCCCTGCTAGGGATTATGTTAGTGTTGGCTGTGTTAGCATCTTTTGGGGATGTTGTAATCTAGTGGATTATGTGTTAATGACAATTATGTGAAAGTTTAAATTATCAGTGATTTCGAGTTATCCTATGACATGTGTTTAATGGAGTATTGAGATGTTGCCACTTGTGTATTGTATTGACGTGGTATTTCTGAGCTCGGGGAGGGTGTTACAGATTGCAACTGTCAAAACTAACCGTTGCAACCGGGTTACTGCCAAAATTAGCCGCTACAATCGGGTCAAGAAAAACCAGGTTAACATTGGATTTAAAGAATAAACCGGGTCAAAATTAATCAGTTCGACCCCAGCTAAAGACTCTCCCCCTTGGACCCCGCCACTAGGGGCTGCCGCCCCTGGAACCTCGCTATTATAGGTGAATTGTGATGTTGAATATGGCATTTAAATCTAAGGGAAATCTAATTTTATGTGCATTATTGTATCTTGTGAGTTTTATAGTTAGATGATATCATGTTTTATTATATACTTTCAGTACCGACCCAACTTTAATGTTGCTAATAAGCAACCACTAACATCTGTTGTTAAAAAAAATGTTTTATTATATTTTATTTTATCATTTCAAAATAACATGAAAATGAGATGATCGATCGAAAAAACACAGAAATACTTAATAACTAAGTTTTGGTCGTGTCATTAAAGTTGAGAAACGAAATAAACCACTTCTAGAAAATAGAAACAATAGAGACATTATTGAAGTTGTTGAACTAATCAAATGGTACAGTTTTCAAATTTTCATATTTATAAATTAAGTGTTTTCAACAAACAAACAAAATTATTATAAGTTTTCAACTTTTAGTATTGTTGTTTCATAAAATAGATCTTTTATATTAACATGCATGCATAACTTTAAAACTATATTTAAATATTTTTAGAAAAAATAATTTCTAACAGTGTCATTCTCATCGAAAGATACATTTAGGCGGTAAACGAACTGAATGAAGGTACGTCGTTCATGTTTGTTTGTTTAACTTTAGTTGAACAAATAAAACGAACATGAACATAAACGAACGGAAAGATCTCTAAGAAATTGGAATTGTTCGTGTTCGTTTATGTTCGTTCGTTTAACAGATAATCGAACATAAACGAACTGTAAAGGAACGTTAAACGAACATAAATGAACAATTAAACATAAATAAACAAACACAACAAAACATAAAGAAAAAACTTGCCGACTAAAAACCAAAACCACAACACAGGATTAATAGGTTGTGGGTTCGAGTCCCATTGAGGACAAAATGTGTAGATTTAGGAGTAGGATTAGATGTGTATGTGAGATCTGCTGTGCAAAAAAATAAAAATAAAAGTTACGTTTACACATTTATAAGTTTTATAAATAATTTCAAACTACTATGATAAGAGTAAATTAATGTCTTAAAAAACAAGAAGTTCAATTTCAATAAGCATTTGAGCATTTGAATATTCTTTTACATTCATTCAATGTCATCGATCATATCGATACTAAAGTTTAAAGTTTAATTTTAAATTTTTATAATTAAGTAGTATATTACATAATAATAATAATAATATATGTATATTAAATACAATATATTTGTAAAAACTTATTATAAATAAATGGGTGAACATAAATGAACGAACGTCAACGAACTTAGATGAATGAACGTAACCGAACGTTCATGAACATAAATGATAAACGAAGTCTATGTTCATGTTTGTTCATTTAATTAAATGAACAAATTTTGTGTTCATGTTCGTTCGTTTAATAAATGAACGAACTTAAAAGAACTTCCTATCGAACAGTTCACGAACAGTTTGTCGAACGTTCGGTTCATTTACTATCTTAAATACATTTCATGGGATCTTGAATCAACACACATAGTCACATACATATCCATCTTCTGTTTTCCAAATTATTAAAAATTGACATTTCTGTTCGTGGGTCATTATTTTTTTGTAACATGGCAAAAATTTATATCCGCATGGAGCATTAAAAAACTATGTTCTTCTTCTTTAATAAGTGTATTTCAAACGTTTCTATCCAATATATTATCGATTAAAATAAAAAGATATACAAACATAACTGATATGGACAAAACGTAGATTATGATTAAGATTATTGTCATGACAAATCAAATGGAAACATGGAACCGAATGTACTTGTTTGGGGTTATCTTTCATAAGGAATAACAATAATGCTAAAAATTATTTTGTTAATTTTATATAATTCAATCATTCATTACCTTATTGTGAGTTAATCAAGTCACTTAATTTTGACTTTCATATGATCAATTAGATATTTCATCCATATCTTATCATATCCACCCTACACATACCCGATACAACCCCACGAACCCGTATTGTATCAATCTGAACCCATCCATACCCCACCCACCTATCCATATCCTATCCTACCTTGATTTTACATTGTTCCTATTCTACCTTATCTTATCCTATCATACACTCACTCTATCTTTCCACCTACCTCTACTCTGTCTCATCCACCCATCCCACCTTACTCTGTCATGCTACACACACCACCTCACCTGTCCACCTTCATCTTACTCTACCCTATCTACCCCACCTTTGCATCCAACTACACCACCCATCCTATGTACAACCATCATGACGATTTTTTAGTGGTAATTAAGCAACATCAAATGCAATAAGGGGTAGTCTATTTACACCCCATGATGGGGTAGAAGATTGGTTAGGTTGATCATGAAAAGTGAAATCGTAAAATCTGTCATTTTTCTATTTGTTAATTAATCATAAAAAAACTGATTTCTAATAATATAGTAATAATGATTGGGTAGAAACAGACATTTATGGGGTGAGAATAGTAGCACTCATACAATAATGAGATCTATTATCATTCATTAGCATTAACATTCTCATTCCCATTCCTCGATTTCTTACAGACCATTCTTTCTTTTATGTTCTCTCTCCTACGCTCCTCAACAGATAAACGATTTTCTCTCCATGATCCCTACCAATTAGGTTGTGGCGTTCATGTTATTTTCTTTTCATGATTCTTTTAGTTATTGCTCCCGGTTGCAATTCCAAACTCTTCTTCGTCGTGATTATTGGTTTTGTGTTTATACATGGACAAGAATTTCAATTGTTGATTTAGTGACATTGCGTCTATGCTTGTTGGAGTATCAAATGTTTGATATGGTTTTTTGGTTGGCACAATATATATTTTGTAAGTTGGTTTCTATTATTTGTTTTTTAGGTTTTATAGATGTTTTATATATGCTTTGTTAATCTGTTGTCTTGATGTGAAAATATTTGAAGGTACAAATGAATGAAATGAAAAGAAAATGAAGAAGTTTGTATTGTTTTTTTTTTTTAATAATCATATTGACGAAATTACGTTACAAAAGAATTGATTTACACTATTTCTTCCGATTTGTAGGATTTGCTTGATTCTCCGTAGTGAACTAAAAGTACACTATCAATTAGGAAAGGAATGAAATCTATTTTTTTTGTTAATGTATCATGGCTAAAAACACAATATGTATTTCATTATTTCTATTCTTTTGCATTCCATCGTACCAAAAGCCTCTTAATAGATTATAGGTTGGAAACAAACACGCGAAGAAAAAGGATATGGATTTACCACATTATGTAATCTTTTGCTGCAACTTTAGAAATTTGTTGGGATATCTAAATTAGTTAGGACAAAGATGATTGATGGTGTGTATTGTCTGTACTTTTGATGTTTTGTGTGTGTCTTTTTTTTTTTTTTCTTCTTCTTTTGTGTGTGTGTTATATGTGTTATGATGTGTAGTGTGTTTTGTATGTATGACTGCATTGTTTATTGTAGGGCTGAATAGTTAAAGAAGAATAGCAACCTCATAAACTTTACAAATCCTACAAGGGGTCGTTTGGTTCACGGATTTCCTAGAATTTGCATTTAAAATTCTGTGTTTGGTTCGTAAATTTCAGTAAGGATTTAAAATTCCAGGATTTTATAAATCCTTCCTTCTTTGTTATTTAAAAACCCAACCTCCCCCTAAGATTTTAAATCTCAGTTACATTGCATTATTCAAATTAACAAATATTTTCTATAACATAATGCAGATTCTTTGACAAAATCCTGACAAATGCAAATGTTGCATGCAAATCATTTGACAAAATGCAAATCCCAAGGAAAAAAATCTGCGATCCAAACGCCCGCTAAGGGTATTGCTATATGTACATTCTTCTTTCGTTAATTTTTACTAATCATACACCCTTTTCCTCACATGATTTTTGTTAATGACATGAGACCCAACGATTAACAGTTAATCTCCTCTCAATTTAAGAAGGGTGTGACTAACAATTGAGAAGGTGTGCATATATGATTACTCTTCTATAAACCTACCGTGGCATTTCCTGTTTTTCACAGTAATGTTATGTGCCATATCTCTCTCTCTCTCTCTCTCTGTTTTTTATTGACTAATGATTATGCTTGTTTTCTTGATGCAAATGCTACATATCCAATCGATTTTAAATAGTTTTGCATGAGCTGTGTTATCAGGATGTAGCATAAGGAACGACTCAAAGGTGTAACTTTTTAGAAAATAACAAATAAAAACCGGTTAAAATGGGACGTTAACCGTTCTGGCCCATCATTCAACCCGGCCTTTTGCCAGCTCTTGTATTTTATATTGTCTTCATGTATATAGCTTTTTCAGTATTCAATTTATGCAATCATGTTTTACATTATAAACCAATCTATTCCCGCAATGTTATCCCAATACCTCATTGGCTGATTGTGCTCTTTCAATTCTTTTTAAATGCGTAACTTTTTGCCATCCCACATTGAGTTTATCGAGATTTCCCCTAATTTTATGATCAAACTTGTTTGCTATAAACAGAAATTCATAGATTGATGATGTTCATCAATTTAAAAGACTTTACTTGATAAGAAATTTCTTTTGAATCTTCAAGGCCAAACTTGGACACCCACCCTAAGTTCTTAACCTATTTCATCTTCAGTCTCCCTCATAAACTCAAGACCAGACCTGGAACAAGATGATGCCATCTCAATGTATAAATCCGAGTCCTAACAAATTCAGTACAGCAAACAAAAATCCAAATCCTAACAAATCAAAGTCCTTTTAAAACGTTGCTGCCATTTGATTTGAGAAAAATCGACTATAGACCACCAGTTTCAAAATAGTTCCGACGATGAGATGAAATATATCACAAAAGAAAGTAAAAACCATCACATACCAAGTTCAAAACATTCAAGATAATGTGACCTAAATGTTAAACCGATGATAGGAGGAGCAAATTTAATAGCGAAATTCGAATGTTACTAGGAGAAATCAAAGAAATATTTTACAGAAAACAAAGCATAATACCATTACCTACAATAAATTTGAATTTTCAGACGTGTTTTCTTTGCA
The DNA here is from genome assembly GCA_020465985.1 of Centrapalus pauciflorus. Taxonomy (NCBI): domain Eukaryota; kingdom Viridiplantae; phylum Streptophyta; class Magnoliopsida; order Asterales; family Asteraceae; genus Centrapalus; species Centrapalus pauciflorus. The sequence continues at coordinate 489,164 of JAANYP010003565.1, read as the reverse complement.
TCGGAACCTTGAAGATGAACTGTTCTTCAAAGCTCTGGGGTTGAAGCCTGATTATGATTTTATCGCCCAAATTCTTTTATTCAACAATGGAGAAGATGTGTGTGTGTGTGTCCATGTCAGTTAAATTGGGTTCAATATGAAACAAACAAGATTGCATAGCTTACATATAAAAAAACTTTGTTGCATAAATCAATAAGAAAGTAAAACATTATTACACAAATAAGCAATTATCACATAAGCCAAACCAAATCGCTGGCATTCAGTTAAAACAGTTCAGTATGTATTACCAATTAACTTTGAAACAAATTACCCATTATACCTGTCCTCTGTAACACCTAGACCTCGCAACTGGAGACATGAATTAAGTCTGACACGTGAAAATGACACGAATACACTAATTGTCAGGTTTAGTAACACCGCTGATGTTGACTCTATCAATCTATCAAGGCATTTGGGAAATTAAACTCCTTTTTGATTCATGAAAACATACCAGATATATATATAATATTGGAGAGGGGGGTAAATAAGACAATTCACACTGGAAAACCCTAACCCATATCCCCTCTTCCAGAAAACCCTAAAAATTTGATAAGCTCTTAGTCTCATCTGATCTAAATCTTATCAGATCAGATCAGATCAAATCATATTAAATCAAGATCGTTGGTACCAGAACTAGTAGCATAAGCTTGAAGAGCATCACCAGTGAGCCTACAAACCCTCCATTCCTGCATAACATTAGCTCCCATTTCCTCGTAAAACTTTATGGCATTCGTATTCCAATCTAGCACAACCCACTCCACCCTTCCGTACCCCATCGCCACCGCCTGTGTCGCCACCGCCGACAGCAGCATCTTCCCTAACCCCTTCCTCCGATAACTCTCCCTCACGAACAGATCTTCTATGTAGAACCCTGGTTTCGCCAGAAACGTCGAGTAATTAGGAAAAAACAGAACAAATCCGGCTACAACCACTTCCTCCTCCATCGTCGATGACTTGAAGAGTTCCGATTCGAGATCGGTGATCGGGTAGATCAGATTTAGGGTTTTGTGAACAGGTGTGAATTTGGGGTGGTGGGCGGCGATGGATGAAGGAAATGGTTTTGGGGAAACCTCAATGAGGAAAACGGTGAAGGATTCGAAAGGGTTGTCTTTTGAGAAGAGGGTGTCGGCGAGGGAGGTTTCTGTGGCGGAGCATTGGTCGGCAAGGCGTTCGAATATCGCCATTTGGTAGATCATTTTGTGGATGACTGGGACGTCGGGTCTTGCAGCGAGGCGGATCCTTGTGAAGATTGGATGGTTGGTCGGAAGGTCCATGTTGGGTTCAGGGGCGGTGGTTGGCGGGGGTGGTGGTGCTGCGGCTGCCATTTTTTCCTCCTTGTTGATATTGGCGGCGGTTTACTATATAATCGGTAGAGACCCTATCTGCACAAAATTGCAGCAACTAAATAGACACAGAGGGCGTTTGGATTCGCGTTTGAAAAAACGCCGTAGCTTTTTTGAAACTAATAATCAGATATTGTTGTAAGAAAAAATGCTACAGGAAATGTAGTGTTTGGTTTAGCTTCTGCTGTCTGATATCATAATTGTCAAATAATCAGTTTTTAAAGTGTTTGGATTTGCGTTTTTACTTGTAAAATGACCAAATAATCACTTATTATGCAAATAAGCTACAATTTTTAACTTATGAAAAAGTGTGATAGGACAAACGCTAAACGCAAATAATCACTTATTAACGTATGCAATCCAAACACTTTAAACCAATTATTTGTGTTATTGTAACGTAATAAGCTAATAATCACGTTTATAACGCAAAACCAAACACCCTCATTAAAATTTTATTACAGCAATCTACTAAAAATTTTGTTCAAAATAGCATTCTACATTTCTACCACTTGAACTTTAAACAATTATTCAGATATTAACCGTTCATGACGGTGCGTGACTAGGTGCTGACCACGTAAGCTGTCATGTCAACATCGAATTTACACAAAACAGTAATGTACTCATAAAATAATAACATATTATGAAATAACAACGTACTTTAAAATAGCAACATACTGTACAAAATAATAATGTGTTAAATTTCTATAATTTTAATCATAAATATTATTAATATTAAAAAACCCAAAAAATTGTCATTTTTTTCTATCAAAAAATTAAAAATTTGATTTCATAATAATTTTTCTGTTCAAATAATAATAAAATAAAAATACCGTCATTTTTCACATTTGAAAAAGATTGAAATTAAAACAGTTCCTCATTATTTTAGTTTGGAAACATAGGTGTCCTTTTTTCTAGTGAAATTAAAAATCATAATGGTTATATGGATAATTGTTTCTTTCATTTGAAAAAAATTAAAAATTACAAAGTTTAGTATTTTTTTAGTTCTGAAAAAATATTAAAAATCACAATACTTCGTTGTTTTTTTCGTTTAGAAAAAACTAAAATTTGGATTGGTTCATAGTTTTAATTTTTCCAAACAGAAAAACAACGAACCGTTATGATTTTCAATTTGTCAAAATAAAAACTAACAAACTATTCATATATTCAATTTCCTCGAACGAGACATGCGTAGCCTTGAATGTTGTTATTTATTTCATTGCTATGAACCGATATCTGAGAACCCTTTCCCCAGTATGCATACTGTGTATTATGTGGATTAAGGGAGGTTGATGCGTGCTTCCGAATTGCATGTCGGGCGAGCCGCATGCTTTGTACACGTGCTAACCGAGCAAGACGTACGCCGTGTACTTGTTATCGGGCGAGCCGATAACAATACCCTATTCGTGTATGCTAAATCGAGCGAGTCGTAATGCTACAAATGTTGAATTTGAGCCGATATTTGTGTTGATCATGTTATATATGTCAGTCTGTGATTTTAAATCTGTTACTCGCTAGGCGACGACTTACCCCGGTTGTGCGGGCAACTTTTCAGGTTTAGCTGATAAGGGAAAGGCATCAGCTTCAGGATCTAGAGTTTTAGGATTTATGGTATCAGAAAGACTTCCGCACTCTGATTTATATTTTTCTGTACTTGGGATGGATAGATTCCTAGACTTTCGATTTGGTTGTAATAACTAGGTATTTTATTTTGGCGCACTCTGAATGTGTTAATTTTAGCTTATTTATGCATTGAAATTGAAGTTTGATATTAGAAAGCTTTATTTTATTACTTCAAGGTTTATGTTGCAAGAATTGTAGTAAAAGCGTCACGTTATTAGAACGAGTCGTTTCAAAATTTAAGGTTCTACAATGATCCCATGTATATATATATATATATATATATATATATATATATATATATATATATATATATATATATTGAGGTTCAATTGAGAACTTTTATGCACCGAGGCACCTCTAGGAACTTTTGTGCACCAAATAATCAAACAAGGGTGCACTAAGAGTATTTAGGGAAAACTATAGATATGATAATTAATTTATATCTAAAAGTCATTAAAAGATAATTAGGAGTTACATTTTGAATTAAAATCTCATATTAACTACATTCCTAATTTTCCTCCCCATTTCTCTCTATCTCTCTCTCTCTCCCTCCCTCTCTTTTTCTCTTTAATCGTGTTCTTCATGATTTTCATAGTGATGATGATTTGAAGACGAAGATTAACGATGAACAATGATGATGATGAACATGAACAAGAGATGCAACCGTTGATGAATATGAAGAATACAATGCATAGATGGATGATGAACGATTAATAATGATGATGCATAGATGGATGATGAACAATAACGATGCATACATGGATGATGAACGATGAACAACGAAAAATGATGATGCATAAATGGATGATGAACAATGACGATGCATAGATGAATGATGAACAAGTTGAACACGATGCATAGATGAATGAAGAATATGAAAGACGAACACGATGCATAGATGAATGATGAACAAGTTGAACACGATGCATAAATGAATTTGTGTATTTTTTTTGTTAAATGCATCTTTTTTGAACACGATGCATAAATAAACACGATTACGATGAAATGCATCGATCTCCATCATCTTTTTTTGAATTTGTTTAATTTGTTAAATTTGGAAATGTATCAATTTAATTCATTTAGCATTTATTATCTGATTATTTGTTGAAATATTAAATTTAATGAGGTATGCACATTCCCCAAAATGCCCTTCTTTGTTTGTTTCTATAATGCACAAGATGCATCAAATTGTCCAACTATTTACCCTTTTGCCATTAATCAAATCCATACAATTTTTTGATCTAATGGATGATATGGGTACTTTTGTACCTCGGTGCATAAAAGTTCTCAATTGATTATATATATATATATATATATATATATATATATATATATATATATATATATATATATATATATATATATATATATATATATATATATATATAGGGAGGTTCAATGGAAAACTACAATGCACCTGAAAACTTATGAAAACCGCAATGCACCACCAAAAATGCATCAAATTCCTCGCTTGATGCATCAAAATCCCGCGTGATGCATCAAATTTCCCACGTGATGCATCAAAATCCCGCGTGATGCATCACCTTATTTACGATCATGCCACCGTGTTTTTCATAAAATGCATCAAATCGGACGGTATGCATAAGTTTCCATGGTTTTCACGTGCATTGTGGTTTTCCATTGAACCCACCCCTATATATATATATATAAAATTACTTTCAGAAGCTCATACTCAAATGATAACTTAAATCTCGAATGTTGTCTACATCATGAATCATTCATATTGTCTCTCGATCGTCTAATGCTATGATTTCCTTTTTAACTGTTGTAAAGACTTAATATACATCAATCATTCTGGTATATTGAAATACCGACTTCAATGTAGTTGATAAGCTATAATGTATGAAGACAATAAAGCAGGAAACTCAACAATGTATCATTTGCAGTTGTTTTTCTATAGTAACACTTAAGTTTATTCTTCTGAAGCAATATCATGTCTTGTGTCTTAGTTATGACCTCGTTTCATTTATTCATCACTATGAAAATTCAAAATGATATAGTTGAATAATGGCGAATGTTGCAGGTACACAATGTTAAACATAGAGGATGCAGAACCACAAAGAAGCATGTCTTTCTTGGGTGCTGTTATTTGCACCAGGCGATGCAAATAGGAAAGTCGGTGGTCCCATGTATCATGACACACGTCCGTTACAACTTTGACCCTAATTTTTTTTAATTCCAATAAAAAAATTTATTATCTGAAGATTTAATTCATTTATATAAAACTTTTTTTTATACATTCTCAAGTTTAACGAATGTCAAGGTTAAATTAATTTTTTATATTTCTTTAACAAATAATGAAATGTTCGGTAAAAAAAAAAAAGTCTTACGAATTATATGTTTATTCTCTAAAAGTGAAAGAATATATATTATCGAATTTATAAATCATGGTATAACGTCCTGTTACAAAAGTTTTAGCTTTTAGGTGAATACCGAGCTATTCGAGTTTATATTGAAAAGAATATATGATTTAAGTTTTTATTCTTTATTTTTATTGTGTTTGTTTTTTTAAACATAAAAAACCAATACATTAACATGTTAATCATATTAAAAAAAAACACATGATATATTAATATTTATCTGGAGAAAACCAAGATAGTTGAATAATAATATTTATATTATGTTGTCATGTAACTTCTAAAATAAGAATAAATTTATTTTTTTTAGAGAAAATTGTTGTATATAGTAAAAGTGAGGTGATTTGTGCTTCTAACATTTGTCATACACAATTATTTTATCTAAAATGATAAATTAATCAATAGTTTTATCCAAAACGACAAATCCACCATTAAATTTAGAACCACAAAGACAAACATGATAAAAAATTTTAGTTTCAACACGTGAATGTATGACATTTTTAGTATACCGTTGTCGTTATTTGATTTTTATCTACGTTTCAATATAAAAAAAATGAAAGGTACTTTTTAAAATAAAAAAAATTATTGAATATTACGATGTTAGTTATTATAAAAAAAACCCTATAAAATAATTAATGGTGTATGTATATTATGTCTTAACTCTATATACATATTTAATGTTATAAAGTTAATTATTTGGAGATAATAAAAAATAATTATTATATAAAAAATGTAAAAACTAAATAAATAATTATTTAATTAGGTGTGAATACAAGCTGCATTTAGCAGTTTTAATGTGCAAAGAGAAACACGTCTTTCTTTAGAGCTATAACTAAGGGTATATGTATGTAGGGATGAGATCCATTGTGAACAAGTTATCGTTGTGAACAAATAAAAAAAATACATATAATCAACAAGTGTTTTTAACATGTTTCATGATTCAAAAGATTCATAGAAGTGTCTATAACAAGATTCAAAACATTCAAAAAATTCATAGTAGTTTTTACAACAAGATGCATAGAATTCAATAAGATTCATAAGATTCGACAAATTCATAAAATTTGATAAAATCCATAGGATCTAATAAAGATTAATAGGTTAATAGAAGGGTTCGGTAGTATTTTCAACAAGATTCATAAGATTCAAAAGCTATTTTATGGTTGTTCACAATGTTCACAACGATAAAGTGTTCACAAAAGATATTTAGTATATGCATATTATGTCTTAACTCTATATACATATCTCTTATATATATATAGGTTCAATTGGAAAACCACTATGCATCTGAAAACTTGGAAACGCATACCGTCCAATTGGGTGCATTTTATGAAAAACGCAGTGGCATGATCGTAAATAAGATGATGCATCACGCGGGAAATTTGATGCATCATGAGGGATTTTGATGAATCACGCAGGGAATTTGATGCATTTGTGGTGGTGCAGTGCGATTTTCAGGTGCATGGTGGTTTTCCATACATGTCTAAAAAAATTATTTATATCCTAACCGAAAAAGCTATTTATTTCTTTTGTAGCACTGCATCTTTTCTGCGGACCTGGTCTAATTACCGTTCCCTACGACGATCAACCTTGGAGGATGGCTAGGAATACTATTTATGTTGCTCTACAATTGTTTTGCATTCTACAGTGGCATGGTCTTGAGCTGGTGTATTGATATTGAGCCAAAAGTTAAAACATATGTTGATATTGCGAATGCTGCCTTCGGGGTGATTGGACGATATGTGACTCAAGTAAATTTAGATGTCGACGTGATTTAAGAAAAACGAAAAGAAATATATTTTACTTGGGTCAGATGTTTGCATTATGATTGATTGTCAACATAACGATTAACGATTAATCTTATTTCCTTTTTTGTCGTTTGTTGCAGATTACATTGTTCACATTCGCCTACGTAAGTCAAACAATTTGTTACATTGTTTGATTCTTTTGTCGGGTTTTATATTTTACATCAAATGATGAAATCCAATAAACATGAAATAAATAAAATCTAGTTCCCAGTATTATAATCTAGTTCACCTAACTCTCAATTATGTTATTGTAATTAAATTTTTGTTAAGAAAAACTTATATTGTGTTTTATTATATATACACATAAAACAATTGGTTCGGTTTAAATGCGTCATGCAAATTGTATAAAATATAATATAGTGACAGTTCAAGGTAATAAAGTGGACTATATATATCTTAACATCAATTTTAAGTAGATTGCTTTAATCTTCTTAGGCAAATTGCATTGAACATGTAGTTATCGAACGTGCTAACTTAGGTATGTTTTCCTAAAATTTGGCCTAAGTGTGGGATATCCAATCCTAAGCATAATAGTCCTTTTGGCGATTATTATTATTATTACATAATAGTCCTTTTGGCAATTATATTAAATAAATAGTAAAAAATAAAAAATCTATGAATAAATTAAATTAAAAGAAATAATTTGATCAAGGACCAAAATTGAAGTAATAATGAAAGGGCAAAATCGTCATTTAAAAAAAATATTGGACAAAGGGACCAAAGACATTATAAATTGCCAACTATAGGTACTGTAATCTTAATTTAATCAATTAAAGGACGATAACCATAATTTGTGTATAACCACAGGGACGAAAATTGTAATTTACCCTTATTATTATTATTTTTGTTCGAAACTGGAACCTTCCGGATTCACTACTTACATGTTAGAACCAAAATACAACATACACACATAGAGTCATGGTCCATGAGAAATTAGATCAATTATGCAAGAATATTGTTAGAAGTGAACTGATTCAGTTTTTTAATATAAGTACTTTATAATTATTTTGAATATGCTAATATATGTAATATTTGTGCATCAATGTTATTAAATTATGAATCGGATTTATTCTGACGAAAACCACGAATATTTAATTTTCCATATCAACCAAAACATATTTATATACACACACCATAACCTCTGGGTTGTAACATTTCATTGTCTTTCTAGGTTTTGGAGTTTTCTTGATAGTTGTGGTTGCTAGTTCTCTCATCCCACTTTCTGCGAATGTACCATTTGCGAGGAAAAGAGTGGTTATTTTTTGGCTGTTCAAGATTGCTGCTTGCTCTTGGATTTTACAGTTACTACTATGCGGGCGACGACCACCTCCCAGAGATCTACACGAAAATGATAAACCCTACAAGATATTGGCCGATGCTTATTCTTGTGTAACATTCTTACGGTCGGATCAAACAATTTTGCAGACACCTAATTAACAATATAAACCCTTAAAACCTGCAACAATACAACTGTGAAGTGTCACTAAATGTCTTTAGTGACGACACTTCTAGTGGCAGTTTGTTGTTGTGCGACCGATTACACTAGATGCTTTTAGTGAAATGTTTCTTATACTTAGTGGCATATTTTCAGTGCCATTAAATGTAACTTTTAGTTTTGGAAATGAACATAACATTCATATTTACATCATTTTATTTTTAACCTTTTTTTCTTGCATGCCACGAAATATAATACTTAGAAGCATTGGAACATTTACTCTTATTTATGCTAGCGTTGGAGCTTTTGGGTGCTTTATATTTGGTAGTTCGGTAAAGGCACAAGTTACTCAAAACATGCCTAAGAAATTGTTTGAATCCGAATTTGCGGTGTGGATGACGGTATTCATCACACACACGTGTGTGTATTTGTATGTCAGTTACAATTTTTATTATTATCCTAAAGTTGAAAAACAAGGGAATCTTTGCAATACGATAACCTGAAATTTGATATGGAATGTTGAACATAACAATGACAAATGATTTCCTTTTGTAGGTCATTCACGAGTTTGTAAGATATCATTTTTTTTGTTGGAAAGCAAAACTTACTTAAATGCTTTCTTATTAAGTGTATTAGCAACCATCTAATTTTAATTTAGAATGATATATCCTATCTTGTATGATTCAAATGTCAAGCATTCAAATATTGTTATTCCTTAATTGTATTAGAATCACATATATTCAAACTATAACCCCAATGGCTACCAATTTAGAGAACATCATTTCTAAGATGAATTTGGAAGAGCAAATTCCTCTAAATTAGAGAGCATGCATACGGTCTATCTGTATTAAAATGTTGTTGATGATGATTACAATACCGATTGCCCGTTTTTGCCTTTCTTTGGAAAGCTGTTACGTTATTTAATTACAATTACACCAAAGAGGGACAAATAACAGGCAATCAGTATTGTAATAATCATCAACAACATTTTAATACAGATAGACCGTATGCATGCTCTCTAATTTAGAGGAATTTGGTCTTTCCACGTTCATCTGTGGTATGATGTTCTCTAATTTGGTACCCATTGGGGTTATGGCTAGAATATATGTGATTCTAATATAATTAAGGAATAACAATATTTGAATGCTTGACATTTGAATCATACAAGGCACAATATATCATTCTAAATTAAAGTTAGATGGTTGCTAATCCACTTAATAAGAAAGAATATAAGTAAGATTTGTTTCCCAACAAAAAAAGGATATCTTACAAACTGTTGAATGACCTACAAAAGAACAAAAGGAAATCATTTGTCATTGTTATGTTTAACAATCCAGATAAAAAATTTCAGGTTATCGTATCGCAAAGATTCCCTTGTTTTTCAACTTTGGGATAATTATAATAATTGTAACTGACATACAAATACACAAACACATGTGTGTGATGCATACCGTCATCCACACCGCAAATTCGGATTCAAACAATTTTCTTAGGCATGTTTTGAGTAACTTGTGCCTTTACCGAACTACCAAATATAAAGCACCCAAGAGCTCCAACGCTAGTATAGATAAGAACAGATGTTTCAATGCTTCATAATTATATATTTCTTGGCATGCAAGAAAAAAAAATGATAAAAATCAGTTAAAATTAAGATGATGTAAATACGAATGTCATGTTCACTACCAAAAATAAAAGTTACATTTAATGGCACTGAAAATATGCCACTAAGTATAAGAAAGATGTCACTAAAAGCCTCTAGTGTAATCGGTGGCACACCAAAAAATGCCACTAGAATTGTCTATCATTAAAGACATTTAGTGACACATCACAGTTTTGTTGCTGCAGGTTTTAAATGTTTATATTGTTAATAGGTGTCTGCAAAATTGTTTGATCGATCGTGAGAATCTTACACAAGAATAAGCATCAGCCAATATCTTGTTGGGTTTATGATTTTCGTGTAGATCTCCGAGAAGTGTACGTGGCATGCATAGTAGTAACTGTAAAATCCAAGAGCAGGTGTCAATCTTGAACGGTCAAACAAAACCACACTTTTTCCCGCAGATGGTACATTAAGATAAGAGAAACAACAATCACAACTATCAAGAAAACTCCAAAATCTTAATAGAAAGGCAATGAAAATGTTACAACTCAAAGAGGTGATGGTTTGTGTGTATGAATATGCTTTGGTTAATATGAAAAATTAAATATTCGTGGTTTTCGTCATAAGAAATTTGATTCATAATTTAATAACATTGATTCACAAATATTACCTATATCAACATATTCGAAATAAGTATAAATTAATACTATTAAAAAACTGAATCAGTTCACTATTCATGCATAATAGATCTAATTCCTCATTAACCATGACTCTATGTGTTATGTGAGTATACAGTTGTATTTACACTAACCTGTAAACAGTGAATCGGAAAGCTTCCAGTTTCGAACACAAATAATAAGAATCGCCAAAAGGATTATTATGTTTAGGATTGTGTATCCCACAATTAAGCCAAATTTTGAGAAAAGATACCCTAAGTTATCACGTTCGATAACTACATGTTCAATGCAATTTGTCTGCAGTAAAGAAGATTAAAGCAATCTAATTAAATTTGAAGTTAAGATAGTCCACTTGATCATCTCGATAACTATCACTGTATGTGATTTTATGCAATTTGCATGCTGTATTTAAACCGAACCAATTGTTTTATGTATATATATATAATAAAGCACAATATAATTTTCTTAACAAACATTTAATAATTACAATAACACAATTGAGAGCTAGGTGAACTAGATTTTACCACGTGAAACTACATTTTATTTTTATTCATGTTTAATGGATTTCATCATTTGATGTAAAATATAGAACACGACAAAAGAATCAATCAATTCAACAAATTGTTTGACTTACGTAGACAAATGTGAATAATGTAATCTGCAACAAACGATAAACAAGAGAATAAGATCAATCAGTTACGTAGACAATCAATCATAATGCAAACAATTGACCCAAGGATAATAAATTTCTTTTCGTTTTCTTAAAACATGTCGACTTCTTAACTTACTTCAGTCACATATCGTCCAATCACTCTAAGGCAGGATTCACAATATCAACATATGTTTAGCTTGTGGCTCAGTAGTATCAATATCAATACACCAGCTCAAGACCAGAGAGCTAGAATGCAAAACAGCTATAGACCAACATAATTGGCATTCCAAGCCATCCTAATGGCGTAGGGAACGGTAATTAGACCAGGTTTGTGAAAAGATGCAGAGATACAAAAGATACAAATAGCCTTTTTGGTTAGGATATAAATAATTTTCGAGACAGGTAGACTATATATATATATATATATAGACACACACACACATAGGGATGTGTTCAATGGAGAACCTCTATGCATCAAAGAATCTTGAAGAACCACAATGCATCGCTAAAAAATCGTAATGCATCATGTGGAAGTCGATGCATCACGCGGGAATTGTGATGCATCACGTGGAAGTAATGATGCATCACGCGGAAAAATTGTGATGCATTTGTGGTGGTGCATTGTGGTTCTTCAAGATTCTTCAATGCTTGGAGATTCTCCATTGAACCCCACTATATATATATATATATATATATATATATATATATATATATATATATATATATATATATATATATATATATATATATATATATATATATATATATATATATATATATACATACATATATATATATATATATATATATAAAGTTAAGACATATTATAGATATACCATTAATTACAGCTCTGAAGAAAGACATGTTTCTTCGTGGTTCCGCACCCTCTATGTTTAACATTGTGTACCTACAACATTCACCATCATCCAACTATATCATTTTGAATTTTCAAAGTGACATAACGATATTGCTTCAAATAAATAAACTGAAGTGTTACTATAGAAAAACAACTGCAAATGATACATTGTTGAGTTTCCTGCTTTATTGTCTTCGTACATTATAGCTTATCAACTACATTGAAGTCGGTATATATTTCAATATACCAGAATGATTAATGTATATTAAGTCTTTACAACACTTAAAAAGGAAATCATAGCATGAGACGATCGAGAGACAATATGAATGATTCATGATGCAGACAACATTTGAGATTTAAGTTACCATTTGAGTATGAACTTCTGAAAGTAATAAAATGAGAAATTATACAAAAGAAGAAGAAGAAGAAACCCAGATCTACTCTGATTGATTCTTCGATTAACTGGAAGGAGAGGTCTGTATGTGCCAGAACAGAGGAAGGAGGAACTTAAACTCTGCTCACTGCTGACAGCTCACACATTTTTTATTTCTTTTTTTTTTTTCCCCTTTTTGCTAAAGCCGATAATTTTGTTTTTCTTTCAACCTGTTATATAATATATATGATATTTCATAAATATATATAACAAGGTACAAAAACCCTTCTAGCTTCACGTATACGCGGCTTAATATTTAGGATGTAGTTAGAATGGTGAAATTAAAAGTAAAATGACACTAGAATCGAGATAAGATACAAACCTGATGTTAGGGTTGGCGGTGGCGGTAGTGTTGGTTCTGCCTCCGTGCCGTGGACGGCCGCAATGGCCCTGGCCAGCGGAGTTGAGGAGGCGAAGCAGTGAGGAGAGTATCGTGTTTGGGGACGGCGGCGGCGCTAGGATTTAGCCGTAGCAACTGTCGTCGGTTGAGAGGGAGAGAGAGTGAGCGAGCGAGAGGGAGATGGAGGTCAGGAGTGCTACTGGTTGCCGGTGAGCGGCGGCAGACGGTGGTCGCCGGCCGGAGAAGCGAGAGGTAGACAGAGAGGGGGTTCGGAAGAGAGACAAAGAAGAGTGTGTGAGCCTGTGAGGGAGTGTGAGTGTGTCCGGGAAAGAGGAAAGGGAAAAGAGAAAGAGGGAGCGACCCGACCCGTCAACCTTAAGGGGAGCGACGGGTACCATTTCCCGAACCCGAACCGGTACCGGTACCGAATTAATATATTCGGTTCGATATTCGGTTTTTAAATTAGCTAAAATTCGGTATTCGGTATTCGGTTTTTAAATTAGCTAAAATTCGGTATTCGGGACCGAACCGGCACCGTAAAAACTTATACGGTTCAGTATTCGGTTCTTTCAAAACTAAAAATTCGATTTCTGTATTTTCGGGATCGGTACCGGTTCGATTCGGTCCGGTACCGAGCTCACCCCTAGTCAATCTAGTCCATAAGTATATAAAGAGTTAATTGCAAATATGGTTCTTTAACAAACCTCAAATTGCAATTTTAGTCATTTTTCAAAAAAGATGCAATGTCAGTGTTTTAACTATCCAAAAGTTGCAAATATGATCATTTCTAACAGAATCCGTTTAATATCTCTGTTAAGTTAAGGGCAATTTCATCTTTTAAGATAAAAGACCTAATTTGCAAGTTTTCTTATTATTTGCCTTATTATTATTATTATTATTATTATTATTGTTATTATTATCATCATCATCATCATCATCATCTATCTTAATCAAAACTTTTTGAAACTTCATCTTTAAATCATTTAACCTTCGAAAATCAATGAACCAAGAAGTTCATCTTCCTTGTCTTCGGCAATGATCCCAAAAGTTTCGGCAACAAACCCAAAAGTTCCAAAATCAAACCAAACGAAACCAAAATCACTCTCGTCAAACCATTTCACTTCTGGCATGATCACAAGAACAAAAAAAAAGTCAGGTAATAACTATTTGCTTACTGCTTCTATATCATCAAGAATTAAAACAAGACTTTCTTAGCCGATTACCACATCAAGGCCTTTCTGATGCCTTTGATCGCAATCGTTTTGTGCAATCACTCTAGAATCAAAGTAAACCTTTTTCAGGATCCAGCAGATTTGCCATTTCTAACGCAAGCTTTCGGATTTTCACCGCCACCTCCCTTATCTGCTTCGCCGCCGCTGCTTCACGATTTCGTATTTGCTCCGTCTAAGAGGGGGTTATAGAGATGCCAAAGTAAGCTTTCTTTTTTACTTTTTCCCTTTCCTCCCCATCAAAAACATCTTGTCGAATGGAGAACCTTCATGCATCGGAAAACCAGTGAACCACTTTATAGTCATTGGATTAGGTGATGCATAATGCAAAAATCCCAATGCATCATGCAGGAAGTCGATGCATCACACGAAAATTTGATGCATCACGTGGAAATAATGATGCATCACGCGGGATTGTGATTCATTTGTTGTGGTGTATGGAGGTTTTCCAAGGTTTTTCAATTCATGTTTGTTTCCATTGAACCCTATATATATATATGGTCGAGATCAACGGAGTACCATGTTAGAATGGGGAACCGGAGTCCACCAATGTTTAGTTACAAGTACAGAAGGGTAATATAGTCAATTAAATTTTATTTCAATTAGTAGATGACAATTAGTGATTTAGGAAATCCCTTAATTGTAGGGATTTGATATCTCGTATAGTCAATTCAATTTTATTTTAATTAATAGATGCTAATTAGTGATTTAGCAAATCCCTTAATTGTAGGGATTTGATATCCCTTACGTACAGTTATCATGTGTTTACGTGAACATGATTTTTCTATTTTCCTATATTGCATATGTGCAATATACATGTGCATTATATATTTTCTTTATGTGATAACAACAGTACTATAAAGAACTTATTAAACATGTTCAATAATGATACCGAACATGTGCAATATACTAGGGATCGATTGCCTTTCAAACCATATTTGAAGACTTTGAACGTGTGTAGTAAGAGAATATATAGAGGAAAAAAACATTAAACATGTGCAATATTGAACATGTGCGGAATTGAAGTGGACGATAGCTTGAAATCGCTTTAAATGGATGGTTATCGCTGAAATGGGCAATAAAACTAATAACTGCAACTGAAGAAATTATTGAGATTTAGATAATATTTGATTCTCATTTGAAAATTTTCATACCCATTTTACCTCTCACATTAAATGACATGAGATTCAATTTTCAGCAGAATTTTGGGTATTAATTACTAATTTTAATGCAAAATGATTGACTGTGAACGGTACCCTGGTACCCCAGTCTAACATGGTACCCCGTTGATATTGAATATATATATATATATATATATATATATATATATATATATATATAGAGGTTCCATGGAGCACCACGATGCATTATGAATCTGGGGAACCAAAAATGCACAATATATTAAATAATGATGCAATGGCATATTTGGAAGTTTAAGCAATTATTTAGTTAGATTAAAATAATTAAAATATTTTATATTCAAATAACCGTATATATATTCTGGTAATTGCTAAAATTGTGGAGTTTTTAGTTATGATAGATTACATTTGTTTCGACTTTCTATCCATGAATGTCTTCATGCAGTTTTCATCTCCACACATGTAGCTAGACATCCGATTGAAATTGAATTTATATGCATACTGAAATATGCATTTGTGAACTACAATCAATATGCGGTCGCTAAGTCTTAAAGTCGACGCATAATGCATTTCAAAAGAGATGCAACTCAAACCTTCATAAACACATACTTCGATTATGAACTAAACACCCTACCGATTGAACCCAAAACTAACTATGACATAAAAAAACCCCCAAATACGAAATACGCACTTCAATTATGAACTAAACACCTCAATGAATACAAAATATGCAACAATGCAGTTCCATTTAACAAAATAATCGAAGTTGCAACGGCGAAAAAAACCGGTTGTTTGTACGTGAATGTTTGTTTTTTCCTTTTTTTTTTTTGAAAACCCTTAAACCGTATGCATTGTATCTGTGTACTTGAAGAACAAAGCTTAATTTATTTGAGTATGCATGAGCGATTTTCGGGATAAAGATGGAGGGAGGAATCTTGAGCGAAATCCGGAGCAAATACCGATTATGGAAGGAGGGCTACGGTATGCAAACGAAGATTGATGAATTTTAGCTAAATGAACCTTCTTCCAATTTTGCCCCTCCGCACGTGATATGTTGTGCACCGGTGCAACAAAGTTCAACTTAATTACCCTTTTGCTACTAAAATATGATCCATTGAAATTATAGATTTAACGATGTATGGAGGTTCTCAAGTTGCACAATGCATACAGGTTCCCCATAGAACCTGACCCTATATATATATATATATATATATATATATATATAGAGAGAGAGAGAGAGAGAGAAAGAGAGAGAGAGAGATTGGATAATTGCATAACCTAAATTTAGTAGAACCAATATCGTCCATAGATTAGATTAATCTAATGGTCTTGATTAAAACCATAAAGTTTGGAATTAGTGAAAAAAAGATTGACATTTATGATTTTTTAATTCTTTCAGAGTAAAAAAGGAATAGATTGAAAATAGCAAAAAGATTGACATTAGTAAAATAAATATCATTTTTCTTTAAATTAAAATAACATTAATATGATTAATTGTTAAATCAAAAAAATTATACCATAAAAACGAGAATTTTATACTCTTTAAAACGAGACCGGTCATGATATATTTTTTTCAAAAAAAATTTACGTATTTATTTTTCGTAAAAAAAAAATTTACCATGGAATGCAAATACAAAAACGATCTGAAATAAAATCTCAATTTTGACAATTCTGTTGTGTAGGAAACTTTAAAGAAATGGCTAACATGGAATGCTGTCATTATTTTAGTTGCTATTTGGCTTTAGGCTTCGATTTAAAAATAATTGACTTTGAAGGAAGTTGCACGATAATGTAAAATGTCTAGATCCTTATTTCTGTTACATTGATAAGAAATTATGTTAAACTACGAATATTTGATTGTGTAATATTGTTTTTTTAAATTAGTATAAAATGTCTTACTGAATTAAAATTCTGTATTATTTAATTTAAATTTGATTGTGTAATATTATTGAAGTTTTTTTTTCCCATTGTTTATGATATTAAAATATTTTTTTTTTACTTTTGTGTGTGTATGCGTGTCTCACACACACCACTAATTATGCAAGTCACCAGAAGTTACCACCCTTAAAAGTAATTTTTTTTGAAGTTTTTTCATGAACACGTTTTAATTAACATTACACAGATCATATGTAAATTTCACGCAAATCCGAACACTCTAAATGCATGAAAAGATGCATCACATAAATGCACGTTCACATACATTCAAATTTATATAAGTGTGTATTCATATCATTTTTTAGGAGCTAAGAGATGTGAATGTATGTGAAATTTACATATGATATTTATAATGTTAATTAAAACATCTTTATGAATAAAAAAATTTAAAAAGTTTTTTTCAAAGGTGGTACCTTCTGGTGCGCTGCATAATGGTTGGTACTTTCTCGAACCATTTTCTCTCTCTCTCTCTCTCTCTCTCTCTCTCTCTCTATATATATATATATATATATATATATATATATATATATATATATATATAGTCAGGGTTGGGTTCCGGTAAGAACCCTCATTACCGTGAGAACGTGAGAACCACTCCAAAGTGCACAATATTGTACATCAAATGCACAAATTTGAAACTTAAAAGTATTACTTAAAACTATTATTAGTCTTAAATATTAATAAATATCATAATCTAACACTACAATTATATTCAAAAATTGCATTCATTAATTTATAAACTAAATATACAAATTTGAACATCAAATGCACAAATTTTCTTAAATGCACAATTCGTACATAAAATGGATAATTATAGCATGAGATGCTTAAATTTTTACATGAAATGAATAAATTAATCGAAAACATTTAATTTTAGTATCAAATGCATAATTTTATACAGTGGATGCACAAATTTTAGAGTGGTTCTCACGATCTCACGAAACAGAAGGCCTCTTATATGAACACAATCCTATATTATATATGGCGTGCTCTGGGAAATCAATGCAAAAAATGAAAAATTCTTAAGAAAGTAGCACAAAAGAGGAAAGTCGGGGTTACGTGAAGAGGAAAGCATTAAATTTGTTATTACAAATGAGGACTGCATCCTTTTGATCAGCCTGCCAACCGATTCCTTTTTTTTTTTTTCCTAACTTTTTCCAAATGGTCAACAATCATCGTGATATTTCCGATTTTGTTTCAGCGATTCAAGTACGTACGTTCCTTATTATTATTATTATTATTTAATTCTCTATTATTAGTAGACAATATATTGATTCAACTATATTCTTACATACCAAGGTCCTTGTAATCTTTTCCATTCATGTCTCTATTATAGATATTCAGATCATCCAAACTAATATTTCCAAAATATATAAACTACAATTTGAATACAAACAATATGTATAGCCTATGATTTTTTGAAGAAAATACAACCAAACTCAAGAAATTATCAAACACAATTTTATTAATCACAACCCTAAAAAACAAACCGGCTCAACGCCACCCTATTACTTACAACACAAACCTCACTACATTATCACTCTGAGACTTCATCAACAGATGAAGCTCACCCTCAATGAAAATGGAGAACAAACTTAACCTCCTCTGATTTATATCTACTAGAACTTTAAAGAACCAAGAAGAAGAAGACAGATGAATAATATGAACTTACTTCTTGCGAGCTACGTAAGGGACTCTCTATATATAGAGAGAATTAAACAGACTAACAAGAAGTTAAACCAACTAACAACTTACACCAACTTCAACTGATGAGGAAACCAAATCCAGCAATGAAAGAACCGAAGAGATGAACTATGAATCTGAGAATGAACCAACCTTTATGCAATGCTAAAACTAGGGCAGAACAAGTATTTGTGCTCATTTGTGCTGGGCTGGAAGAAAGGGTCCACACTAGTCCACACTTAACTTGCAAAGTAGAGCCCAATATCAAGCCCAATAACTATATCCATATCAGCAACCCAATATCCTTTTAACACTCCCCTTCAAGTTAAGTGTGGAAGGATTTACCAAGTTTAACTTCCCGCATAAACTTGAATGAGAAGGAACAGATAAACTCTTGGTGACAACAATAGCTACACTGACAGAAGACTAAGCATTGACCTGCACAAACCCTTTCTTTCACAAAATACACGTCAATTCAAAAAACTTGATACAATCATGGAAACTAACAAAACTCCAGCCCTCCTATCTAAGTGAAAATTAACAGGAGATGCCTGAGACAACGCAACAAATGTAATATTGACTAGAAACATGCAAGAATGTTCTTCACAATCTTAAGAGCACATGAACACGGAAGGAAAAATGGGAACTTTTAACTGGCTTGCTTCCAAACAGACTAACCACAGATAAACAAGTCAATTCTTTCGATGAGATAAAACACAAAACCAAAACCAACAAGAACAACTCCAATACCGAGAAAGAACGTTAGCTTATACAAACCTTTGATTTGAAATTTTGCACTTAAAACCTCTATTGTTTGTAACACTTCTTGACATAATGATGTCAAGTACAAAAAATCAGAAGAGAAACAACTAGAGTCTTTCCAACCTTTTAACAAATTAATTTACTTCTGCTTTGCACAAAGACAGCCAGAACCCAAAACCTATTAACCTTGATCGACGTGGAACCTAAACCGGAGGGTTTTATAGAAAATTGAACCATGTGATAACCGTTCAACTTATCCCCTTCATTATCTTTCTTATTTTCATTAGCAAAAAATATCACATACTCTAGACTACAGACCTAGAATAATGATCTAGATCTTTCACCGAGACACATATCAAAACAGGGAGAGAATACTTATATAAAATTTATTAATACATGATATTGCTTTTCCCTTCTTCATTTATTATATCAACTTTGTGTACCGTGAAACAAAACATAATTCCAGAAAATGTTCATCTATAGATGTGTGGCAGCAATAATCCATGAGAAGTACACTGACAAGATGCATCGTCATATAATTTTGCTATGTTCGACTAATCATCGATACAAATATAAATGGTTTAGGGTTCAAAGAGGCAAACAAATCTCATATACATGATGTGCTTATTTTAAACAAAAACACAAACATATTTTTTTAAAGTTAATAGCACATGTTAAACAAGTTCAATTTCAATCTCAGAAACACACATTGACCCACAATTAAAATTAGGAAAAGAAGAGGACATGTCTAGCAACAGCAACTAATGAACTCAACTCAAAATATCACCTTTTATTTCAACTATAGAAACAACAAATAACTTTTGACCACTAAAACATAACTAACCAACCATTAACTGAATTTTAGCATCCAATTATTGTTTAAAAATTTTAATTTCACTAACATGGTTTTTTGGTAATTGCAATATCACCCATGTACATTTCTATATAAACCAACAATATAGTGTAACCCACAATATTCCTTTTCCCACATTTAACTTTCACAATAACTACATAAACACCAACTTTTGAAAAACAGATTTTCTTGTTTCTTTAACAAAACTATCATAAATCCATTTGATTGCTACTTATTAGTTGAAACATTGTGACGGTTTAAAAAAGCATGGTTGAAACTTTACTTTGCAATTTTAAAAACATATTAGATTTAACAACCAATTTACTTGAACCACAGTTTACCAATTATTGAACATAACAACAGTTAACCACACTTAATCTTGAACCACACTTAACAAGTTAACCACTCTTAACCAATCCTTTTTCTTTTCTTTTTTTCTTTTCTTTTTCTTTTTATTTATTATTATTACTTTTATATATAGGCCCAACCAACATAACCAGAAACCAACTTTAACTTTTAACAAGACAACACAATTAACTTGGAGAATTCCTTTTACCACCCCTCGCAAGTTGATTGTGGAACCAACAGCAAGGAACTCAGAAGCTTCAATTTTAACGGGCTGAATAAGTCTGCTACGATTTTACCAATACAAATCAATCTCAAATTGTTTAATGTGACCAGGGAACACAAGGTAGACTGCAATTAAAATTTCTGCACTACTATTCAAGTATATAGAACAGATACGCCATAGAAAAGTCTAAATATTTCAAGACTTTAAGCACCTATATAAGTTCTAAGGTAACACAGCACCCTTGGCCCAATCTGCATCTACCAAAATGGATAGCACATGATGAAGCCAAAAATATCAGCCCTAAACAAAAAATAAGGAATAACAAACACAACCAACATGAGCCTGATATAGACACAACAATTAACTTGTACACTTACAACTTTTAACAATTTAAAAACAAACCAGGGCCAAAACTACAACCAAACAACAAACACTTTCTTAACATTTTCTTAACAGTACAAGTGCCTAAATTTAATAGGCACTATTAACCACATTAAAACCAGAGTTTTCAAAATGATATAAGAGCCATTAACATTTTAAAGACTTCTTCTAGATGACAAGTTTCACAAAAAAACCTCTAACTATTTATGTTGAGATTCAATGTATTTTTTTCAAAACCAATAACATGATCGGCACGGTGACGGGGCTTATAATGACGAAAATCACAAGATTAAAAACTTAATTGCACACGAGCCATTTAACAATTTACATCTTAGCATTTACCTTCACAAAAGGCCACATTAATTTGTGAACAATTATTAAGTTGAAATGTTAGAATAATAAAATTGGATTAGACTGTGTACTTGAAACTCATCGAAACAAAAAAGCAAAGACCAAAAAGATGGATAAAAGGTTTTAACTAAGCATTGTTGCATGCTTTGGAAGGGTATTAAAATATGACTTGTAGAGTATGCTATACAAACTTACATAGCTGGTTCAAGAGTACGGATTCAAAAAGTAACCAAATCTATGAAGTTCAACGTCACATAACATGAACTACACGCTTAAGATAAATACAACTCATGGTGCGGTGACTTCAAGAGTATAACGGTTTGAGCCATCAACACCAACAAACAATCCACTATCCTTAACAAGAAGATACACAAAAAATGCAAATTCACTCAATATTCAGGAACAATTCATACACCAATCAAGGTGAATCTAAAAAGGATCTAAACTTCACAATTGTTTTCTGCAATTACAAATGGTTTTTTAGTTTCTTTAGTGATTGATGAAATAAAGAATCAGTGGGGTAAGGGACATCCTGACCATTCCCAATAATTGAACACTTCAATAACAGACCAATGCACTCACAGAGATTAAGTTGCAAATTGAAGTATTTTCTTTACCATCCATGTTGAATAGAGGAAAGGATTATAGTCACCAAGCACCAAACATAAAAACAGAACAGCACCAGTTAGGCAGCAAACAAAAAAAGGAACCACAAAAAAAAAAATTCAACACACACCACACACCAGGAGAGGGCCAATGAGAAAAAAGAAACTAAAATATTTTGAAATAACCAAGACTTTGTAGTTTTCTGTTCTTGTTAGCTTTAAACTCACAAAGCAAGGGCAACTAGAATCACTATGCAAAAATAAGGGGTCACCGAAAAAACTTACTAATAGGAGCATCAACTTGTTCGTCCATATAAGTCACCGTAATAACCACGTATTCAACCAGAGAACCAAATCACAGTAATAAAAAACAATACACCAAGGATTCAATCAATAATGGACAGGATTCCAAGGCATTCAAATGCCTGGTCAAGTCCAGAATTAACTCCAAACCAGCAAGACAGAGAAAGAAAAAAAAAACAAAAAATATATATATAAAGGATTCTTGTCCATAGGCCAAGTATGAGCACGTAGGGGCAGTTGATTCCCGTAAGTACGGAAACTCCCACGGCCAGGAACTTGCTACAACACAAGAGGGTTAGAACCAACTTACAGACAGTAATCCACCGATCATTCCAGTGTAGAGACGCTGGTTTTGCTTTAGATACACAATTTTTTTTTTTTTGGGAAAATACAGAACTAGACCGATTCTCTGTACAGTGGAGAAGATGAACATAAACTCTGGTCTTCGTTCATCCAATAATCAGCGTGACGGCAGTGCGTATGATGATTTTGACAAACATCTCTAATCTTTTATCTTCCCTGCCAGTACTCCGTCTCATCACTTCTCCGTATCTCCAAACACAACCACAAACAACACTGGATTTTGTACCGATTCAAGACCTTATCGACCGGCATAACTGGTGCCTTTCTAACATTCGTCTCGCTGCCAAAGAAGTCGAGGCGTTCCGCCAAGACGAGGCGTGAAGGGCACCGAGCGAAAGCGAAACAAGAAACACACAGCGGAAGACAACAACAAAAAACTTTTAGGGTTCTGAGAATAAACCGACACCATCGAGACCAGGGAGAAAAGAACAACTCCTTTCACCAACCCTGAAACCCTAAATCGAAAAAAAAAACCTAATCGCTCAAAACCTGAGCTGTGATACCATGAAGAAAATACAACCAAACTCAAGAAATTATCAAACACAATTTTATTAATCACAACCCTAAAAAACAAACCGGCTCAACGCCACCCTATTACTTACAACACAAACCTCACTACATTATCACTCTGAGACTTCATCAACAGATGAAGCTCACCCTCAATGAAAATGGAGAACAAACTTAACCTCCTCTGATTTATATCTACTAGAACTTTAAAGAACCAAGAAGAAGAAGACAGATGAATAATACGAACTTACTTCTTGCGAGCTACGTAAGGGACTCTCTATATATAGAGAGAATTAAACAGACTAACAAGAAGTTAAACCAACTAACAACTTACACCAACTTCAACTGATGAGGAAACCAAATCCAGCAATGAAAGAACCGAAGAGATGAACTATGAATCTGAGAATGAACCAACCTTTATGCAATGCTAAAACTAGGGCAGAACAAGTATTTGTGCTCATTTGTGCTGGGCTGGAAGAAAGGGTCCACACTAGTCCACACTTAACTTGCAAAGTAGAGCCCAATATCAAGCCCAATAACTATATCCATATCAGCAACCCAATATCCTTTTAACATTTTTCATCTTTTGAAATCTAGTCATTACATATTCGTTCGAAACATTGATACTTGATTCTTTTTTAGTATTACAAATGCAATAAATCGTTCATAAAATATCACCTGTTGAAACTTCATCACCGAAAAAAACATCTCTTAACTTTCATGGTTGGGACCAACAAAACCAATCGTTCATAAAATATCACCATTATCCAACTCAATTGTGGATTAAATTTCCTTCAAAACAAGTCTGCTAAAAGGTATTTATAAAAAAACAAATTAGATAAGAAAGAGGAACTAAAGCATTGGTGATATTGTTTAATGCAATGTGTATACAAATAGGTACTGCTGTAAACGAACCGAACGAATATGAACGAGGGTATGTTCATGTTCATTCGTTTAAAATTAGCCGAACAATATACGAACATGAACATAAACGAACGAGAGAGTCTCTGTTCGTGTTCGTTCGTTAAAGAACTAACATTTTACGACTTCGTTTAACGGATAATCGAATATAAATGAGCATTAACCGAACATAAACGAATAATTAAACGGATACAACTGAATATAAACAAACAAATTTTTTGAATAATAACAAATTCCACAACACACGATTCATAGTTTTCAAATTACGTTTCCATATTCATAAGGGCAAATTACCAAGAAAAATAATATAAAATTCCAAAAGGGATTAAAGTGTAAACATTTTCTCAATACTTTATCAAAAGGGATTAAAGTGTAAACTCATTATATAATTCAATCCACCAATGTGTCAACGTTCTATGGAAATAATCCTTGGTGTATTAAGGTCGAAGAACAAGGTCGAAGCATTGGCCATAGTTAGGGAGGATTAGGATAGAAGGATGAAATTGTATCTTATTGTCATTTGGGTAGCAAATGTAATTTATGTATTTTGTTGGAGCTGACCTACTTTAATGTAAAAGTCATCTTCAATCTTTGTACTTAATTATAGACATCAATGAAGTTTTTTAGTTTGAATGGGAAGTTATTGTAACTGTTATTGTTCAATTTTGTTGCAAATATAATGTTGAAGCGTTTGTTTGTTATGGTGTTGCATTACAATGAAAACCTCACATAAGTGCTTAACCATAAAAAATGAAGACTTTATATCGATTTTGCTTGACAAAATAAGTGAATCATGTAATGACATACATACTTTTTTTTTGGTATTCGCACTTGTTTATGATGCAATGGTGGGAGTAATACGCTTGAACATTGAGATTTAGACCACATTATCCTACCCTTGATTGGGTCAATCTTAAAACT
Organism: Centrapalus pauciflorus; assembly: GCA_020465985.1. Classification (NCBI taxonomy): domain Eukaryota; kingdom Viridiplantae; phylum Streptophyta; class Magnoliopsida; order Asterales; family Asteraceae; genus Centrapalus; species Centrapalus pauciflorus. Next base: position 463,462 of record JAANYP010003565.1, on the reverse strand, counting down.
CAAGATTCAGGCATCCCAATTTCTTGTTCATTTAATTTGAAACATGTGCACAGAACATGTACAGTATTGAAGAATTTGAACATGTTCAGTAATGGAATATATAGGGATAAAACACATTAAACATGTGCAGAAATGTGCAATATTAAAGAATTTGAACATGTGGACTGGAATTCCTCAGAGAAGGCGGCGAAGACGATGATACAACTCGACTTTGAAGCTGACGAGGGTTGAAATCGATTTCAATGGAGGGTTATGCTGAAATGGGTAACGGAACTAACAACTGCAACTGATAAAATCTTGAGATTTAGAGAATATTTGATTCTTATTTAAAAATTTTCATACCCATTTTACCCTTCATAATAAAAAGCGTGAGATTCAATTTTCAGCATAATTTGGTGTATTTATTAATAATTTTAATGCAAAATGATTGGCTGTGAACGGTACCCCGGTACCCAAGTCTAACATGGTACCCCATTGATCTTGAATATATATAGGGTTAGGTTCTACGGGGCACCTGTGTGCATCGTGCAACTTAGGAACCCATATACACCGTTAGATTCAGAAAATGAATGACTAAGATTACAATGGCAAAAGGGTAATAAAGATGAAATTTATGAACGAATTATGATGCACGATTTACATATTAGATGTGCATAAGGGTATTTTCGGAAAAAATAATATATCAAGTCAACTCAAAATTAAATTTATATTGATTGAATATTTAATTCAATAATCAAGTATTAAATGCTAATAAATTTATAAAATGCACTTCTAATGAAACACCCATACAACTAATACGAGTATTTCGATACCATTATACGTTAATTTATACAGAGTACTTGCGGAAATACGATCAAATTAAAACTTTTGTAATTAATAATCATCATCGTGATTCCAAACACTTTGCATGTGACACAACAGAGTGTCGGGAATCACAGAGCCACGTAACTGGGGTTACAAGATTAAGTTATCAATTTAGTTACAAACGAATTAATAAACAGCAACTAATTCGTGTAAGTCCAAAAATGGAAGTCTGCTACTCCCTCCCCAATCATCCACAAAATAGTGAGCTCCTATCCGAGCTCCAACCGATGCCTAACAACTTGGGCCAGCCGGGCCTTTGCCCTTAACAGATCCTGAAAAGATATAACAACTAACGGGTAAACAACAAAGTTGTTTAGTGAGATTCTAGATTAAAGTACCATGCGATATATGAATGATGCCATGCAATGCCATGAATTCGACTAACAATTTTGGAGGCCAACTAATGGCTATAAGCTACCACATTGCGGTTACCATACACAAGCTTACCGTACAATGGGTTTACAATCTACTGCTCGATTACCACACCACAGGCTTATCGATATGCAGTTTACAATGATGCCATACGATTACCACCACAGGCTTATCGTTTTACAGGCAATAATGGTTACCACACTCAGGCTTACCATTATGATTCCGCTGGGTTACCACACTCAGGCTTACCGTCTCGGCGGAGAGATCAAACGAACGAGTAACAACTTATCAACCGAGTGATAAACAATAATTATGATGTATGCGATGGCAAAGCATGAAAATGACAATAATGATACGAAAGCAATAACATACAATTCATGATATGCATGCAAATACGTTAATACTAGAACTCACAGTGATACAAATTACGCTCTCGGCCTCAAAACCGAGTTACAATCGTCAAGGTAAGAGTGATAGTCTTCACGCGACTTAACCCGTCAAAACCCCTACAAGTAGGTTCATAATACAATATTTATAAGTCTCACCGCTTACAATTTCTCAACTTTGATCCGGACATATTAGTCGTAAAACCTAATTAATTTTCGGTATCGACCAACATAATTATTTTGGCCTAATTATCCTTCACAATTGGGGATATAAGCTATTTTGGTGAATGACCCCGAGGACTAATTAAAATTACAATTTCTGGCCGGAACTGGGCTCACGTTCCCATCCGAATTCGGATCAGCACCAGCCGGACTTCGGATCATCCGAGTTCGGTTCAGGGACCATCCGAACTTCGGTCCTAGGCACATCCGAATTTCGGACCTACACATCTGAAATCCAAGCCATCCGAATTCGGATCAGGGACCATCCGAATTCGGTTCAGGGACCATCCGGATTCGGATCGGGGACCAACATAATTTCGGATCCCTTCCAACCGAAGTACGGTCCGAATTCGGGTCAGGGACCACCCATCCGAATTCGGATCCCAAGACTGCACTTTTGCCCCTTCGAATTTAATGCTCAAAACTACCACAACTTTTCATATTTATTACAAACGGTTTGGGGTCATTCCCAAACATATATATACTCTTTATAACACATTTTAAGCGGTCAAAAACAACATTTTATTCCTTTTTAATCATCAAGAGTTCATGAACTCCATTTTCGGGTTTTTGAGCTAAAACCCATCAAAATCCATAAAACTTGCATATTATGTTTAAAAATGATGATTCTAACTACGTTTCATCATTATCCTTCAAGATCTAAAGATTTCTTCATGCTATTCATAAAAACCCATTTGGGTTTCTCATCTTCTTCAAACGAAGATGGAGAGGAGAAGAAGATAAAATAATAAGATTCATAAATAAGAGTGGTACCTCTTGGATCTTTCGAAAACAACAAGAATCTTCAACAAAAGTTTGATTTTGGATTCTTCTTCTTCTTCTCTTTTCTTCCTTTTCTCTCTATTTTGAAAGATGGAAAAAGTGAACACACACACACCTTGTGTGTGTGTCTGCGTATGTATAAAGCAAGGGAAAAGGAGGATATTTTCTCCTTTTTCCTTTTCAACCCTTGACTTCCACATATTTACCAACCAAACCCTAGAATTATTTGAATTTCTTTTAAAGTCCTTTTTACATATTCAAGACATATATTCATAACATTCCTACTCAAACATTCATTTATGTGGAAATGAAATTAAATTTAATATCTCGAATCGTATTTCATTTCAATAAATATATATTATCAATTATATAAAATTCGGGTCGTTACAATTCCTCCCCTCTTAAAAGGATTCCGCCCACGGAATCAAGTTCTTTCAAATAGAGCGGGGTATTTGGCCATCATTTCAGCCTTTGTCTCCCAAGTCATCAGAGATCCACGGTGGTGCTTCCAACAAACGAGCACCATCTCGATCTCCTTATTTCTTAGGTTAATTACTTTGTCACCGATAATCTTTTCCGGTTCTTCCACATAGCGTAGCCGCTCATCGATTTGCACATCATCCAAAGGAATGGTCACAGCAGGATTGATCGGACTTCGCTTCAAATAGCTAACGTGGAAAGTGCTATGAATTCCTGCCAACTCAGCGGGCAGATCTAACTTATAAGCTTGAGCACCGACACGCTCGGTAATAGGAAACGGTCCGACATATCGAGGACTTAACTTTCCTTGTTTCCCAAATCTCATAATTCCTTTCCACGGAGATACCTTCAGCATCACGGAATCTCCCACTGCGAACTCTATATCTTTGTGGCGTTTGTCGGAGTATGCCTTCTGTCGGTCTTGAGCAGCTTTGATTCGCTCACGAATAATCTGAATTTTATCATGCGTCTCTTGAAGCAATTCAGGACCCGCTAACGGTTTCTCGCCTGCTTCACGCCAACACGTCGGAGTTCGACACTTTCGGCCATACAGCGACTCATACGGAGCCATCTTTATCGAAGCATGATAACTATTGTTGTAGGCAAATTCCACGAGTGGTAAGTGTGTATCCCAATATCCACCAAGCTCGATCACGCACGCACGTAACATATCTTCCATCGTTTGGTTAGTGCGCTCAGTCTGGCCGTCGGTCTGGGGACGAAACGCCGTACTCAAATTAACACGCGTCCCCAACTGATCTTGCATACTTTGCCAAAACCTTGAAGTAAATCTCGAATCACGGTCCGAAACAATGGACTTTGGAATTCCATGGCGTACAATAATCTCATCAATATACATTCGCGCCAATCTTTCCAAAGGAAAGTTTTCTCGTATCGGCAAGAAGTGTGCGGATTTCGTCAGTCGATCCACAATAACCCAGATAGCATCATGTTGTCTTTGGGTCTTCGGAAGCTTTACCACAAAATCCATCGTGATGTGGTCCCACTTCCATTCGGGTATCTCGAGGGGTTGCAAATTTCCAGATGGTTTTTGATGTTCGGCCTTGACCCGCAAGCAAGTCAAACACCGCTCAACATGATTACCAATGTCTCGCTTCATCCCGGGCCACCAATATTCGGATTTCAAATCCTGATACATCTTTGAACTCCCGGGGTGAATTGAGAACTTCGAATTATGACCATCTTCTAAAATGGTTTTGCGCACGTCGCCGATTTTAGGTACCCAAATGCGATCTCTAAACATCTTCAGACCATTGCTACCTTCGGTTAACAATACACTCTGACCAACCATTCTTTCAGCTTTAATATTTTCTTCCTTAAGGCCCTCAACTTGCCACTTTCGAATGTCGTCAAGGATAGAGGAAGTCACAACTACATGCGTTAGCGCATAACAGGTAGCTTCTGGATATCTCTTTCGGCTCAAGGCGTCAGCTACTACATTGGCCTTTCCAGGGTGGTAAAGGATTTCGCAGTCATAATCCTTGATCAATTCCACGGCGCGCCTCTGTCGCATATTTAACTCTTTCTGATCAAAGATATGCCTCAAACTCTTATGATCAGTGAATAACTGGCATTTCGTACCGTACAGGTAATGTCGCCAGATTTTTAAAGCAAATGTGACAGCATCTAACTCCAAGTCATGAGTCGGACGACTCTTTTCATAATCCTTTAGCTGTCTCGATGCATACGCTATCACTTTTCCTCGTTGCATAAGCACGCAACCCAACCCATTTATTGATGCATCGCTATAAACGGCAAAATCTTCGTTTCCTTCCGGCAACGCAAGCACAGGAGCGTCAGTCAAACGACTCTTCAAAATTTGAAACGCCTCAATCTGCGGCTTTTCCCACACAAACTTCGCATTCTTACGAGTCAACGAAGTGAGTGGGACGGCTATTTTAGAGAAATCTTGAATAAATCGTCGGTAATAGCCGGCCAATCCAAGGAAGCTACGAATTTCAGCAACATTTCTCGGCGCTTCCCAACTTTTAATGGCCTCGATCTTGGAGGGATCCACAGAAACACCCTCACAAGATATAACATGCCCTAAAAATTGCACTTGTCGTAGCCAAAACTCGCACTTGGAGAATTTGGCATACAACTGTTCGCTTCGAAGAAGTTCGAGCAATTGTCTCAAATGAACTGCATGATCCTCCTCCGTCTTGGAATACACTAAGATATCGTCGATAAACACTATGACCGACTTGTCAAGCATTGGACGGCACACACGATTCATCAAATCCATAAAAGCTGCAGGAGCATTAGTGAGCCCAAAAGGCATCACTAAGAATTCATAGTGTCCATATCGGGTTCGAAACGCCGTTTTTGGCACATCTTCTTCACGTACCTTAAGTTGATGATAACCTGAACGAAGGTCTATTTTCGAGAAATAAGCAGCTCCTTGTAGTTGATCGAACAAATCATCAATACGAGGCAAAGGATACTTATTCTTTATAGTCACCTTATTCAGTTCTCTATAATCTATGCACATTCGCAAGGTTCCGTCTTTCTTACGCACGAATAAAACCGGAGCACCCCACGGCGAGGTACTCGGCTGGATAAACCCTTTCTCTAGCAATTCCTCCAGCTGTGCCATCATTTCCTTCATCTCCGAAGGTGCTAAACGATACGGGGCACGCGCAATTGGTGCAGCTCCCGGCACCAATTCAATTCGAAACTCTACGGATCGATCCGGTGGTAATCCCGGTAAGTCATCAGGAAACACGTCGGGATATTCATTAACCACTGGTACATCCTTGAGGTTTTTCCCTTCTTTCTTAGTGTTTAACACACAAGCCAAGAAGCATTGACAACCCTTACCTAAACTTTTCCGAGCCTTAGCCACCGAAATCACTGCGGCTTCCCTTTTTCGTCTATCCCCATACACAAATATTTCTTCGCCTTCCGGCGTGAACAAACGAACAATTCTATTAGCACAAGCAATAGTGGCAAGATTATTGGCCAACCAATCCATGCCAACTATTACATCAAATTCTTTCGTATCTATGGGGACAAGGTCGATATCGAAGTTATGCCCATCTAAGGTTAACACACAGTCATGATATATTTGGGTGGCACAAACCGATTTTCCGCTTGCCACATCAACAGATAAGGGAAAAGGCATTAAAGAAGGTATAATATCTAACTTTCGTGCAAATGCTTTGGAAATAAAAGACACACTTGCACCGGAATCAAATAATACTACAGCAGGTAAAGAGTTCAGGAGAAAAGTACCGGTTACGACATCCGGCACATCCTGCGCCTCGGCAGCTGTGATCTGATAAACCCTGGCTTGAGGCTTGGGTGGATTCCCCTTTGATTGGGAGGAACCACCCACAAAATTAGGCTTTGCGACCGAGCCTTTACTTTCGGACGTCGCCAACCTCTTCTTTGGACAATTCCGAGCAAGGTGGCCCACCTGGCCACATTCGTAACACGCATCGGTTCGCTTAGGACACGCAGGACGTATGTGTCCCTCTTCTCCACAACCATGGCACACAATGGGGGACAAACATTCCCCACGATGAAGTTTCCCGCAACGGTTACACGTAGGCACCGAATTGGAAAACTGAGATTTGGACTGAAAGTTGTTGGAGCCAGCAGGCTTCTTTGAGTGCCTTGACGATTGGGAACGTGAACGGGAGTCCACGTTCTTCGAAAATGATTGTTGGGGTTGCTTAAACGTCCCCGACGAAGACTCAACCTTCGCTTTCTTTGATCCAGCCGCCTCTTGTTCCCTACGGAACAATTCATACTCTCGGAGTCGCGCATACTCCACAGCTTTTTCGAACGATTCGACGGCGCGAACAGTCACCATTTCGCGAATCTCACTCCGCAGTCCTTCCACAAAATAATCGGTCTTTTGCTTTTCATCAGCAATTACCGTCCCTACAAACATTGCTTTCGAGTTAAACTCGATCAGATAATCGTCCACTGACAACCCTCCTTGCTGAAACGTGAGAAAGTCTCTTTTTATCTTCTGTACCGCAACGGCCGGACAGAAATGCTTGTCGAACCTGGTCTTGAACTCTACCCAGGACATTTTCGCCGCAACATCTAAACCCATTATCTCGACCTCTGAATCCCACCACGTTAAAGCAGGACCAACAAATTGCGCAGTCGCGTACTGCACCTTTTTATCGTCGCTGACGTCAGTGACTCGGAATAATTTTTCGATTGCCTTGATCCAGTCCAAGGCCTCCACAGTAGTTGCCCGTCCATTGAACGCTGGAGGACGACAACCAATGAAATTCTTATACGACATTCCTCTTTTTGACTTAGAGGAGCCGTGCTTCCTTTCTTTATCCTTCTTAGGCCTTTCGGCCCTACTTCCACTCCCAGCGCCTTCAGTATTATCGTTACTTGCTTGCTCCCCCTCAACATTATTTTTCTTTCCCTGAACATTCTGGGAAGCAAGTAGTTGGGTCATTAGCTCATTCTGCTGGCGATTTTGCTCCAGCATTTGAGCCATCATCTGCATCATTTGGTCCTCTCTGGACCCTCCACCAGTACGGAAACTGGATTCATTTTCGTAATCTGGAGACTGATCCCTGCCTCCCCCATCATTTGACTGTTCTACCTCCTGGTGTAGAACGCGATTCGACTGATTATCCGACATTGTCTGCAACCAATAGTTACAGGTCGGTTCAACACTTCTTTCACACCAAAGTGTGCACATGAAATTTATTTGTATGCATATGTATGTATATATATATAATTATGCTTACGTCAAGTCATAATCTTAAAAGTCTACCCAATATTATCCCATCCTAGGCCAAAGGTCAATTGTTATTGTTATAATATTGCCGCCTAGGTGGGTCAATAACAGCATCTGAAACCGTGCTCAGAGTAGAGTATCGTCGACTATACTCTGTCTATGAGCTCCAGCTCTGATACCAAATTGAAACACCCATACAACTAATACGAGTATTTCGATACCATTATACGTTAATTTATACAGAGTACTTGCGGAAATACGATCAAATTAAAACTTTTGTAATTAATAATCATCATCGTGATTCCAAACACTTTGCATGTGACACAACAGAGTGTCGGGAATCACAGAGCCACGTAACTGGGGTTACAAGATTAAGTTATCAATTTAGTTACAAACGAATTAATAAACAGCAACTAATTCGTGTAAGTCCAAAAATGGAAGTCTGCTACTCCCTCCCCAATCATCCACAAAATAGTGAGCTCCTATCCGAGCTCCAACCGATGCCTAACAACTTGGGCCAGCCGGGCCTTTGCCCTTAACAGATCCTGAAAAGATATAACAACTAACGGGTAAACAACAAAGTTGTTTAGTGAGATTCTAGATTAAAGTACCATGCGATATATGAATGATGCCATGCAATGCCATGAATTCGACTAACAATTTTGGAGGCCAACTAATGGCTATAAGCTACCACATTGCGGTTACCATACACAAGCTTACCGTACAATGGTTTTACAATCTACTGCTCGATTACCACACCACAGGCTTATCGATATGCAGTTTACAATGATGCCATACGATTACCACCACAGGCTTATCGTTTTACAGGCAATAATGGTTACCACACTCAGGCTTACCATTATGATTCCGCTGGGTTACCACACTCAGGCTTACCGTCTCGGCGGAGAGATCAAACGAACGAGTAACAACTTATCAACCGAGTGATAAACAATAATTATGATGTATGCGATGGCAAAGCATGAAAATGACAATAATGATACGAAAGCAATAACATACAATTCATGATATGCATGCAAATACGTTAATACTAGAACTCACAGTGATACAAATTACGCTCTCGGCCTCAAAACCGAGTTACAATCGTCAAGGTAAGAGTGATAGTCTTCACGCGACTTAACCCGTCAAAACCCCTACAAGTAGGTTCATAATACAATATTTATAAGTCTCACCGCTTACAATTTCTCAACTTTGATCCGGACATATTAGTCGTAAAACCTAATTAATTTTCGGTATCGACCAACATAATTATTTTGGCCTAATTATCCTTCACAATTGGGGATATAAGCTATTTTGGTGAATGACCCCGAGGACTAATTAAAATTACAATTTCTGGCCGGAACTGGGCTCACGTTCCCATCCGAATTCGGATCAGCACCAGCCGGACTTCGGATCATCCGAGTTCGGTTCAGGGACCATCCGAACTTCGGTCCTAGGCACATCCGAATTTCGGACCTACACATCTGAAATCCAAGCCATCCGAATTCGGATCAGGGACCATCCGAATTCGGTTCAGGGACCATCCGGATTCGGATCGGGGACCAACATAATTTCGGATCCCTTCCAACCGAAGTACGGTCCGAATTCGGGTCAGGGACCACCCATCCGAATTCGGATCCCAAGACTGCACTTTTGCCCCTTCGAATTTAATGCTCAAAACTACCACAACTTTTCATATTTATTACAAACGGTTTGGGGTCATTCCCAAACATATATATACTCTTTATAACACATTTTAAGCGGTCAAAAACAACATTTTATTCCTTTTTAATCATCAAGAGTTCATGAACTCCATTTTCGGGTTTTTGAGCTAAAACCCATCAAAATCCATAAAACTTGCATATTATGTTTAAAAATGATGATTCTAACTACGTTTCATCATTATCCTTCAAGATCTAAAGATTTCTTCATGCTATTCATAAAAACCCATTTGGGTTTCTCATCTTCTTCAAACGAAGATGGAGAGGAGAAGAAGATAAAATAATAAGATTCATAAATAAGAGTGGTACCTCTTGGATCTTTCGAAAACAACAAGAATCTTCAACAAAAGTTTGATTTTGGATTCTTCTTCTTCTTCTCTTTTCTTCCTTTTCTCTCTATTTTGAAAGATGGAAAAAGTGAACACACACACACCTTGTGTGTGTGTCTGCGTATGTATAAAGCAAGGGAAAAGGAGGATATTTTCTCCTTTTTCCTTTTCAACCCTTGACTTCCACATATTTACCAACCAAACCCTAGAATTATTTGAATTTCTTTTAAAGTCCTTTTTACATATTCAAGACATATATTCATAACATTCCTACTCAAACATTCATTTATGTGGAAATGAAATTAAATTTAATATCTCGAATCGTATTTCATTTCAATAAATATATATTATCAATTATATAAAATTCGGGTCGTTACATCTAAATTTAAAAAATTCCAATTGAACAAAAATCCAACATGATGCTTCATCATCTTCATTGACTGTGCATCTTCGTATTTATCTTTCCCGGGTTATGCATCATCGTGTTCATATGGAGCACCAGGTTATGCATCATCGTGTTCATACTGTGCATCTTCATATTCGTCTTCTTCACATCGTATACGTTCATAGGTTCATGAGTTCAACGTGATGCATCATTTTCATCTTCATCTCATCATCGTCTTCTCAAACTCGTCGGTCGATTGTGTGTGAGAGAGAGAGAGAGAGAGAGAGAGAGGGAATAATATATGGAGAATGGTTAATGAGATTGATTTAGTTTCCTATTTTAATCGTAAGCTATTAATTAAAAGAATAATTAATTTTTTCAAATAAAGTATTCCAATATTACCCTTATTGCATCATTTGTAAACAAGCAATGCATTTTTGGTTCCCATTTGGTTCCCGATGCATATGGTGCCCCATAGAACCTCAATCTATATATATATATATATATATATATATATATATATATATATATATATATATATATATATATAGGGGTGGGTTCAATGGAAAACCACTATGCACCTGAAAACTATGGAAACCTACGCCTACCGTCCGATTTGGTGCATTTCATGAAAAACGCGGTGGCATGATCGTAAATAAGATGATGCATCACGCGGGATTTTGATGCATCACGCGGGAAATTTGATGCATCACGCGGGATTTTGATGCATCACGCGGGAAATTTGATGCATTTGTGGTGGTGCAGTGCGGTTTTCACAAGTTTTCCGATGCATGGTGGTTTTCCATTGAACCTCCCTCTCTCTCTCTCTCTATATATATATATATATATATATATATATATATATATATATATATATATATATATATATATCAAGTTGTTAAATTAATGGCATTATATGAAAGAAAAAAAAAATTTATTGTAGACATAATAGAGTTCATTGCATAAAACTATAATTAAATATTGAGTTTATTATGAAATAAACCAATATGTTTTCACGTTTTTTACGTTTTCGTCCCTCCATGTTATTTTTTTCCATAAAAAACCTCAAGTTATTCTTTTCTTATTGGTTTAGTGAAATTCGAACATTATAACCCGGTTTTTCAAGTTTTTAAAACCCGGTTCACAAATTATAACCAGAGTCTAGTGTCCAAAATTTCACTAAACCAATAAGAAAAGAATAACTTGAGGTTTTTTAGAGGAAAAAATAACATGAAGTGACGAAAATACAAAAAACGTGAAAACATGTTGGTTTTTTTCATAATAAACCCTTAAATATTGTTAATAATAAGTTTACCTATAATAATAGATAAAATGAATAAATTGATAAAGACTTACAAGATGATTGCATAGAATGATAAGAAGTTACAAGTTAATTGCATTACTTGATAAACAAATTAGTTTATTGTATAGACCGGTAAAAAAAAAAAAAAAAAGTTATTGCATGTAAAGCCCAATAATTAAAAGGTCAAATATTTACTCATGACACAAGATTATAAATTTGGTTACCTTACGATAAAATTGATAACTTTAAATGACAAACAATAAAAACTTAATATTTTTTTTTGGCAAAAGTTAGTTACATTTGTGACTTTTTCACAATCAACTCTGAATAAACCCTATAATCAGATGCAGAAGATGTCATTGCTTGTGAGTGAAACAATCAATCGTTAATTTTGTGGGGGTATTTGATTTCTGGCATCAAATTGTCAAATTTGTGTGTCTGTTCTGTAATCTGTACTCTGTTTTGTGCGGGTTTTGCGGAAAACAAATGAGTAATAGAATCCAATCCTTTGATATTGAAGGTCCTCAATGTCAACCTGATCGTAACTTTCCGCCGCCGCTCCTCCCTTTAGCTGCGCGTTCCGCTCAATTTGTATCACTTGGTGGGATGGTCACCACCGGTAGCTACCCTGCCGTCACCGTCTTCTGGTAAATGTTAAACCCTTTTCCTAATCTCTAATTTTCATGCCATTCTATGATTATACCTCAGGGTTCGAGTCCCATTGTGAAAAAAAATGTGTAGATTTAAAAGTAGGATTAGATTCTACAGCGCACATAATAGCAACACAATTTGACCGAATATTCATTTTAGCGTGTGTATTTGATGAAACAACAAAGCATGATGATTTTGATGCTTTTTAATATCATATCAAGTTCAACAAATGAATTGTTACATCTTTTTAACCAGGTTCTTTGTTGCAAGTCTAAGCTTGCAATGTTTATGGACTCTGTCACTTATTATTTTTTATACATATGCTTGTACGGTGGACGACGATTATCTAGGAAACGTGAGAATTCGAAGTCTTGGCTTCCTAATTATCGGTGATGCGGTAAAGATGCTTTCTTTTTTGTTTGGTATTCAATCTTCCTTTTTCATGAGATACATGTTAAACTAAAGTGGCTATGTATCTTATCTGATATTTAGGTGGTGTTTGGTTCACTGGAATCTGATGGAATTGGAATGAAAATTATATTCTGATGGGTTGTTTGGTAGTCCAAAGGAATTGAATGATCATTCCATATTTTTTTTAAAAAATCTCCCTTTTTAAAGGAATGACCATTCCACAGCAAAATGAAAGGAATTTAAATTTAAAAAAATCTCCCTTTTTTTCGTTGTTAAAAACACAAAAATAAATGAGTTGCAATTATTTTGTACGAAAAATCAAAATGACATATAGTATTTTTTTGTAAAAAAATCTAAGACATTATTGGGTCGTAGTTATTTATTTGGGAAAGCTAAAAATTGAATGGTTTGTAATCAGTTTCGTTTGAAAGTTACAAGTTAATTGCATTAATTGATAAACAAATTAGTTTATTGTATAGATCAGTTAAAAAAAAGTTATTGCATGTACTTACACTTAGCCCAATAATTAAAAGATCAAATAATTACTCATGACAAAAGATTATAAGGGTTAATTGCTTGAAATAACAACCTACTTATACTTTTTTTCTTATTGTAGCAATGAATTTTATTTATTACCATTTATTGTATCCAACTTACATTTTTCTTAGGATTTAAGCAACAAAGAACCTACTATACAGGTAACCGGTTACATTAATTTTGAATTGTGACATGTCACTAGCCATATCATCATCTTGTACACATGTCATTTGACATGGATTAAAAAATTTAAATATTAAAATTGGGAGAAAGAAATAAACATTGCATGTCAGTCAACAAGCCTGAATATCATCTAGAAAACTAAGATTTTGAATATCTCAATCATTATGAACATACAAAACTTATATTATGAACACCGGTCAACAAATCTTGAACACACAAAACCCAAATTTGGGATATCTATTAAACAAAAAACTCACATACATTTAAATCAACTGAAATGTTTGGATCTTAGAAGTCCTATATGCTTCAATTCCACCAAGAAATGGATATCCTTTCTCGCTCTCTAAATCCATTCGTTATAAATCTCCTTCGCTCCAAAAATCAACGACGGCTTAGGGTTCGTTGGTTCCAGATTTTCTTTGTCCTTTGTTCGGTGGCTTAGGCTTCAAAGTGGGAACAAGATATACACCTAGAATTGATGGCCAAGAAAGGGACGATGCATGGTGGTAGAAGCTAGGTTGGAGGTGTTTGGTGATGACTTTAAAACTTCACCTCTGGATGAGTTAAAGAAGGTTTTTTTTTTTTTTTTTTTTTTTTAAATTTTGAAATTAGAAAGATATATGAATATCAATAAACTTGATATATTAATTATTAAAATTAAAAATTTTTCTTGTCATAAAATTTGTATAAGAGGTGGCATATGACGTGGCAATTTTAAAGGAGAAACCGTTGCCACATCAGCTTCTAACAGGTTTAAGGTAACAAATCATGAGTAAGATACAATAAATGGTAAAAAATAAAACTGATTGCTACAAGAAGAAAAAAAGTGAAAGTAAGTTGTTATTTCAAGCAATTAACCCAAGATTATAAATTTGGTTACCTTAAGATAAAATTGATAAGTTTAAATGACAAACAATAAAAACTTAAATAATAATCTAAGAAACTATTAGTCATTCATATAAGTAAACTAAGAAACAAAATATTTGACATTTATATATAAAATACTTAAACATTCTCACATTCATATATAAAATAAAATAAGAAAACTAAGAAACAATATAAATAAAATAAGAAAAGGGCAAAAGAAATAAGAAAGTAATTGATGTTCATATATAAGAAAAACAAAAGAACAAAATACCTTAAACACCCAAAGAAAGGGCACGAGAAAGGTGACAGAGTGACAGAGAGGTGACGGACTGACGGAGGCAGTAGGCACAGTCGCATGGAGCTTCTGCCGGAGCTTCGACACTCAACAGAGAGAGAGGCGGAACCGCGAGGCCGGAGACCTGGGCGAGTGGCCGGGTGACCGTCAACGGAGCTTCTGCCGCAGAATAGTTCTGCCGGTTTCTTTCTTCTTTTCTGGGTGAACCATAGTCCGGTCACTCCACAGTCCAGCCTCCAGCCTCCAGGTATGTTTATTTAGCCTAAAATCTAAATCCCTAATCCAAGCCCAAGTCCGAATACAATAACCTTTTAATTATTTGTTAAATAGGTAAATAAACTATTACATTTTTGTATATATTCTCAGATTTTATATCAAGTTTTTTATATATAAAATTTATAAAAGCTACCAAAAGTATAGGGGTCGAAAAATTTTTAAAAATTTATCGGGGTCGTTTCTCCCCACGCCCGAAGGGTACGTCCGCTCCTGACTACAAGTTTTTTTCGATTAGATCCCTCAATTAATTTTTTTTTGTTTGATAAGTCCCACACTTTGCAACTTTTTGTAAGCATTAGTTATACGTAGTCACGTTTCCTTATTCATGCATGTTTAATTGCAATTAGTAGTTGTTAATTAGTTTTCATTTCTTTTGGTTATAAATATTGTAATTTGCATTTGGATTAATGAGATGGAAGAAAATTTCCCAAGTACTATGTTTCGTTCTAAATTTCTTGTAGTGAGATTGGTCATCTCAAAGTCGACCGACCGTATCACTGTATCAAGAGCTAGCAGACTGGATAAACAAAACATGTTATAACATGCAAATTAAAGAGATTTAGAAAAAAAAAAAAAGTAGGATCCATAATCTGTTTCTGCATATCAAAAATTACTGATCGAGCTAGTATATATATGTACAAGTAACTATAACCGGATATACGTACGTCCATTGCAGTGATGCACTGTCCAAATTAATCAGGAGTTGGTTCCTTCACAAAATTAATTAAGCAAAAATCATATAAGTAAATTAAACCAATCAAACTCAATAAATTAAAACGTATAAGAATATGAAAAATGGATTTGGGATTATATTTACCTAGAGAACGTACCAAGTCCCGTTTATAGTCCATCATTGTTTTTATGCTTTTATGACCTCCAAATGACAGTGCGATCAAGCCCAGAAAAAAGAGAATTGCACAGCTTAGCGTCGATCTGTACGTAAAAGATGGATCAACAACAACAACATTACAACATGGAAATGAAGAATTAATTCATGCTATATATACCTCAAATATTCACAACATGCATATATATATATATATGGTGCATTTTCTTTTCGGGGATATATACCTTAAGGTCACGTAGATTGTATCCCTTCAATACCACAAATTAAAGCAGCCACAAGGGATTATCCAAGACTGGAACAACACAAGTCACGTACGTACGTTAATTAATCTTCATATCAAATTACTAGAGTTCTAAAGCTAGGGATCGATATAATGAGAAATAATATCTATGTACATTGCATTTCGGGTAAATGTTTTGATTTATGCATTTGTACACATCTGATCGATAATCATATTTTCATTGTTATTCTAAAAGGCATGCACACTTGGTATTTATGTTAATTTGTACATATCTAGTAATGATATATACTTAAATTTCATTAATTATGTACACATTCAGTAATCAAATTTTTGTTTTAATTATATTTAGTTAGTTCGTACACATTTGGTAAATGGTAATCATGCTTTCATTTTTGTTCCAATTAGGTTGCATGGTCAAACCCACAATTTAATCAACTGGAACAATTATGAAATTATGATTAGTGAATTAATGTGTAAATAAATGTTGTCAATTAATAAAAACCTACCACTAGCATTCCTAGAACAGATCCAGCGAGTGACATGAGCAGACCTGGAAAATGAATTAGAAAAACATCACCAACGTACCATGCATATATGTGTATGTAGTGACAAATTAAAGAATATATATATATGAAAAAGATGCAACTTAATTATTATGCTAATTAAGCGGCATTAATTAATTGTTCATGTAACATGTATATGATAATATATATTGATCGATCGATTATATATCAACTTAGCCTATAGATTTTCCATAAGGATGGACGTTGTACGTTGAACACTCAGGCCTTTTGGGTTTATTTGATGTGAGGAAATTAAAGGGAGTGGAATATATATATATATATATATATATATATATATATATATATATATATATATATATATATATATATATATATATATATATCCAAATCATAAAACGGAATCAAATACTTAATTGACTCAAGTCAATTAAGTCCCTTAATTAAAATCATTACACGATCGAAAGGCCGGGTCATGATCACTGGAATATGCATCATGTGGCCTAAGACACCAACTGCTACAAATTAAGACATGGTTCTAATTTACCAAATTAATTTTTTGGTACCTATTTAATTAATTTGGCAGTTTCAATTCATTCTTCAAATAAAAACTAAAATCAACTCTACTCACAATTTAAGAAAAATAATGTGTGTATATATATATATATATATAGAGAGAGAGAGAGAGAGAGAGAGAGAGAGAGAGAGAGAGGCCAGGATACGATTATGTGAGCACCACCTAAGGCTAAAATAAGGTTTTATATATACAATTTTTATACATACAACTCAACAATTGGAACTAAGGTTTCAATAAGTTCATTACGTACATTCGTTAGCTTTAAAATACATAAGATTTATTGGTTTGATTATATTCTTATGTTTTAAACACCAAAAAGATTATTAATATGATTGTAATTAAATAATGTAACAACTTACCAAAGAAGGGCAGATAACGAGCAATCGGTATTGTAATCATCATCAGCAAAATATTAATACAGATAGACCGTATGCATGCTCTCCAATTTATATGAATTCGTTCTTCCACCTTCATATGTGGTATGATATTCTCTAATTTGGTAGGGGTTATGGCCAGAATATATGTGATTCTAATATAATTAAGGAATAACAATGTTTGAATGCTTGACAATTGAATCATACAAGGCAAAATATCATTCTAATTTAAATTTAGATTGTTGCTAATGCACTTAATAAGAAAGCATATAAATAAGATTTGATTCCCCACAAAAAAAAGGATATTTTACAAACTGGTGGATGACCTACAAAAGAACAAAAGGAAAACATTTGTCATTGTTATGTTCAATATTCCAGATCAAATTTCAGGTTATTGTTATGTTCAACATTCCCAGATCAAATTTCAGGTTATCGTATTGCAAAGATTCCATTGTTTTTCAACTTAAGAATAATAATAAAAATTGTTACTGACATACAAATACACAAACACATGTGTGTGTGTGATATGCATACCGTCATCCACACCGCAAATTCGGATTCGAAAAATTTCTTAGGCATGTTCTGAGTAACTTGTGCCTTTACCGAACTGCCAAAGATAAAGCACCCAAGAGCTCCAACGCCAACATAGATAACAGTGGATGTTCCAATGCTTCATAATTATTACATTTCGTGGCATGCAAGAAAAAAGGATAAAAATCAGTTAAAATTAAGATGATATAAATATGAATGTCATGTTCACTACAAAAAAAAAGTTACATTTAATGGCACTGAAAATATGCCACTAAATATAAAAAATATGTCACTAAAAGCCTCTAGTGTAGTCAGTGGCACAACAACAAAGTGCCACTAGAAGTGACGTCACCAAAGACATTTAGTGACACTTCACAGTTGTATTGCTACAGGTTTTTAAGGGTTATATTGTTAATTAGGTGTTTGCAAAATTGTTTGATCGGTCGTAAGCTAATCTTACACAAGAATAAGCATCAGCCAATATCTTGTAGGGTTCATCATTTTCATGTAGATCTCCGGGAGGTGTTCGTGGCCTGCATAGTAATAACTATAAAATCCAAGAGCAAGCGGCAATCTTGAACGATCAAACAGAACCACACTTTTCCCCGCAGATGGTACATTCGAAGAAAGTGGGATGAAAGAAATAGCAACCACAAATATCAACAAAACTCCAAAACCTGGATAGAAAGGCAATGAATATGTTACAATTCAAAGAGGTTATGGTGTGTGTATATGAATATGCTTTGACTAATATGAAAAATTAAATATTTGTGGTTTTCGTCACAAGAAATCCGATTCATAATTTAATAACATTGATTCACAAATATTACGTATATCAACATATTTGAAATAATTATAAATTACTTCTTTTAAAAAAATGAATCAGTTCACTTCTAACAATATTCATGCATAATTGATCTAATTCCTCATTGTCATGACTCTATGTGTTTATGTGTGTATGCAGTTGTATTTGGCACTAACCTGTAAGCAGTGAATCGGAAAGGTCCCAGTTTCGAACACAAATAATAATAATCGCCAAAAGGATTATTATGCTTAGGATTGTGTATCCCAAACTTAGGCCGAATTTTGGGAAAAGATACCTTAAGTTATCCCGTTCGATAACTACATGTTCAATGCAATTTGCCTGCAGTAAAGAAGATTAAAGCAATCTGATTAAGGTTGAAGTTAAGATAGTCCACTTTATTACCTCAAAAACTATCACTATATGTGATTTTATGCAATTTGCATGCCACATTTAAACTGAACCAAATGTTTTATGTATATATATAATAAAGCACAATATAAGTTTATTAACAAAAATTTAATAATTACAATAACACAATTGAGAACTAGGTGAACCAGATTTTAATACGGGGAACTAAATTTTATTTTTATTTCATGTTTAATGGATTTCATCATTTGATGTAAAATATAGAACCCGACAAAAGAATCAATCAATGCAACAAATTGTTGGACTTACGTAGGCAAATGCGAACAAAGTAATCTGCAACAAACGATAAACAAGAGAATAAGATTAATTAGTTACGTTGACAATCAAGCCCCAAGAAAAAAAATTTTCTTTTCATTTTTCTTAAAACACATCGACATCTTGACTTACTTCAGTCACATATTGTGCAATCACCCCGAGGGCAGCTTTCGCAATATCAGCATATGATTTCGCTTGTGGCTCCGTAGCTTTAATAATATCAATACACCAGCTCAAGACCAGGCCATTGTAAAACGCAAAACAGCTGTAGAGCAACATAAATGGCAAACCTAGCCATCCTCCAAGGCTGATGGCGTAGGGAACGGTAATTAGACCAGGTCCGCAGAAAAGATGCAGAGCTACAAAAGAAACAATAGCTTTTTCGGTTATGATATATAAATAATTTTCGAGACATGTAGGTTTTATATTTATATTTATATATATAGGGGTGGGTTCAATGGAAAACCACTATGCACCGGAAAACTGTGGAAACCTACGCATACCGTCCGATTTGATGCATTTCATGAAAAACGCGGTGGCATGATCGTAAATAAAGTGATGCATCACGCGGGATTTTGCTGCATCACGCGGGAAATTTGATGGATCACGCGGGATTTTGATGCATCATGCGGGAAATTTGATGCATTTGTGGTGGTGCAGTGCGGTTTTCACAAATTTTCAGGTGCATTATGCAGAAAGACGGTGCATCACGCGGGAATTCGATGCATCACGCGGGAATTGTGATGCATTTGTGGTGGTGAATGGAGGTTTTCCAAGGTTTTTCGATGCATGTTGGTTTTCCATTGAACCCCCTATATATATATATATATATATATATATATATATATATATATATATATATATATATATATATATATATATATATATATATATATATATATATATATAGGGATGGGATCCATTGTGAACAAGTTATTCGTTGTGAACAAATAAAAAAAATACATATAATCATTCATATATATCAACAAGTGTTTGTAATATGATTCATATGATTCAAAAGGTTCATAGAAGTGTCTATTTAAGATTCAAAACATTCAAAAGGTTCATAGTACGTAGTTTTTATTACAAGATGCACAAGATGCATAGGATGCAACAAGATTCATAGGATTCGACAAATTCATAGGATTCAATAAGATCCAAAGGATCCAATAGTATTAATAGGTTAATAGAAGAGTCCAGTACTATTTTCAACAAGATTCATAAGATTCAGAAGCTATTTTGAAGAAAGACATGCTTCTTTGTGGTTCGGCACCCTCTATGTTGAACATTGTGTACCTGCAACATTCACCATTATTGAACTATATCATTTTGAATTTTCAAAGTGATGAATAAATGAAACGAGGTCGGTCATAAGACATGATATTGCTTCAGTGTTACTATAGAAAAACAACTGCAAATGATACATTGTTGAGTTTCCTGGTTTATAATAAAGCCTTCATACATTATAGCTTATCAACTACATTGAAGTAAGTAGGTATATATTTCAAAATACCAGAATGATTAATGTATATTAAGTCTAATTAATTTACAACAGTTAAAAACGAAATCACAACATGAGACGAATGAATGATTCATGATGCACAGACAACATTTAAGTTATCATTTAAAGAAGAAGAAGAAGAAGAAACCTCGAGTATTCGATTAACTGGAAGGAGAAGGAGAGGTCTGTATGTGAAAGAGGGTTATGCAATACCAGAACACAGGAAGCTTGGAGGAGCAATGGAGGAAGGAGGAGGAAGGAGGAAGTTATATATACAGCTCACACATTTTTTTTTTTTCTTTTTGTTTCCCTTTTTGCTAAACCAGTTAAGTTTTTTTCTTTAAACATAATAATAATAATTATAAAAAGGAAAATATTCGAAATGTTTATTATTCAGCCTCTCTTTTTCTTATTCTATTACAAATTATTCATATACTATATATATATATATGATTATAACATTGGTTAATAAAATCAGTAAATTTTACGATTTCATCTTTTTTATTACTACGAGTAAAGTTGTTAACATAAACACTTGATTAATTAAGAAGCGCATTTAATTTGATCATCCATTGCCTTTTTCCACTGAACCTCTTTTTATATATATATATATATATATATATATATATATATATATATATATATATATATATATATATATATATATATATATATATATATATATATATATATATATGTATGTATAGATTTAGGTTCAAGTGAGTACCACCTCTAATGCAGCGCACCAGAAGGTACCACCCTTAAAAGTAATTTTTTTGAATTTTTTTTTCATGAACATGTTCTAATTAACATTACACAGATCATATGTGAATTTCACGCAAATCCGAACACTCTAAGTGCATGAAAACACACATCACATAAATGCATGTTCACATGTCTTCATAATTATGTAAGTGTGTGTTCACATCATTTTTTAGGAGCTAGGAGATGTGAATGTATGTGAAATTTACATACGATCTTCATAATGTTAATTAAAACATGTTTATGGAAAAAAAAATTTTAAAAAGTTTTTTTAAAGGTGGTACCTTCTGGTGCGCTGCATTTTGGTGGTACTCTCTCGAACCATATTATATATATATATATATATATATATATATATAGAGTCAGGTTCAAAAGAGTACCTCTCGAAATCAAGTGCACCCGAAGGTACCAACCTTAAAAAACTTTTTTTAAATTTTTTTTCTCATAACCATGTTTAATTTAATGTTATATACATGATATATGAATTTCACACTTTCTGTGTCTTTAAAACTTATGTGAATGCTCAATACATATTTATGTGAATGGTCATCCATGTGAATGGTCATTTCACACAATGTGAATGGTGTGAATGGTCATTCACATGATCTTTTTTATCATTCATAAGATTTATGATCTTGCTCCTTTTGAAAAAAAGTCTTATAATGTTGTCTTATACATGTTTATTCAAAAAAAATATATGTGAATGATCATTCACATTAGGGTACGCTGGAATCTCATAGGTACGCTGATGAACCTGATTCTATATATATATATATATGTATGTTAAAATCTTGATATTAATATTATAATTTTACCACGTTATGAATATCATCTGCAAAACAAAATCGATCATTAGTAGGATACTCTTTTTGTTACAAAAAAAATGTAAACGTTGGCTAACTATCTAATTTGTTAATAAGAACATTTTTTAAAAAGCATTTTAGTAATGTTAATAAATTATTAGGTTACTTATAAGTTGTGTTAAACTATCATTTTTAATTTTTGAATTGTTAGTATTCCATCAATTCGATATAAAATAATCTTTGACGTAAATTATAACACATATAAATAACTATTATTTTAATAAATTATTTCAGTTCTAGTCTTATTTTACAATCTCGATCTTGTAAATACAAAAACAATCTGAAATAGAATCTCAATTTTGACAACCCTGTTGTGTACAACACTTTGATTGTGTAATATTGTTTTTTTTTTTTAAATTAGTATAATGTCTTACTGAATTTAAATTCTGTATTATTTAATTTAAATTTGATTGTGTAGTATTACTGAAGTTATGCTCTGCTCACACATTTTGTTTTTCTTTTTTCTTTTCTTTTTGCTAAAGTAAAAGTTAAATTGATGGTTATTTTAATTAGAAAAATCAGTTTAATGGTTAAATTAAAAAAAAAAAAAAAGATAAACGTCCATTTTAACCCTTTTAAAATTTATTCTATGTACATTTTATTCAACCGTATAATTAGTATAATAAAAGATCCATTTGGTTTGAGATAAAAAAAAATGAAAGTGAAGCACAAAATGAAGCGCATGTCTTAACATCCATTTGCATGGGAAATGTGTGTCATCTACAAAATAACAAACACAAAGTAGTGATTTTGTCATAAAATTATGAGTAAATTACATCGTTGATCCTTTAAGTTGACATACTATGACTAATTCAGTCCTTCAACTTTTAAATTACTCTGACAATCTTTTAAATAAGAATTTTGAACACCAATGGTCCTTTATTCAAATGGATGTTTGGAGAAATGCGAGAACTTTTAACATTTTTCATATGAATAAAGGATCATTGGTGTTCAGACGTTATGTTTAAAGGATTAGCATAGTAATTTTAAAAGTTAAAGGACTAAATCAGTCATAATGGGTAAACTTAAAGGATCAATAGAGTAATTTACTCTAAAATTATTAAAAACTAAGTATTTGAAGAAAAAATTAAAGTTTTTGTTTTTATTTTTTTTTTTAATAAAAGCTATTATAAGTAACGTTTGAAAAGCTTTAGAGCTTTTGCTTAAATAAAATTATTTTTTTACTCTCTTATTAATCATTAGAGGTAAGGTCACACAATAGGAACATTTTTTTTTCCAGTATGGTCTGTGAAGTTTTTTTTTTCTTACTCATATGATAAATGTAATTTAGTTTTTCACTTCAATGTGATAAATTTCTACATAGAACCTGGTTGAAAAACCGGGTTGTAGTTTAATAAAATACCACATGAAGAAGAAAAAAAAATACATGTGTCATATAAGTAAGAAAAAAATTCATATACCAGATCGATAAATTTAAAAAAGTATGTTAGTATTATGTGACTTTAACCCTAATTATAAATTACAGCTTCATTAATGTGTTTTTTTATGTAACTAATACTAGAAACTAAAACTACATTTATTCTTATCAAATACATTTATAAAACAAAAAGATTCAGTTCTTTTAAAAAGTTTTAGCTCCTTCAAAAAAAAATCAAAAGTACATTTAGTTTTGTCAAACATATCATAATCAATTGATTAATGTATATAAGTCCTTCATAAAAGAGTTAAGTTTATAAACTAAAACTTGAGTTACTTAATCAGTCTAGTTTTTTTTTTCCATTGTATATAATATTAAAATATTTTTTTTTTACTTTTGTGTGTGTATACCACTAATTATGCAGCGCACCAGAAGGTACCACCCTTATAAGTAATTTTTTGAAATTTTTTTCATTAACATGCTTTAATTAACATTACACAGATTATATGTAAATTTCACGCAAATCCGAACACTCTAAGTGCATGAAAACACGCATCACATAAATGCATCTTCACATACATTCAAAATTATATAAGTGTGTGTTCACATCATTTTTTAGGAGCTAGAATATGTGAATGTATGTGAAATTTACATATGATCTTCATAATGTTAATTAAAACATGTTTATAAAAAAATTTTAAAAAAGTTTTTTTAAATATGATACTTTCCGGTGCGCTGCATAATGTTCACAAAAGATCTTTAGTCTATATATATATATATATATATATATATATATATATATATATATATATATATATATATATATATATATATATATATATATATATATATATATATGAGTTCAAATGA
Source organism: Centrapalus pauciflorus (assembly GCA_020465985.1). Taxonomy (NCBI): domain Eukaryota; kingdom Viridiplantae; phylum Streptophyta; class Magnoliopsida; order Asterales; family Asteraceae; genus Centrapalus; species Centrapalus pauciflorus. Next base: position 438,711 of record JAANYP010003565.1, on the reverse strand, counting down.
GTACCACTAGTTTTGCGGAGTACCGGAGGTACCTCGCTTAAAATATTTTTTTTTGAATTTTTTTTTCATAATCATGTTTAAATTAATAATATAAGACTACTTGCAAAAAATCACACCTAAACACACACTAGAACTATGTGAAACGTGTGTGTTCACATGAACTGCACTGTTGTGAATGTGTGTTCACAACTAAGCAAGTTCACATGAATTTTTTCACGTTCACATGACTTTTAAGATGATAGAAACTGTAAATGTATATAATTTTTTTACGAATAGCCTTATATTATTTGTATCTAAATGAATATGAAAAAAAATTTAAAAAGAAAAAAAAAATTCGGAGTAAGTTCACATCTGAAATCCGTGTGTTCACAGGTACTCACGGTACTCTGCATTTTTTAGGTACTCACACGAACCATATTCTATATATATATATATATATATATATATATATATATATATATATATATATATATATATATATATATATATATATATATATATATATATATATATATAGTCATGTTTATATATATATGGCGTGCTCTGGGAAATCAATGCAAAAAGTAAGAAAGTAACACAAAAGAGGAAGGTTGGGGTTATGTGAAGAGAAAAGCATTAAATTTGTTATTACAAATGAGGATTTCATGCAGTTGTCAGGCGCTGTGCTCGCCTCCTTTTGATCAGCCTGCCAACCGATTCTCTCTCTTTTTTTTTTTTTGTTTGTTTTCTACCCCTTTTCCAAATGGTCAACAATCATCGTTCATATTTCCGTTTTTGTTACAGCGATTCAAGTACGTTCCTTTTTTTTTTAAGTTCTACTAGAGCAAAGGGAGCGGGTATCTTCCCGAAATCAATTATTCTGTACACGTCAGCACCACATCAGCTATTCTCTCTCCATCTTTCCCCACCTTTCTCCATCTTTCTAACTATGAAATACCCATCTTTCTTAATTTTTTTAAAATAAATTAATTTTAACTAAAAAACAAATACTAGAACTAAATTAATTAATTTCATAAATATTTAAAAACTATTACATAAACTAAAAATTAAAAATTACCGAATTAAAATAAAAAAAATACATAACAATAAACAAAAACTAAAATTACGAATGACCATAGAAAAATACAAACTAGCCGTCTAAATTTGGTATTTGGGCAAGTGCAATATGTTCCACAAGATCTGAGCGAAGGTTATTGTGTGTTTCCCGATTACGAATTTCCAATAACATATCATCTCATCCGGAACCTCCTTCTGAACATATCATCTCCATAGAGAGGATTTTCAGTAAAATAATTACGCATTCGACGTTCATTTGCAGCTGCTCGGTCTCTCTGAATTGCAATTCTTCGTCTAGGTTGATTAATTTGCGGAGATATGACATTTATAAATGCTTCAAAAACTTGTTGATAATGTTGAGATTCGTCTTCCGACGACTCTTCGGCTGATGAGTTTGACGACGAAGACGTAATATACGGTTCCATTACAATAAAAATAAAATTGTGAATGATAGTAAAAATTTTAGGTTAAATGAAAGAGGTTGAGAGAAATTTGAAAGGTATAGATTGAAATATGTGAGGATCTAATGTATTGGAGTGAAATATTTATAGAGTAAAAAATTTAGGTTAAATAAAAATTTTTTTTTAATTTACAACGGTCATTTGACCGTTTGGGAGGAAAAAGACAAGGAAAAGAAGGAAGGAGAAGACGGGGTGGAGCGGGGAGGGGATTTCGCGGGGCCGCCGAGGGGGGGTGGTGTAGCCGCCGGGGATGGTCCGATGTGGCAAGGCCGCTCCATAGCGGGATGTGTACTCCCATCGCTCTTATTATATAATTTCCCAGTCGACAATATTTTGATTCAACTATATTCTTATATACCAAGGTCCTTGTAATCTTTTCCTTCATCTCACTGTTATAAAAGAAGTTTAACGATTAGATATCCTGAGACGCATCGGATCATCCAAACAAATATTTCCAAAATATATAAACTACAATTTGAATACAAACGATATGTGAATTGCATTTTATAAATATAACCTATGATTTTTCATCTTTTGAAATCTAGTCATTACGTATTCGTTTGAAACTTTAATACTTAATTCTTTTTTAGTATTAAAAATGCAATAAATCGTTCATAAAATATCACCTATTGAAACTTCATCACAGAAAAAACATATCTTAACTTTCATGGTTGGGACCAACAAAACCAACCGTTCATAAAATATCACCATTATTTAATTACACTGGCAACATCAAAGAATTGGTAGCCATCAAGATCCAACGCAACTGGGGATTAAATTTCCTTCAAAACAAGTCCGCTAAAAGATATTTTATAAAAGAACAAATTAGATAAGAAAGAGGAACTAAAGCATTAATGTACTGCTGTAAACGAACTGGACGAATATGAACGAGGGTATGTTCATGTTCATTCGTTTAAAATTAGCCGAACAATAAACGAACACGAACATAAACGAACGGGAGAGTCGCTGTTCGTTCGTTAAAGAACTGACATTTTTCGAGTTCATTTAACGGATAATCGAATATAGATGAGCGTTAACCGAACATAAATGAACAATTAAACGGATACAACTGAATATAAACAAACATTTTTTTTTTTGAATAATAACAAAATCCACAACACACGATTCATAGTTTTCAAATTACGTTCCATATTCATAATTAAGTTTTATGAATGAATTGAGACTATTCCAGTAATGGTAAACTAATGTCTTAATTTTCAATAATGGTAAACTAATGTCGCGTCTCTCTCACCTCTTCCACAACACCCTCCTGTAAATCTCAAAAACCCTAATGTGGCGTTTGGTTCACGAAATGGATTTAGAATTTAGTTTTTAATGTGGTTGATGTTGAAGGTAAAAGATAGTTTTTAGTATTGATTAGGGATGTAGATTGGAATCTAATTCATGTATAGGTTGGAATTTAATTCATATGCAAATTGGAAGGAATGTCAAATTCCTATGAACAAGAAAATTTGATGGAAAATACATAAAATTTAACCATTTACATTAGTTCTCAAGAATTCTAAACAAGTTAAATTTAAATTCCAATTCCATCGAAATCCATTACACGAACCAAACGCCACCTAAATCGATTGTTAAGGCAAGAAATTGAGCAAGGGTTAATTGTTGGTGTTGAAGAGAAGCAACCATAATGATATCATGGACATCTCAAAACCCTAGTCGAAGGTTCTTTTCATGCCCTAATATGGAAAGTTTGTGATTTGATGATCAAGGTTAATCAACTCATGCATTACATTTTTTTCAATATTTTATCAAAAGGGATTAAAGTGTAAACTCATTAGATGATTCAATCCACTAATGTGTCAACGTTCTATGGACATAATCCTTGGTGTATTAAGGTCAAAGAACAAGGTTGAAGCATTGGTCATAGGTAAGGAGGATTACGCTAGAAGGATGAAATTGTATTTGATTGTCAATTGGGTTGCAATTGTAATTTATGTATTTTGTTCGAGCTGACCTACTTTAATGTAAAAGTCATCTTCAATCTATGTACTTGATTATATATAAAGAAAATGTAGTTTTTTAGTTTGAACGGGAAGTTGTTGTAAATGTTATTGTTCAATTTAGTTGCAAATATAATGTTGAAGTGTTTGTTTGTTATGGTGTTTGCATTACAACGAAAACCTCACATAAGTGCTTAACCATAAAAAATGAAGGCTTTATATCGATTTTGCTTGACAAAACAAGTGGATCATGTAATATCAACCAAATCTACATAACTTTTCAAACCCACAACGTACCTCATACCAAAAAACTTGGTAAAAGTACCACCATGATGGAAACGAATAGAAAACATACAGGGATAACCAACTATGAAAAAAATATGTACAATCTCATGAACAAAATCAGTTTACACAACCATTTTAGAAACAAAATCTCATAAACATGTAGATGTTAATCAAGAAAATGTTCTTTATTTATACAAAATCATCAATGAAACTTTAGTTCAAATAAGTAAGTAGATGATACTTGAATACATACCATACATCTCATTAACATCGATCACTCCGTTCTTTGATCGAATGCCGCATATTGTCGCTTACTGTTCAAAGCTTTACACTTCCATTAGCGTTAATATCAAGCGTTAATCCTCAAGGCATATAACATATGTCACTTATGGGTGATATCACTTATTACATATTTGAGAGTCGTTCCAGGCCTGTTTTTGGGATTGATTTTGCAGGTACAATTAAGTGGTTTTAGGAATTGGGTCTTTGACCCTTAATACTCATTAGACTTTTGCACAACGACTACGTTTTATGCATATATCCGATGGCTTTTTAAACCAAATGCAGTTCTAATGGTGCTCATTAATTTGCTGGTTTTGGTAAGTTGAATGTTGTGACATCTTACCGAATGTAGTTTCATTTGTTGATTTTGTGGGGTTTTTACAACTTTTGATATTTGGGAATATGTGTTTTTTTCTCACAAATAATTAACAATCACCTCTTTATAATATTAGTTTCTTTTATGTATGTCAATAATAAAAAGATCAGGCCCGACCCTTGACATGTTCAATGTGGACTTTCGCACAGGGCCCCCATTCTTTTAGGGCCTCAAAAAAATCTGATGAATTTATTTAGTTTAGATTTTAAAAGCTCAAATTCTCTTTTGTTTTTGCCCTTGGAATTGCAACAGAGCCCAACGACACTTTGTTGGGAGAGGAAACGACTATTATAATTATCAGATTGAGTTATAGGTATTAAAACAGTGATATACTTCAGTGTTTTTTTTTTCATTTTCTTTGCATAGCCATTGACTGTTGTTACTTGGAAATGGAAAATTACTATGTGGTTCATCGGTCGAGAGTTGGAACAAATGTAAGTTTTATTTGGCTATTTTCTATTTTGAATAAATGTTTTGAAATTTTTGTAATCAAATGGTCTATTTGTGATTTTTGCACAGGGCCCATTAAATCCATGGCACGACCCTGAAGAAGATTTTACATACAAGATTTCAAAGGACGTTATACAACATATAGATGTATATATGCAGGGATGAGCTTGAGATTAGTACCGTACCGACCCGTCCCGAATCCCGATTTCCCGACTCCCGAATTAGACGAGAATACAAGACCGAGTACCGTACCAAGTTGTGATATCCGGCATCGGTACTAGTATCATATCCGGTACCAGGAAACCGGTACTAGTCCCGTTTGGTACCATTTTTCGATTTACAACATATAATGCATGACGCACATATGCTAAAAAAATTGGTAACATGTCTTACATCAATTAGTAACAATTTTTATAGTGTTACAAATGTTGAAACTAAAAATAAAATACAAAAAACCCTAAAGAAAAAAATTAGCAACGGTTTCATCTAACCGATGACAGTTTCATAAGTGTTAAATGATTGCTTGCCAATAATGATGAATGAGAAATAGAAATTTAAAATGAGTTTTGCATATAATTAAGAGTTATGAAATGATATGGATTAAATTAAAATTTTTAAAAACATTATTATTCATATCCTCAATTCGGTACCGGGAATTCCCGAATTAAACTAGTCCCGACTCTCGTTTTTCCAACTCCCGATTTAAGTCATATATGGATCCCAAGTACCGTACCATCTTCGGCTAATCGGTACCGGTATCGGGACGGTACAGGGACGGGACAGGAAAATAAGATTATTGCTCATCCCTATATGTTGTCTCAAGATAGAGGTGACAATTTCAGCTCATCCAAGTGAACGGGTTAAACGGGTTGATAACCAAAAGTCATAAATTTTACATAATTTTAAAATTTTTCATAAAGAACAATTCTTTTAATATATCGTTTTATAAATTTTTATTTTCTAAAAACATTATGTTCTATCTTAATATTTTATAATGGATCCATTTTATTGTTCGGTCTGTTTGGCCCATTGGTCAAAAACTCAAAATTGTCACCCCTATTCAAGATTACATTACACCATTTAAATTAGAAAATATCTTATAATTAGACAAACTTTACAAGAATTTGGGACAATATTATAGATAGAATAAGCCGGTGATAAAAATTTATTTTATCTATAATCTTATCAGATTTTAATAATACTTGAATTTAAAAGAATTGAACTTGAATATTTTTTAAACTAATGATGATAGTTTTCTTTTCCGAAACAACTATATTTTAGTGTCCACTTTTAAATACATGTAATATTTAAAAAAAAAAATAAAAATAAAGAGATGAGGGAACCATTTTTACAAATAAAAAGTATCTTGAAGATGATTTATATAATTTTCAAATACTCAGAGACCATTTTTTACGATTTTTATAATTTAATCAGAAATTATTGAATAAAATTAAGGGGGCATTTGGTTTGCAGATTTTTTTCATAAGATTTGCATTATACAGCATTTTCATTAACATAACTTTGTCAAAGATTTTACGTTATCTTTTAGGAAAAGTTTCCTGATCTAAACAATGCAATGTAACTGGTTATTAAAATCTTAGAATGGAGGTTAGGATTTTAAATAACTAAGAACGGTGGATATACAAATATACTTAGATTTTAATTGTTTACTAAAATATGTGAACCAAACACAGAATTTTGAATGCAAACCTCGGTAAATTCCGGGAAATCCAGTGAACCAAACGCCCAACAGAATCACTTTTCTCAACAACAACACTGTATGGCCCTGGCCCCTCCTTTTACGAAATAAGACGTTCTTCATAGGTTAGTAGAGATAGCGACTACACTGAAAGATACAAAACTTAAAAAACTCTTTTCAATTCTTCAAAACCACATCATTCCCCACAAGTCTTCTCCAACAGCTTTCTCACCAAATCACTGCTTCATTCAATTCAACTCTTTCACAAGAAACTCATTCACCTAATCATCTGCTTGCTATGTTTCACCGGAGATACGCCCCGACGGCCGCTCAATTTCAACTGCCATCTTTCACGACTCAGGGATTGGTATGATTCATCCAATATGCGAATTTTCTGTGATTGTAAGTCGAAGAAGACGATGGCGGATGTAATTCCATCAACCACCGTATCCACATCTCATACGCCATCGTCAAGGAGGACTTCTAAAACAGATCAATCTCCTCGTGGAACGTTCTTTGTATCTTCGTCGCTGGCGGCGTCTGGGTCCAGCGATAGCAACAGCTACAACAAGGACTCGTGGAAATCGTCTATTTCTAGCCGGAGCTCACTGTCGAGCCTCCGAGAATCCTTACCAGAAAATCCTCATCTGTACGATTTTAAAGAGATATTCTCGGCAACAAACAAATTTTTATCCCCGAGGTACTCATCGTCGTCTTCTTCCGCGGCTTGGCGGTGTGTGATTCGCGGCGACGACGTTATTGTGTTTCAACGGAAGTTCCGGCGTCCGATTGACGCGACGGAGCTTCGGGAACGACTTCTTGTGATTTGCAAGAGCCATCACTCGAGTCTGATTAAGCTTCGAGGTGCTTCGATGTCCGGAAGCTACATATACCTGGTTTATGATTTTGTAAAAGGCGCTAGCCTTGCCGATTGCCTTAAAAACCCTAATAACCCTAACTTCACTATACTTTCCGATTGGATGTCGCGAATTCAAATCACGGCTGATCTCGCTCACGGCCTCGACTACATTCACCACTCAACGGGATTGGAGAAGAGATTCATCCATAATCACATTAAAAGCACCAGCATCATTGTAACGCAGTCGTCTTCACTGAACGCGAAGATATGCCATTTCGGCACGGCGGAGCTTTGTGGCGAAACAGATAGCAGCTCGGAATCGAATACAAACAAATCAAATTCAAAATTCATGAAATTCGAAGGTACAAGAGGCTATATGTCGCCTGAATTTCAGTCTACCGGCATTGCAACGCAGAAGTCCGATGTGTACGCTTTCGGAGTTGTGATTCTGGAGATATTGTCAGGCGAAGAACCGTTGAAGTACAGGCAAGACAATGGAACGTACGTGAGAGTGTCGTTAATCGAGACGGCGAGAGAGGCGGTGGATAGCGGCGGAATCAGACGGTGGGTGGATAAGAGAATGAAGGACTCGTTTCCGGAGGAGGTGGCGGAGAAGTTGGCACGGTTGAGCCTGGAGTGTGTGGGGGAAGATCCAGAAAAGAGACCCGACATGAGTTGGGTTGCGGGTCGGATTTCGAAGCTATATTTGGAGTCGCAGAGTTGGATGGAGAAGATGGGACCGCTTCCGCCCGATTTCACCGTTTCCATGGCCCCTCGGTGATGATCACTTTATCATTAAAATTTTTGTAAATGACGTAGAAGCCCCTTATCTTTAATGTATGTGCGTATTTACCTTTGTATTGTTTTCTAATTTTTAATTTTTCCCATTTGTCGTTCATTAATTTTTTTTAACTACCCTTGTCCCGGGGACTTCAGAACTTATATTCACCATCTAAATTTCAACTAGCCTATGACAGAAGTGGAACCCGTAACCACACAATTACATAACACTCCATTCTTTAATGAAAAAGAGATTACAAATGTTAATTTAAAGGCATCTACCTTAGCTTGACATCTAACGTGATTGAAAGGCATCCGGTCAGGTTTGAATAATACCAAGAGGTGTTTGGTTGGACAATACGAATAAAATGATCTTGATAAAAAAAAAATCCAAATCCTAATATAGTAATATACCAAACTTGACCTTCTGATCGGATGTCACAAATTTCTGATTGAAAAAAAATGGAGACCGAATAGTTTAACTTTAATGTTATGATATGAATTTTTGTATTTTTTTTTTTGTTTTGGATGTGAATTATTTTAAGAAATTTATTAATTATCTATATGTATAACTTTCATATTAATGAATTAGATTGTTTTATTTTTTAGTATGTTTTACATGTGTCACATGTATTTTCGGTTTATTCTATTGTTAGTTATGATAACTTAACAATATTAAACTAAATTTATTAATTTCTATGTGTATAACTTTTATATTAATGAATAAGATTGTTTTATATATTTTTAGTATGTTTTACATGTGTGACATATATTTTTGGTATATTTTTTAATATATTTTACATGTGTCACATACAATTTTATTTTATTCTATAGACAATTATGATAACTTAAAAATATTAAACTAAACTTACTAAACATATGATGTTACATTGTTACTTCCCATCATATTCTTCGTGTTTGAATATGAGTCATGTACTCATGTTTAATTGGGTTGGTTCATACTATCATACAAACAATACTTCATTACATTCATAACAAATAATAAAAACGGAATTTTAATAAATAATCAGATATTTAATATTTGATCAATGACATGAAAGTATAATATACTTTTAATCAATGTGCATTTTTAAATTTTGGATTCAAAAGCCAAAAAAGAAAAACCATTTGAATTTGATGTAGAATTGATATTTAGTGTTATAGGAATGTTTTAATACAAGTTATACCACATGTTATTACTAATTTTAAGTCATACTCAACTAGTTTCCTATTATACATTTTCTAATTATGATATCTTAAATCTGTGAAAATTTCTAATTATGATATCTTAAACATACATTTTGAAAGCAAAATCATTAAGTTGTAACAATGATTAGTATGTTACATTTTTCAAAACATTTATCCTAAAATATTTTATTTGAGAAGTGAATAAAAAATTTTATAGACCAAATAAGTATTATTGACAGGGCCATCTTTTAGGTGTGCGGAAGTCGTGATCGCACTGGTCTCCAATTTCATAGAGTTTTACAGTTGTGAAAAAGACTATAGTTCGAGCTCATAAATTTTCTATCGACGAATACACGTCGTGCATGGGTGCAGTACAATGGAATCAAGTCAAATTTATTAATTAGATTCATATGATTTATTTTAATCTCTCATTAATCTTGGTTTTTGATGTTCACGACTTTTAATTTACTTGATAATTTTTGGCAAAAAGATGGAAATTACTAAGGGTGCTTATAAAAATCTGAATCCGTACATCCGAAATAAATTTCTGAAAATCCCGAAACTATCCGAATTTGTGATATCCAAATCTGGATATCCGAAATTTCGGATTCGGATAGTAAAATTTCAAATTTTCAGATATCTGAAAATCCATACACACACACATAAAATTCCTAATGTATATAGATTTATTAACTAACATTTTATATATTTTGGGTTTTTTAATCTTTATTTAGTCATGGTGAGTAAAATAATTTCGGATACATTTAGCTTGTGATATATTTATCTTTAATATGTATTTGAATATATGAATTTGCATTTTAGATATTTAAATATTTAATTTAATTAAAAAAATTAAAAATTATGAATTTTCTGATATTCGGATAATCCGATATTTGAATAGCAAAAATCACTATCCAAAATTTCTGATATCCGGTTTTGGACACCTCTACACTTTACCTACGGTAGCAAATGTCAGTTTCAAAGAAAGTAGTGATGTTTTTAAACATAAAAATAATTAGGGAGTATTATATTAATATAATTTTTTTGAAGAGGAATTCTATTTGCATCCACCTTCCCGATAATATGATGTGTAATTTCTTTAATGTGTCGTTTTCTTTAATATTTTTTTAAAATGTAATTGATTAATGTAACATGCAAACTGGGATGTAGTAAGTAAAAGTACGGTGTGAATAGCAATCCATTTTTTTAGATGTACCCGTTATGATATATGAGTTTTCTTTACATATATAGTACATGTATTTCAGTTTTAAATATTAATATTGTACTTTACTATATTGAACCGGTTTTCGTACCAACAATACCTGAATTTTCATGCAAATAGAGTCTGATATTATATCAAATGGTACCATAGTAGATATATCATATGTATAAGAAAAAAATTGATGTATCGTATTGATAGATTTAAAAAAGTACGTTGATTTTATACGACTAAAATCTTAAATTTTGTGAAATGTTATTCAAACACTAGACAGAGATTTTTGGTGACAATGAAAAACAATAATTTAATAATCAGTCTTTAAACGTAAAACCAAACACCAACAAAATAGATTTTTTAATTTTAGATTTGCTAAACTCACCCGTAACATGACAAAAAAAAATGCATTTTTATATGGTATGATAAAAAATTGTTCAGGCCAATGATAGAAATATTGATTCAAGAGAGAAGAAAACACGTTTGTATTTTCAAAAAAAGGTGTAGGTGTCCTTTCCAAACATTAAAACTGTGTAAAACATATAAGTATTTTTACTCAAGTTATTTAAACTCTATTAAGTTTTGATACTTTAAACAAAGAAAAAACCGGTTCATTAATTATAATCGGGGTTTAATGTCCAATTTTCACTAAACCAAAAAGAAAAAATTAACTTGAGGACTTTTATGAAAAAAAAATAACATGAAGGGACGAAAACGCAAAATACATAAAAACATGTTGGTTTTTTTATAATAGACCCTAATTTTAATCATGAATTGGATTAGTACAGAGGCGGAGCCACATGGAGAGAAGCGAGGGGAAAGACCACCAACGATTTACCTAAATTTGATGAATTTTAGCCTGTGTGTTCTGGAAAATTAACACAATGAATACCTTATACAATATCATGCCTCAACGAAATTTTTTTCTGGATCCGCCACTGGATTGGTGTCATGATTCTTGTAACGATAATGATTGATATACATACACATAAGTATAACTAACTTTGAATGAAAATGTTATTGATAAATATAAAAATGTTCGAAAAGTAACATATGCTTAATTTTATAAAATATTATTTATCATGTAATATTTGCATGATAATATAAAGTTATAACTTTTGTCTTTGGATAAGAAGTTGCCACCACGCAACCTTTTTCTAATAACAGAAAGGGCATGATTTATAGTCGCCATTTTCTTTGACTAACTCTTTTTTTTTTTTTTTTAAATAATGAGTTTAATCCATTGTTAATTGTTTGTAATAAATATTCTTCATGTTTGCGAAATGCGATCATCGTCATTTATTTACAAGCTATATCGTTTATATATATATAACACTATAATTATTAATTACAAGTCATCAAAAAAAATTATTAATTACAAAACATGGGAATTCAGGGGCAAGACGGTCATTTTACCTGCTAAAATTCTAAGGTGCCGTTTGGATTGCATGACTTTAAAATGATGGATTTCAAAATGATAGGATTTTAAAATTATTAGGGGGTGAGTGCATTGTGAAATGAGGAGAAGTGTGGAATGTGAAATCCTAAATGAAGCTAAATCCTTTGCTTTTAGTTTTTATCCAAACATGACATAGGAGGATTTCTAAATCCAAATCCTAAATGAATTGTTAAAATCCTACAAACCAAACGCCACCTACAAATGTTGTTATATATGAGGACCACTAATTCAAAGCAAAGACAATGTTTTTTAAAAATTAGTCAAACCAACATTTGCTGTTGACAACATAACTTTGACTATAACAAAGTCAAGAATCCACCACCTCAACTTGAAAATCACCTTTAAAATGATGATTCAAGATGAATTTTTATATATCGTCAGGACCGGTCCTATCTACTTTTATGTCCATGAATTTTTAAAAAAACATGTCGTTTTTTGTATTCGATCAATTCTTGTATTGTTTGATTTAAAATTTAGACAAGAATTATCAATTTGAGAAGTAAACAAATTTCTTTTTGTTTCTTCTAGCACCCTTGTGTATTTGATACTAATATTATTTCATCACTGTTACATTATTATTATCATCGTTTAAAATTATAATTTTTGTCATTGATAATTAAGATATGAACATTAAACAAAAAAAAACATAGCTTATTACATTATTTGTTTAGCTGAAACATTATGTACTTTGATGATTTGATATCCTAGGTTGTCACATGTATGCCCCCTCCCTTAGGGTCGGCCTTGTAAATCGTTTTAAGCTACAATACATTGTTCATGGGTCTATGACTTTTAGAATCCATGTTCATGGGTCCAAATGGACCATAAAACCAATATATATTATCGAAAAACCTTTCATCCGGATCCATACCACTGCCCATTGGTGGACCCCATGGACAGACCAGAGACATTTGTGCTAGACGCTTATTGGTTCATGCCTGGCCCGTTAAGGTTTGATGAGGAATTGCCGATTGACAGTTTGTTGCTAGATTTGGCTGCTACAAGGGGATATGGAATTTGACTGTTGCTGCATTTGAAGTTGGTTCTTCATCGGTGTGACTTTGGCCTAAGAGCTTCAATGTCGGGAGGGGATGAGCTTCATCCATATCTATAAAATTCCGAAGATATGCCTGGAAAATTCAAAAGAAAAATAGGATCTCATTCATTGTATTAAGCTACACATATAAAGTAGAATGATAACATTGAATGTTAAAATGACCCAAATGAATACATGTTCAAAAGAAAGGCAAAGATAGACATACACCCTCCCATATTCAAGTATTCACTAATCTTTTCACTAACAATATGATTTTTTAATAAAATAAATTATTACTAGCTGAATGGTTGACCAAGACTAACTCCTAGGGCATTTTCCATGGTGGATGCTGAAGTATTCTACCACAAATATTCCATTAAAAATAAATAAAAATTCATCATCTCTTGAAGTCAATGCTAATTGGTAATAACATAACTTGATCTCTCTTTCAAGAATCTTATTCAACACTTCTTTAATTTATAGTCATAAGCATTATAATACATACACTCTTGCCATTTTTTCTTTCCATCCAGGGTATGCTTCTTTTATTCTCCCTTCATTTTTCTTGTATTCCATAATAGTTTTACTAGTGCCGTAACAAATAAAAGGGTTAATACTAAAAAAAACCAACTTTCTTTCTTTATTGTCGTGATTAAGTCCCTAAATTTTTCTTCCGACTATTAAAACTTATCAATAATAGCAACACATTTTCATTTCAGTATCAATAATAGCAATTATTGATCTGCTTACCTGTTTATCAGGTCACCATTGTTATAATTGATAAAAAAAATGTTACATTATTGATAACTTTTTAAAAAATTTACATATTATTATATTTGAACTGTGTGTTGTTTTTTTTTTTGTTTGGTAAACAAGCTACACATTATTCATTTATATAAAGAGTTATCAATATAAGTATTAGTTGTATTGAGTTAGGCTTTTTCGAGACTTTTAGGACAATTATTTGATCTCGTAACTTCGAAATCAGCATTTTTAGGTCACTTATTCTCGTAATTTAAATCATCAAACTCAATATATACTTTATCCGCAACATATCATCTCTATTTCATCTCAACAGTAGGCATGACAATGGGACGGGACGAGGCGGGAATCTCATTTCTCATCTCCATCTCGGTCAAATCAGGGTTGAGTTACGGGTTCCCCATCAGGGACGAGTTTCTTTGCCAAGACTACTCAACAATAGACACAATTAACACAAATCATACATGTGAGAATTACAAAATTGATTATAAGGACGTTAATATTGTAACATCAAAAAATAATCATATTGATAGTTATAAGAAGTAAATAAATATTTGATAAGATAAGTTTATAGATTTCGCAAAATAAAAAAGGAGATCGAAGTAACGGTGTTGATAGGAAAAGCAAATTGATAACAAGTATTTTAGTAATCTTTGTCAAGTTAATAGTAGACAATTTCTAAGAATTAATTTGAACAAAATAGTAATAGTAACCTTAAATTGGAACTTCGAAACCAAAGACAAACTTTGATATTTTGCTCATTCTCCTCTCGTACTTGACTGTCTAAATACTTTGATTTTTTTATGCTTAACACTTAATGCTATTTGTTTGTATATCAAATCTAGGATGATTTCTACACGTTTTCGAGACCCTAATCCCAAATACGTCGACGATGTCACTAGTGTTTGAAACATATACATCTGTATCATATTTAGTAAGATACTCGTATTATTTTATTAGTTGATATCAATTTTCTTTTTCTATCCCATTACGTTGAGCATCTTTTTATATTTTCTCAAATCTATAGACTTATCTCATCATATATTTATTTACTTATTATAAATATTAATATGATTTCTTTTGATATTACAATATATAACGTCACTACCGTGATCAATTTTGTAATTCTCATAAATGTATGATTTGGGTTAATTACTTTAATTATGTTTGTTGTTGATAAAGCGCATTGAGTTTGATGATCCAACTATGAGAATAAAAGATCTCAAAAATGCAGATTACAGAGTTACGAGATCAAAAAAATCGTCCTAAAAGCCCTAAAAAATCTAACTCAATACAACTAAAACTTACATAGATCAATCTTTATATACATAAATAATGTGTGGCTTGTTCACCAAACAATAAAAGAAAACATGCTTCAAATAAAAGAACATAATATAATTTTTTTTACGTTATCAATAATAACAATAACTTTTTATTTATTTTTATCAGTTATAACAATGGTGACCTAGTTAACATGTCATCAGGTCAAACGAATTAAATCCTAAGTTTACATATTTTCCCTTAAAAAGGTATAATGAAATCCAAATATATTAACGTAATGAAATAAATAAAATGAAAACATACAAAATACAAAAAGCATATAAATATTATACTAATGAAATATAATATAAATAAAATTTTAATAATTAAATTAAATACGTAAATAAATAAATTAAATAAATAAAAATATAATTTTAATAAAAAATAAATACATCTTAAATAATAATAATAATCAATTGATTAAATCATCATTTATTAAATTAAGATTTAAAAATTTAAAAACAAAAACAAAATTATTGAAAATAAAGGGGCCAAAATTGTTATTAATGAAAATGGTATAATTGTCATTTAGGAAAAAAAGTGAGACAAACCATTTCTGCAAGTAAACAATGTAAATAGTGACTGTTTATGTAAAATTTGAAGCTAAAGAAACTGAATTCAAAATTTGACACAAACCACTAAGATCATTTTTTGTAATTTACTCTTAAAAATATATGGAAAAGATTTCTTCTCAACTTGGTCCTTGAGCTATAGTCGTTTGACATTACTACTCCCTGAACTTTATGTTATCCTTCATTTGATTAGTAGCGGGGGTAGGCTATTTCAACTTCTTCATTTGGTCATGGCGGCGTGGAGAATACAGCGGCGATTACTCTCTCTCTTCACAAGCAGCAGGCAACATCATATCTCTTTCCGTACCGGTTAGTTTTCTTTCCATCTACACGATCATGAATGAACACACTATCAACTGATTTCAAACCCTAGGTAGAAAACACTGTTACAGCTTATACACTAGCTACGATATGATTGATTTCTGTTTTGAATTTGTTTTTTAGTAGAAATTTGAAGCAAACATCGTGCAATTCGTGTTTCGTCTTTTGTTTTTGAGAAGGGGGATAAACTGATATTAATAAAGGAGATACGGAGATGTTTGAATCAATGGATTGGATGTGTTTTTTGAAAGTGATTGTGAAATTTTAGACGATACTTCTTTCTTCCCAAATTTAGAAGTAGTTTGATCTAAAAAAACTGAATGTGTATTTACTAGTTTGTATTTGTAATCTTCACAAAATGACAACAAACTTTGTGAAATTCTGTTAATTCATAAATGCTTGCTTGATTTTCGTTTCATGATCGCAGTTTATTCATTCTCTTAATTCATAAAAATGACGACAAACATTGGAATCACTCTCTTATTTCATGAATTAAGAAAAATCCTAAAGGTTGCGTTTGGAAGAGAAAATCACAGAGAAATGAATTAAATGTAAAATCAATGGTTTTTTGTACTATCAAATTTGAAAATGCAATAACCATATTCTTTTTCTAATTTTAGTTTATACTTGATTCTCCAAGATTGCTAGAGAAATGAAAGAATAGAATTGTAACGTATACATTAATCCAACTTGAGAATTCATAGAGAATTTATATGTGTAACTCAAGTATCCTAACTTGTAATTTGTCTTCATTTCATTTCTCTTCGATTCTTTCTACCAAACGCAACCTAAGTGCTGACTCACATAAATGCTTGCTTGATTTTCATTTCCTGCAATCAGAATTCAGAAGTTGATGTAAATTTTGGTTGTGCCATGCCTATATTGCGTAGATTCCTCACCGCAGTTTATTCATTCTCTCAATTCATTCATTCATGGTGAACGATTCTACAACCGACAATTCACAACACTTTCGGAAACAAGCAATCCGACTGGCAAAAAAACAGAAGAGCATGAAGATTCTAGTTCATCAGCAGATGTCGATCCATCTGGTGCAATTGAGAACACCGAGGTCACATTCACTGCTAAATCCGAGCTGAAGATATCTCCTCGACATGATCTTGCCATGATGTTCACTTGCAAAGTATGTGAAACCAGATCGGTGAAGACAATCTCACGTGAATCGTACGAGAAGGGTGTGGTGGTGGCTCGATGTGGCGGTTGCAATAACTACCACCTGATTGCCGATCACTTGGGGATGTTCGGTGAGAAAGGGAGCATCGAGGACATATTGGCGGCTCGAGGTGAGGAAGTCAGGAGAGGAAATTCCGACACTTTGAATCTTACACTTGAGGATCTGGTTGGAATGAGAAAATCATGATAACACAATGCTTTCTTTCAAAAGCTATGTTTGGCAATGTCTGTATTATTGGTTTTTGATCTTGGTTCTTCAACACTTTTTACATACGTTCAGTATGATCTGGCTACCATGGAATTTGAGAAATCATTATTGAAAGTTGGCATTGTTTATATAAAAATTAATGAATCAAATCAATCCACAATCATTTTGTTCGAGAGCAAGTTTGATAAATATTTTTTAAGGGTTTAATATGAAAAAAAAAACTAATATGTTTTCGTGTTTTTTGCAATTTACTTTCTTCGTGTTATTTTTTACAGAATTGCCTCAAGTTATTATTTTCAATCTGGTTTTTGAAAAAAAATTGTTTTCATCATAATCAACCGTTTTTTTCACAAAAAACCAGCATGTTTTCACTAATTTTTTTTTTTCCGAAAAGTCCATAAACTTGAAAAAAAAAAATTTAAAAATAAAGAAAAATTCTAAAAATCACAAATAAATATATTACTTAAGGATTTTATTGGTAAAAAATAACACAGAAGGACTAAACCGCAAAAACATGAAAAACATATTGGCTTTTTTTCATATTAAACCTTCATTTACAAAATCAATTAATGTCATAAGTGCATGATAAAAAAACCTTGTAAATCATAAATACGTTCTCTAAATTTCTTTATACCAAATATGATGCCTTTTAAGTTCCCCTGCAGTTTGCAAAGTAGTTGTTTAATGTATACAATCAACTTTTGTGTCATTTTCCTTCTCATTCGGTTTCTTTTAACGGAATAAGGGAAACTCTGATAACAACTGCTGGTTGCATATTTCAAATATCAAGAAACAAAGACTATATACTTATACAGCTTTCGTTCTTTTATAGAACGCTGATAAACAACCCACTTTGTTCGTAACAAATTTGGATACTCCATTTCCTATGAGTCCATCGTTCGCATTTTGCAACAAAATCAGTCGAGAGGGTTTTAGTCTTTTAGATAAGCCCCTTAGAGACCTAAAACCCTGGCCCAAACTGTCGGTGTGGGTGCAACTCAAACAGTTGATACTTGAGATATATAAAAGCCTAGTTTGGATAGATAATTTGTAAAATTAAACGCCTCTTTCCATGCTAGTTCGACCGAGAATACACTTGTATGCACAAATAATCAAAAACCAACATTAAAGCTAGCTACACATGATTGAACAATTAAATCATGTTTGGACTCTTTCTCAGAATGATATTTAGCGGTCACATCCAACATAATGTCATAAAGTAGAGCAATGGAGGCAAACATTTTACTGATACAAACCACTAGCAAATTCAAGGCGAGACTGGAAATCGCTGCAGCTTATAAGCATGAAATCTCTTCCAGATCCTCACATGACTACCAAAATGGAAAACCACCCTGCAAACAATAGATAAAAAGCAGGTGAGTGCAATGTAACCAAAATTGAAAACCACCCTCACATGAAATCTCGTCAAATTTTAGCCCATTGCTCATGAATTTATTGTGCGCCTTAGATCAGCAACTTTGGCCCAAATTCACAAGATATATCAAGAAATTTCCTTGGATCTAAATATATTTAAAAGTTATGGATTAAACAAGGGTCTTAAACCCCAGATATTTTCGTTCAGTGCGAATGCTCGGCTATCAAAGATCAGATTTTAACTATTTAAGTTCAGTTCCAAAGCTCCTGGTCAGTCTCAACTGATGGACAAGTGGGTATTGACGGATTGGAGGCAACATCTCCTTATCGACCAGCACACTATGGTCAATTGTCAACAAATAAAATCCTACGCACAGGGTCTTTGGAAGTTTAACTAGATGGAGCAAGTTCACCCCAAAGAAAGAATGCATTTTTTGTGTGTCGTGCTTTACAATATCAGCTTCTGGTTTGGGCCATGTTGGATCAGCACAGTATCGAGTTATGTTCAGTTTTATGCCCATGGTGTGAAGAAGAAATCAAGACATCTGATCACTGGTTGGTCAAATGCACTATAGTTATGGAAGTATGGGATAGTATATTTCATTGGTGGAGAATGGGTAATTCACAGCAAGGTCGACCTTTGAAGCATTAACACACCAGGTCTATCATTTCATGGACCTTACACGAGAGAAGCATGACATGCAATAATCTGAATTGCTAGCTATGATATTTTTGTTTGGTTCATGTTTAGCTTAGTTGTATAAGGTTTTTGTGTTACCTCTTTTAGTTTGCAGTTCGTTGGAAAGTTGTTGTAGTCCATTTGAGTGGGCTTGTGGTTTGTTCTATTTCTGCCCATTGCACTCTTGCAGAAACTTCATGTTTCTTAAATGTAGTCTTGGTTTTGGTTTTGTTTTATATTCAAGTTGCTTGCTATTTTTTCAAAAAAAAAAGAATCTTAAATCAATTCTACCGCAAAGAGGCAGACGATAACATGCTTTGCCTTCTCATGACCCACGGAACTTGATTGCTTTAATGCCACATTCAAGTCATTCCTTGACAAAGAGGGCCAGGAGCAGGAAGCATGAAAAGTTGGACAGCATTTCTTCACATAACAAGATATTTCATAAAATACCTTAGCTTACTAGTTAAACTACAAACCACATATCTATAAACATCCAAGGCCAAAGGCCAGCGGCCAGCCAATCCAATAGTGAACAAAAACCAGATCAGATCCAAATCTTATCCATTACTGAGCAAAAATAATAAAATACCGTTACAAATGCCAACAACTACCAATTTACCATAAACTTTGAGTGTGGGGTCATTTTCAGTATACTTCAAGGGTTCTTGCCCACAACCTTATCATTCAGGTGACTGATGAAACAATTTAGGGCCTGTTTGTTTGCATCTTCTATTAAGTGCTGTCTAGATTTAGAGGGTTGTCTGGATTAAGTAAAACTGACTGGAGAAATGACTGAAATATAAATATTGTTTGATTGTTATGCTGAATAAACGACCTGAATGAAATAAAATACAATTTTAACCTTCTTTAAACATATGTTTGTTTCTTCAACCGAATAAATGGTCCGAATGAAGATTTTAAATTGTTCATTTCTTCCAAACCTAATTATCAATATAACAAGCAAAGTATATAATTATTTTAAGTTTTTAACAAATAAACAACATATATTTTATAAATAATTACACAATTTTATAATATAACAAACATATCCATATTTATTGTCACCCTCAAGCATACATCAAAGCAATAAGAGAATGCTTTCAGATAATAATTTCTAGGTTGTGAAAAGGTTGGGTATTTTGTTTAAGAGAAAAAAAAAGGTCAGCCCTTTATCTTTTGTTGTTGGGAAAGAAAAAAATAAGGGTAGGATTGGAAAATGGAAGGCTGAATGGGAAACACATAAGGTCTCGTGACTTATTAAATGGGCTGACCGAATTTGGGTCTTATTTTAATAAGTCATTATCAAACAGAACTTATTTAAAGTGGGCTGACCGGATTTTTTTGATTAAGCCCAATAAGTTGTTATCAAACAGCCCCTTAATCAGGTTAGAGAGTAGAGAGCTTCAGCTTATTTATAAATATTACAAAAATCTCAATTTCAACTTGATTCAAATCCTTCTACTATGGCCTATGGGACTATGGGAGTCCTTATAGAGGATCAGCAGGTACATGACACTATGACAGGAGAATTCTTGAAAAGGACAGAGCTCACTGAAACTAAAATTCTTCATCTTTATACACATCAACCACCATGGTGTATATGTGGGTAAAAGCAGTCCTAACTGACAAAAGAAAATTGAACTGGACACGAAGTAATGATATTCAATTAGGTTCTATGTTCTAATTTTTAAACTTTTACAACCAGTTTCAGTTAGCACTTAGCAGTCCAGTTCCAGGATTCTTTAAAACCGGTTTTTAGTTCTGTCCCAGTTCCAGTTCCGTTTTCTATTTCCTTTTTGACTCTGGTTTTAGGTTTGGTTTGAAACCAGTTTTCAAACTCAAAATGACACATTTTGTATTTGCAATTTTAAAACTAAATATACCCAAGTTTTTATTCAGATCACCGAGACAATACCAACTCAGGTCGGCACGATTTTCGGTTCCAGTTCGGTGATGTTTAGTCCCAAAAAAATCCCAGCTATGATGAATTACACAGTGGACCTAAATAAAACATACACATGATCCAATATTCTACTATATAAAATTATTTTGTTTCCCCATTTGTGACATGACCATAAAAAGTGTTTGTGCCAAGATCTAGCTTGAAAAATTCCAGCAAAAAAAAAAGCAGGTGTGGTGTTTGATTCTATATTTCTATTATGTGAACTCTGCCAGCTTGTGCATCAATCTATTAGTGACTGTGCCATAAATGAACACAAGAATATCAACAGTCACTCATATGCTCATCTTGGTTTTAAAAAGCGTGAGGCGCACCGTTGCGAAAAGGGTTCTGAAGCCCGAGGCGTGAGGCGCGATGAGAGGCGCGCGCATCACGTACGCAAGGCGCACTTGTTTTGGTATTATAATTCATATATGGTAACACATTTATACTACTTTAACAACTAAAACTATAAAATACCAAATTCTAGAATACCAAAATATACACAATCTTCTTTACAAATTTGAATTACTTTTAACAATTAATCAAGGAGGAACTCATTTTCTTCTTTTCTGTGCCAAATTTAATGAAACGACAAGGAGGCGCTCACAACAACGTGTGTTGCGCAAGGCTTTGAGCCTCGCGCCTCACTGAGCCTGAGGCGCGCTTTTTAAAACACAGATGCTCATCATTGGAATGATCATGTATCCAACATTCCAATGATCCATCCTTCATAATAAAAATATAATTAGCAAACCAAAGATTTAATGCATTCATAGCATCTAGATCATCCATTGGCAGCATAGTTATTAACTTCAGACTTCCATCTATGGTTCTCTTGATCCAATGTTTTGGTAACAAAATGAACAATGATAATGCAATCATTTACTAGTCTTTTCAGGAAAAACGGTGCAAGGCCAAATGAACATGAAAACAGATTACAAAAAACAATAACACGGTATTACGTAGTTCAGTCTTGAGAATGAACTATACCCACGGCCAAACTAGCAAATAATTCTTATGAAATTTTGTAAGGATTTAGGATTACATCAGATATACACTTATAGTTAGATTGAGCTGAAAATACCCTAATGGGCAAAAATCCAATTTCCTTGAAACCCCCTGCTTGGGGTGGCTCCCTGCCCACTCTGAGGGAGCAAGGCCCCCACTTAGGTGCTCAGGTGTCCTCGCCCCTCAGTCTGCCACACTAGGGTGATAAATAGTTATTTCGACAACATATCAAACTTGACAACTTAACATAGTCAATGATCGCCCATCATGCAAGCTTCTAGGTAAGTATATTGGAATATGTAATTATTTATGTAACTCATGCATGCTAGGTTATTTTCTAGGTAAGGAAGCGGTTCATGTCTCTACTTGATACTCCATAAAGTTAATGTCCTTCCTAACACTAGCACAGTAACTGGTTGTTGATTAGATGAAGAGTGAAATGAGCAAGCATAAACTTAAATGAACAAAAATGATAGTATACACTATAGACATGGTTACAGAATGAAGCAACATTCTCCCCTCTTTCATGCTTATTTTCTCTTGTAGAATACAACCTCTTGTCTTGCTTCCATTGAGAAGTTCCTTCCCATCACATAAACCATAATTTTTTTTTAAAAAGGATATGCATTAGATGAATATAACAATTTCCTGATATCTATTTGACATCATCAAATTCATTTGCTTAGTAAATTTCATCAATATAGTCATCAGGTCATGCCTTCACTTAGTAATAGGTTTTACATATTCAACTAATCAAGTGTAAGTCACCATCGTCTATAAGCAACCAAGTGACCAACTAATCCAGATAGACATATGAACTAGAGTGGTCTGAACATATATACTATGCATTTTTTTTGAACTTCTTACTATTATATAGTGTCAATTAATCTCATAATACTATAACAGGTCCCAAAGGATTCATATTGAATTTTGATGGGAGATTCTCATGAGCAATTATGCAATGATCTACTGCAGCCACAAAGCACTACCTAAATTGATTTGTTTTAGCCTATGAGCTCCAATAGCATCATAGGCATTACAATGAAAAGGTAGAATTTATTATTCTATGGGAGTTAGCATAACTGAGTGCAACAAAACGATCTTTCGGATCTTTTGAGCGCAGAAAGACATTTAAGCAAAGTCCAAGCAAAAAAGGTACACGAAGTACAGGGCCACACATACCGATAACTGCTACTACTGTTGTTGCTGGCTGCTTGGTGGAGGTGGCATGCCAGGGCGAGGAGGTCCAAAACCTGGAATCTGCCCACCAGGCGGGGGCATTCCAGGGCGAGCGGGTGGAGGCGGACCAGGCATTCCGGGTCGTGGAGCTCCCCCTGGGGGTGGCGGACCTCTCATCATCTGAGGCGGTGGAACCATGGGCCTTTGTCCATATTGCCCTGGCGGAGGCACCGGAAACTGACCAGGCGGCCGTTGCGCAAACTGAGGCGGCATCTGCGGAGGCGGTCCACGTGGCATCTGAGGAGGAGGACCTTGTCCAGGATACGGCATTTGTCCGGGTCGGATCACCGGAGCCTGCGGGTAATTCATAGGCGGTGCAGACAGATTAGGAACAGGCGGTCGAGAAATCTGCGGCTGCATCATACCGGGAGCCGGGCCACCAACCCCCCGAACCGGTCCAGCTAAACCTGGTTGAGCTTGAATCAAAGGCGCAGTAGGGATTCCACGGCCAGCAGCACGACCAAGACCAGGACCGGCCAATGCAGCGGCTCCAACGGCTTTAGCGCGATTTTCATCAGGCGGAGGAGGGCCCTCAACAGTCATGGATATCACCTCTTCGCCCCTCAGGAGGACGAGGCCAAGAGTGCGTCGATCTTCGCGTTCTTCGTTCTTCTTTGCACCTTTCGCAGGGGGAAGCTTACGGAACTCTTCACAGTCTCCAATTACGAGGTTCATGTGGCGGTCGAAAGCCATGAACTTGCCGACCAGCTGGCGGCCGTCTTGGATTGTGATTCGCATACGATAATTGATGAACTGGAGCATCTTGGAACTCTTGGACATCGACATTTTGTGGATCTAAAGGGTTAGGGTATCACAGACACAGAGTATGAGGAGGAGGATGAGGATGAGAGGGTTTTTTAGGGTTTTAGGAAGAGGGGAAGCAAGGGTTCAAATGAGAACTGATGGAGACTGTGGAGTCGTCGTCGTTAGATGATATCCAGTTTCAAAAGATGCCCCTAACCTTTCATTTTTGCTTGTACTAGTCCTTCTAAAATATTTACTTTTACAATTCTTTGGTTGCTATAATACTATCATTTCAAAAAAAAACATATTAATTTGGTTGATATGTATTTTTAAATTTTTACCAAGGATAGAATGCATCAAACTTTGAAATTTTACATCATTATGGCACCAAATTCATATAGTTAGGCGGATTTTTATTTACGAAATGTTTTCTAGGATAATAGAATCTGTTAAATAATAATAATTGAATTGAATGAAAACTAGAGGAAATCAAATTGATAACATATTTTTTTTTAAAAAGGATTCAATAAGAAATGAATGAAAAATGTGTTTGGAGCTCTAGCAGGCACTCTAGGACACTCTCGTAGTCTCGTGTACGCCTAATATAAAACTCGGGCCTCCCAGAATCTTCTTTCTTCGTCTCCTTTTGGAACAATAGTTCCCCTATTTATTTTTCTCGAATGTTTACGTTTTTGTCTATCTTGGTTGCCAAGAACGATATTGGAAAAAATTCACATTCCTTTTTTTGACAAATTTTTTTAGATTCTTCGAACCAAACGTTTCATTGCGTTGCATGTATGGATTTCACTAGCTTTGTTGTTAAAAATCTGTACATATAACAATACTTTGGCTTAAGGTTGGGAATGTTACAAAAAAATTTTTAAAAAAATATATAATAATAAATGAACACATTATTTGTAAGATTAAAAGTCAAAACAAACTATCAACAAAATTAGTTGTATGTTATATAAGACCTAAAAGTTGAAGAGATAACTAATTACATACATGTTAAAATAAATGATGGTCGGGTAAATGGCACATAAGGCCGATTTATGGTAATGTTTTAGTGGAACCATTTATAATGGTTTCGATGCCCGTTGAGAGCTATAAACCAACCGAATAAATAAGGTTGTGTTTGATAAAGAAATGACATAATGAAAATAAAAACAAATTTTAGTTAGAAAGACTCGAATTATGTATATCAATTCTCTATGAATTCTAAAGTTGAAATCAATGTATAATTTAATATTCAATTCTCTCAATTCTTTTAGTAATGATGGAGAATTAAATAAAAGCTAAAAAATACAATAATTATAAGATTATTGTATTTTCAAGTTTAATAAAATTTTGGTTATTGAATCCTTATTTAGGCTCATAACCAGGTTGGGCCTTGGGACATATTTTATGAGCCCACCAACAAATGAATGAATGATCCACGATTTCACGGTGCCCATTAAGAAAACGGCCCATTTGTCTGTTTGCAATGAACCAGTTACATTTGTTAAGGACATATTTTCATTCCAACTCAAAACAAACAGGTCTTTTTCTTTTTTTATTCATCTCATCTCTTAACTTGTATTTTTTGTTTAAACTCGTTTGAAAAAATATATTTTTTATAGTTTTGAACAAAAATTTAATGATATATGAAAGTGAGATACATAATATTTTTTCTATGGGTTTGCGTTCTCTTTGAAAAACGCTAAGGACCGATGTAAATAATATCCAAAACGGAGCCAAGATGAATGAAATATTGTTGCTTAAAAATTGATGTTTTGAAAGGAAAAATACAAGTTGAAGAGATAATTCTTCTCACGCATTGACGCACCACATAGGATGGGGGATAAAACCTAAATGTGTTTATAATAAAGAGAGTTGACAATCTAAGGGGTTGTTTGTTTGTGTATTAATGGGCTAAATTATCCTCTCACAGTTAGTCATTTTTTTCAGTCTATTATATCACATTGTTTGTTTCAAGGCTGAATGAAGAATTTAGATTCTCGGTCAGACTTTTCTTTCAGCTACAAAAAGGGCGTGGTCCTCATTCGGTCATTTTTTTTCCTCTCCCTCCTCCATCTTGCTCCTCATCATCTCCTTGGTGCTTCCCATCCATGGCCGAGTTGCAGCTCCACCACTAGACCATCATCAACATGAAGCTCTTCCAGATGGACTATCGCTAACCTGCTCTGACCGACGGCTGACGCACTCACGTTCCTACCTCTCATATCTCCTTCATCCCCTTTTTTAGGTTATTTTTCTTCTTTTTCCCCCTTAATTCTAGAGACTCGTTAATATGTAGTTGCATTCTTAAAATCCTCCCCCTTTAAGGGTTTGAAGTGGAGATTTGGTATTGTCATGATATTTTGGGTTCTATAAAATGAACAAAATATTTTTTTTTTTTTTTTTTTTTTTGCCTTCTTGATAAACAAACCATGAATGTTAAATATGTAGTTTTGGTATAAATAAGCCCAGGAAAAGAAATATGTGGTTCTCATAATTTGATTGTGGTAAATTTTGTTTTGGTAGTTTTTGAAGATTTGTTTTATTATTTTAATTTTAGGCTATTCAATTTGTGTGTTCGTCTTTTGCACGATTTGATAATATGTGGTTTTTCTCTTTGTTAAATATGTAAAACCAAAATGTAAATGGGTAGTTTTATTTTGTTCAGACAATTCATTTAGTAATTGTAACAAACAATTGATAATTTTCTAGACAGTCAACTTAATACAGTCAGCTAGCTTAATCAGGACAGGACTTAACAAGAAAAGCAAACAAACAACTCCTAAGAAAGCTTGTTTACATCTTTTACTCCAAGTCCTATCCGTGCGAAGAGGTGGTGCAAGTCATGGTATGATTAATTTGTTGTTTCAAGTTTCCGAGTAGAGGCAAGTTGGTTATATCTGTTTTGATTGTTGTATATTGGAAAAAAGACTCCATTAAGAAATTGTATCAAATACGAGCCTCAAATTTCTTTTTATGGTCATGTAATTTCCTTTGAGTTTATCAATTTTATTTTACTATTATAAATTATTATTTAGCTATTGTAATAATTTTATTCATATTTCTTATAATTGGTATCACACAATTTATTCCTACAAAACTCAGAGGCAACAAATTATTATAATATAGATACAACATATGAAATAGTCATGTTAAAAGGGTTATTCTTGTTCATCACACTTTTTTTTTTTTTTTTTTTTTTTTTTTTTTTGCGTCACACAAGTTTATATGTACATGTTAAAATTCAAGAAAAAAAAACGATACGATGTTATATTAATTGAAATGACACATTTGACTCCTTGTGGCTGGTCTCTGTCTCTCCTTTTCAACGAGGATCATCAAGCCATCGTCTTTTTGCTTCTTGCTTCTTTTATTATTTGTTTCGGCAAAATGAGACACATATTGCAAATTAAATTGTGAAGAAATTCACCATTATTGCTTCTAGTTTGGTTTAAGCATCCGTCTAATTCTTGTTAGAAAACAAAGCATTGAAAAGTCACTCGATCAAATACCAAAATTATAATACTTATGGGTTGCATGTGTTTTATAAGAAGAGGCTTTGCTATCTTTTTGGCTTTAAGGAAATTGAAAGGGCATTGAAAACTAACAATTTATTCAAATTTTAAATATTTTTATTTTATGTAACAAGCGATAAGATAAGTTAATATTATGTTTATGGTGTTGATTCTATGTGTACGTTCATGTCTTTATATGTTCGCTTTTGTATATTCGTCATCTTCAAATGATATTAACATGATTGGTCCTATGTTTTTTGTGAGAAAAAAGGAGATACATATGTTTAAAAATATGTTTTATTCAGTTATGACAGTTCCTAATGTAACATCTTATGCCGGTGGAGAGAAGAAACTAATATGCTCATATAAGGGTGGAGTTATCTCTATCCATCAAGACGCCTTTTGGGGCGGGCCTATGACTTGGTTTCCAGAAACAAAACTGTGCGGTCTTTGCCAAAGCAGACAATATCTCGAGGTGGTCTGGGCTGTTAACCCTAAGGTGATTCATTTTGATGATAAAACAACTATGGAAGAAAGTCAACAACGAGACATCAAGCTAAAAGTTTACATAGACTTTTCAACACAAAGATGAATATATTGATCTTAATAATTAAACATGAAGAATAATTTCATTAGTCATAGTCCATGTTTATCGATAGTTTGATGCATCTTAAACTTTTAGCATTTTCAAGTCTTGGCTAGAAGACTATATTATAAATGGTACACATCAAAATACTTATAACAGTAACCGAAAAAGTAAACGTTACCCCTATTTCTTCTCTCTATCTTTCTCTTCTTCTTTATTATAACCTTATTTTTCTAAAAAGAAAATCCGTATTTTTTATAAATATATTTATTTAGTTTGATATCGACAAACCAAAAATAAAAATCCATCATCTTTATCCAACCCAACCCAACTTCATAAATGAAACCACATAGTGTTTTGATTTGAGACTCTTTCTCAAACACTAACACATTAGAAAATGACCCGAAAACCCGATATGAAACTCCACATGTCAATTTGTGAATATTAAAGTCGAATAAACCGAAAGTCAATAATATGGGTATTTAGGCTTGACTATTTGCATATGCATGTTGTTTAATTAATAAATAGACACTTGGAATTCAAATTTCAGATGGCCCATGGATCTTTGTACCCATACCCATCAATATGATCAATCATTTATTTAAAAACCCAAACGTGGGAGCTACATGTTTAGCCGCGTTGCAGCGAGGTCAGTTGGGGGCTAAATGTCAACCACAAATGCACATCAACACAATATCACTAGGTTAACTTCTATAAATTATTTTATACAGGGTGATGCTAAAAGTATACCACTAGGATCTAGGAATCCTTAAAAATATGGTTTTTTTCTACCACTTGAAGTAAGGGTGTGCACATTCATAGATGTTCATATTAAGAAAAGTTAGTCAAAAAAGAAAGAAACTATCAATAGAGGTGTCTATTTGGTATAATGTGGTGTCCTTTTAAGCTACATAGAATCAGTTTTAATTGTTGAAACCGGTTGTCAAGTATTACACATCATTTAAACCATCGTTGATAATTTTTAATTGTAATTTTTAAACAGAATTATATCATCAACGAGTGTTTAAATGATGTGTAATACTTGCCAACCGGTTTCAACAACTAAAATTTATTCCACGTAGGTTATTTATCAGTCCACGTATGATTAATAATCGGTTTCAACCGGTTAACCATTGATAAAACCTTGATTTACTGATTTTTAGTTAGTTCATGGATTTCTATGCAACGAAAAATGGTTTGGGGTTTTAATCACAAAAACCTGACAAGTCGAGGGTTTTTTGCGCTATATATATATATATATATATATATATATATATATATATATCATTCATCTTCAATTTAGTATTAAGCGACAAGAGACATGTTTGGTAAGCTAAATTCCAGCCCTCCTCTCCACACTAACTCTACCATTTGCATCACTTAATTCTCTTCTTTTCCTTAAATTCTCTCAATATGAGTTTGCTTCCAGCATTCTAGTTCTTCCATTACGCCCCAATTTTCAACACTGATTACCAAAAGGTATCTCGTCTCCTTCCTTGTACGTTCTCTCCATTTTCTATTTTATTCAAGTTAAACCTTCAATTCTTCGTTTAAGCAGAATTTGATTGTGCTCTTCACATATTGTAGATAGATTTTGTTGATTTCATAAATTTTGAATTTGATATCGCTTTACGCTTCATCCAGGTCAAAAACAAATTTCATATATGGTTAATTGCTAGCTAAAAGGTTTGAAGTTTTCCAATTCTTGTATGTTTTGTTTTAGAACATCCATGATCCATCCATAATATATTACTTAACTTGTTTAATTAAGTATTGTAGATGTTTAACTGGTCAAAAAACTTTTTAAAATCATACCGCTTCATAGATTAGATTTTATTTTTGAATTAGTGGTTAGTTGTTAGCATTATTGTTGGACATTTTGAGGGTGATGACCAAACCCCACACCTCTTTACCTAAGAGGCCTTGGCAAGGCTCGAACCGAGACCTCAACCAAGAGGAACCCCTTCCACCTTTGGTGGTGTTGCTTCATAGATTAGATGTCATGATTCATTGACAGCCAAAAGTTTCGTGAGATGGAAGCCATGATTCAATAATTTAAAAAGTCAAATATCTAGTGAGATATTCTTTGCTTGACTTTTTTAGCCTAAACAAGGGGTAATGATCATTGATCACCATACCACATGCTTACGTACAATGATTTATATAATTATACACCATCTTTTTTATAAGCATAAAAAAGTGGGATTAATGACCAAAAACCAAGCAAGCCTTCAAGAAGAGCCATATGGTATTTGGAAGACCTTTCTTTTCTTGTATTATCGTTATTTAACACCTTTATACTCGTCGTTTTGTTGCAAACAAGCCATCGTTCTTACGAAAAACATGAAAAGACGATATGCTTTAACACTATGTCAAAGTTGCCTTTTTTTCCGGCTTTTTCACTAGGAAGAGGGTTGTTTTAGAATTAAAAACAAAATTACTCTGATTTATAAATTTAATATCTTGTTTTTTTTTCAAATGAAAAAGTGAAATCTTGCTGAACCAATTATCATTTTTCAGGCAATGAAGGCCATGAGATGTTTTTCCTTCTCCTCCCATGGAGACAAGAGTAGTGACATGAGGACCACAAAGTCAACCCCGGAGCGCTCCTCTCCTTCCTTGTCCAATGGACAAGATGAGAGGAAATCTGGCTCCGGATTTACTTCACTTGATGCCTCTGATGTTAGTGTCGAGTCGTCCACACGGGTTTCCTTCACAAGTTTGACTCAAAGGCCGAGCAGTAATAGTAATAATAATATCAGGATATTCACCTTTAATGAACTTAAAACAGCCACAAGGAACTTTAGCCGTTCCCTCATTATTGGAGAAGGTGGTTTTGGATGCGTGTATCGGGCTGTGATACGAAGTATAGATGGTTCAAATAAAAAGATAGATGTTGCCGTCAAACAACTTGGAAGGAGGGGGTTGCAGGTTAGTGATAGAAATACATATGACCAAATAAGTATCATCATGAATTTTGTTTGTTTGTTGGATTATTTTGATTAATTTTTGTATTTAAACATATCATTGTTATGTTGCCTGTCATGAGTAACCACTTGACATAGATCAAGTGGCCACCACTAAAGGTGAGACGGGTTCCCCTTGCTTGAGGTCTCGAGTTCGAGCCTTGCCAAGAGTGGATTTCCTTAGGTGGAGGTGTGGGGTTTGGTCCTCATCCTCAAGGTGCTAATAACTAACTACTAACATCTGCTGCTCAAAAAAATGTTGTCTTTCATGAACATAGATGGTCTTAAAGCATGATCTTTTGGTTCCCATTTTTATTGTTTCTCCAGGGCCACAAGGAATGGATAACTGAAGTGAATGTTCTTGGGTTTGTTGACCATCCAAACTTGGTTAAACTCATTGGCTATTGTGCTGAAGATGATGAAAGAGGGATCCAACGTCTTCTCGTCTATGAATACATGCCAAACAGAAGCGTCCAAGATCATTTATCTGTTAGAGTTCAAACACCTCTTCCATGGTCTACACGACTAAAAATCGCACAGGATGCTGCTCGAGGGTTAGCGTACCTCCATGAAGAAATGGAGTTTCAGGTACCTTTAAAAAAGTAACAGCAAACTACTTTGAATATTCTGCTTAGACATCTCAAATAAGTTGGTTGAAACATTGTGATATGGCGCAGATAATCTTTAGAGATTTCAAATCTTCAAACATTCTGTTGGATGAGAACTGGAAAGCCAAGCTTTCAGATTTCGGATTGGCTAGGCTTGGCCCTTCAGACGGGCTAAGCCATGTATCAACTGCAGTATGTTACTTTTGCTGTTTTATTTTGTGAAATAAATCAAACCATAATATGATTAACATTTAGGTTTACCACCCATTATGCAGCGCACCAGAAAGTACCACCTTAAAAGTAATTTTTTTTCATGAACACATTTTAATTAACATTACACAGATCATATTATATTTCACGCAAATCCGAAAACTATAAGTGCATGAAAACACGCATCATATAAATGCACGTTCACATACATTCAAATTATATAAGCGTGTGTTCACATCATTTTTTAGGAGTTAGGAGATGCGAATGTATGTGAAATTTACATATGATCTTCATAATGTTAATTAAAATATGTTTATGAAAAAAAATTTTAAAAAGTTTTTTTAAAGGTGGTACCTTCTGATGCGTTGCATAATGGATGGTACTCTCTCAAACCATATTCATATGATTAATATCCCTTACTTGGACATTTTTTTACATATTTCTTGATCCAACCAGGTGGTTGGTACCGTTGGATATGCAGCTCCAGAGTATATTCAAACAGGGCGCCTCACGTACAAGAGTGACGTATGGAGCTACGGAGTCTTCTTATATGAACTTATCACGGGTAGGAGGCCGTTGGATCTTAACAAGCCAAAAAACGAACAAAAGCTATTGGATTGGGTAAGACCACACATCTCTCAAGACTTACGGAAATTCCAACTGATATTGGATCCTCGGCTCGCGGGGAACTATTCCCTCAAGTCTGCACATAAGCTAGCTGCTGTGGCTAACAAATGCTTGCTTAAACAACCAAGAATGAGGCCGAGAATGAGCCAAGTGTTGGACATGGTCAACCAGATTGTCGAATCCGATATGC
This sequence comes from Centrapalus pauciflorus, assembly GCA_020465985.1. NCBI lineage: Eukaryota > Viridiplantae > Streptophyta > Magnoliopsida > Asterales > Asteraceae > Centrapalus > Centrapalus pauciflorus. The sequence continues at coordinate 405,541 of JAANYP010003565.1, read as the reverse complement.
AGAGCCCAGAAAAACCGTTGCCGCCGTTCACAGCACCAAAACACGAGGGTTGTGAGAGATCAATAAAGGAGGGGTTGAAAAGAAGGCTTGTTGATCCTATGATTGGAGAGCACAAATGGTTGGTTTGCTTGACATGGAGTCCGAAGCTCGTTAGAACTAATTGAGCGTGCCGAAAGACCTAAATTTCGCAAATACGACAGCATAAGATGTAACGTCGTTATTGTTGTTAAACTTTTATACAATATCATAACGTTGTTATGTTATGTTACAATTAACTTACTAACAAGTACATGCAGGTTAAGCGAATCGTAAAATTCTATGGGAAAATTACCAAGAAAGGTAATATAAAATACAAAATTTGATACAAATGTATTGTAAAATTTTTTTTCTGCCAAGAAAGATAATATAAAATTCTATTTTGGCTAACAAAGAACATGAAATTCAAATTTTAGGCCAAGAAAGATAATCAAATATTTTTCGCTTATCAAAAAAGGGAGCATAAAATAATAAAAATTTCATTCTTAATTTGTCATCAATACTTTTTTTTGTCAAATTTGAATTTTATGTTATTTTTCTTGGGCTAAAAAATTTTACATTACCTTTATTGGCAATTTTTGAATTTTATATTACCTTTCTCGGTAATTGGTCCAAATTCTAATGATGGAAAATAGATACAATTCTACTTATGCATCGGTTGACAAAATATTTCATCATTTGATTTAAAAATCCCTCATTTTTCTTTTCAATTTTCAAGCTTTTAGGTGGCGTTTGGTTCGCAGAATGTTTTAAAGGAATTGGAATCTGTTAAGGAATTGGAATCTGCAAGGAATTGGAATTGGAATCCAAATCATGTTTGGTTGGCTAAAAAGAAATTGGAATCCAATTTCATAATTCGTTGGTAGGGTAGGATGGGATGGGTGGGTAGAGGTGGATCAGTCTCTAAGGTAGGAATAGGATGAGATGGATAGGGGTAGGGTGGATTAGGGATGGGTAGGTGGGTAGGGGTAGGTATGGTGGGTAGCAGATAAGAGTAGGTTGGATAGCGTAGGTAGGGTAAGGGTAGGTGGGTTGGGTGGGTAACGTATGGTGGGTAGTAGGTAAGAGTAGGTTGGACAACGTATGTAAGGTAGGGGTAGGTGTGTAAAGGTGGGTGGGATGGGGTAGGGTAGGGTGGGTGGGTAGAGGTGGATAAGTCTATAAAGTCGGAATAAGATGAGATGGATAGGGTAGGGTAGGATGGGTGGGGTGGATGAGGGATGGGTGGTAGGTACGGTGGGTAGTAGGTAAAAAAGTAGGTTGGATAGCGTAGGTAGGGTAGGTGGGTCGGGTGGTGGGTAATGTATGATGGATGAGGGATGGGTAGGGGTAGGTATGATGGGTTGTAGGTAAGAGTAGGTTGGATAACATACGTAGGGTTGGGGTAGGTGGGTTAGAGGTGGGTGGGATGGGGTAGGGTAGGGTAGGATGGGGTAGGGGTGGGTATGAGTGGGTGGGTAGGTAGGTAATGGTAGGTATGGTGGGTAGTAGGTAGAGTACGTTGGATAGCAAAGGTAGGGTTGGGGTAGGTGGGTGGGGATGGGGTAGGGTTAGTAGGGGGGTGGTGGGTATGGGGGGGGGGTCGGTAAGTAGGTAGGTAGGGTGGGGTAAGACTAGACATCGTGTAGTGTAGCGTGTTAAACGTAATGGGAATTTTTTTAATCAACCACTTTCTATTTTGAAAATGAATTAAATTCCATCCATTGTGTGAAGGAATGTTACTTTCCTTCATTCATTGGAAAATTACAAATGTGATGGAATCCAATTCCTTTTTATAGTTGAACCAAACACATGAATTGATTGGAATTGGATTCCTTTCCCCTCCAATTCCCTCGGATTCCAGTGAACCAAACGGCCCCTTAGTATTTTCCGTCCATGGAAAAAAATCCTAATCTGTAAAAAAAATTTCTACTTTTGACAATTTTCATGGGAACACAGAAAAGTTTGCTCATAGATTTCTAAAAGCAAAAGTGTGGCCTTTGATTTGTGATGAGATTCAAATGGAATTGATATGATTATAGGGGTAATTGAACATAGTGTAAAACTCGACTTTGGATCTTGAAACTTAAAACACTTGCAACAACCTAAAATTTCAAGTTCGAGCTCGAACTCAATAAGACGTATCGATATCCTCAATCTCGAGTTTAACTTGATAATTTATTAAAAAGACTTTTACATACATACATATATATATATATATATAGGGTTCATAATACGTCAAAGAACCACTTTATAGTCATTGGATCAGGTCGTATATCATGCTGGGGATTATGATGCATCACGCAAAACTCCGATCATCAATGCGGGAATTGTGATGCATTTGTGGTTTTCTTTGATTTTCTGATACATTATGGTTCTCCATTGAATATCTCTCTCTATACACACACACATACTCGACTGAACAATTTTCAAGCTTGACTTGACATACTACTTGACTTGGTTATTTATACATAAATTGGTAAAACTGTAAAATATAAAAAAGCTCGATCAGGCTTGAGCTCACGAGTCGGGTATTAAAATACTCGAGCTTGATTTGACAAGCTATTTGAGTGGCTCGGGATCGACTAGTCGACTTGCATCAAATTGATTTTAAGGATTTTCTTAATCAATCTCTAGTAGTTAATGACTGCTAATTTGTGGTTCACTAGATTTGCGAAAATCCACTTCCCCTCTATTTATAATGTTTCTTCTATTTTGCGTTCCCAAATGATGTTTGCCTTATTTCATTCATTTTCATTTTTGGGAATTTTGTCGTTTATGTTTTTTATTTTTGTGTGTAATTTGAACATGTGACTTCACTAGTAATGAGTCAATTGTCTGATTCATGCCCCAAGATTACAACCGGTCCTTGGGGACACTCCATTGCCCCCCTCGTAATCAGAGACTACTAAAGAGTATAGACATTGTAGAAACCGCGTGTATTATTAGATATGAAAAATATAACCTTGTTTAATCAACACGTACCGGCTCCTATATGTCAGTTACGTAAACAACGAATCCTATTTGAACCTTAGCAGAACTGTACTACAAAATAACATAAAATCCTATTTGAACCTTTGCAGAAGTAAAGATTACTGCTGAGCAAGATTACCTTGAAGCAGACCATCTCTAATCTGGGCAGCAACATCTTTGACTGCCCCAGGTCCATGTGGGATGAACACAGAAGACGCTTTTGACGATGCACCAATCGCTCTCATGGTATCGAAGTACTGTGTGACCAGGATCATGTCCATCACATCTTTGGCTGACGTTCCGGGGACGTTAGACGAGAAGCTGAGCACACTGTCCCTTAGCCCATCGACAATGGCTTGGCGTTGCCTTGCCATCCCCAACCCAGATAAGTATTTGGACTCTGCTTCGCCTTCCGCTCGCTTTATTTGCAGGACTTTCTCTGCTTCAGCCTTTTCATAGGTAGCCACTCTCATTCTTGAAGCTGAGTAGTTTGAATCGACATGATGTAACATTAGCTCGGGAGAGATGTCACTTGTCAGAAAACTTGAGGTTAATTTAGCTAAGTACCAGCTTTGTGCGTTTCAGACTCAACACCTCTGCTAACTTAGATGCATCAAGCCCTCTAAACAAACTTGTTTGGTGAAATTTTACAATTTTATTTAAATGCAAACTATCAAAAAGACTTCGGTGTAATTTGTTTTTTAAGAGGTTAAATGTCTGAAGTCTGAAAACCACGTCTGAAATTAAGAGAAAGCCTTAAGATCTGAGAGGCTCTTAATTTTAGTTCAAACAACTCTCTTTCTCTTAATTTTAAGAGGTAAATTCAGAGGTTGCAACCTCTAAACTCTGAAACTAAACAAACAATCTAAATTCATCATAGATCTGAATTTTAGACTTCAGAGCTTTTTAAGAGGCTCTTAATGAAAAACAAACAAGACCTTCATCTTCAAAGGGGTTTAATCGACTTAGATGTGCACTTTACGATTGTAAGTTGTTTCAAAACATGGTCCTGTTCTGAACTTTAGACAACAATGTTTGTAAATTACCCTTGATAAAGATGAACAAAGGATCAATTTGTTAATTCGTTTTTAAGCACCAATATATGTTATACGGCTGTTCGTTCATTCTAGAATGGTAACATGAACTCGATTGGGCCAGGACTTGCTTTTACAAATTGACTGAGAAGAAGTATGAGATACCTGCATTGATCTCGTTCATGGATTTCTTGACATGTTCGTCAGGCTCAATATCAATTATGAGGGTCTGAACTATCTCGTAGCCATACATAGACATGGCCTAAGCATCAGCAAGACAAACAGATGATTAGCTTATCCAGCAAACGATAAATGCAATCTAATTGTTTACAACATACAAATTTTCACCTTTTCAAGTTCGTTCTCCACACTTTTTGCTATATCGTTTTTCTGCTCAAAGACCGAATCCAGCTTTATCCTCGGGATACTAGCCCTAATCACTAGAACATCAAGCAGATATTGTTTACTAATATATAAAGTAGCCATAGAAAATCATTTCTCAGTGAAACTTATAAAAGTAAAAGAGAATCTGTGTACCATCAAACACATAAGCTTGAATCTGTTCCTTAGGGTTGCTAAGTTTATAGTAAGCATCAATTGCCTTATCTGACAGTGCTCGATACTGAACTGAAGCAACAACTGTCACAAAAACATTATCCTGCAAAAAGAGCACAAATCACACAAAAAGAAAGCAAAAGCCCATGATCTTTTAAGTAAAAAATATTTCAAAAGAGCAAACCTCCGTCTTTGTTTCACATTCAACATCAAGCTGCTGCACCCGAAGAGAAAGGTAACCTGCTACCTGGCTGCCTATGCACCAAGGCATGCAATGACAACCAGGAGTAAGGACGTCTTCGTATTTCCCCCAATTTTCTTTGATAGCTACATTTGATTGATCCACTTGAACGCATCCAAACACGATTCCCATTATGAATCGAATATCAAACTGTCATTAATTTTCACCCCTAAAGAGGAAAAGGATGGGTAAAAAGATTTGTAGAACTTCAAGCTTCACAACAAATTTACTTTAATGTTAAGAAACTTGATTTTTTACGCAAAAGATAGTTCAAGTTAAAATGTTAAAAGGTGTCATTAATAACCAAGAAATAGGATAACCAAAAGCATTAATGGATTCAGTTGGTAATAAAACGATCAAGCTTAATATACATCTCAAGTCTAAACTCTAAAGCATAAGATAGAGTGATCATGGGAAAAGTTCTAAGCAAGCCTGCGAAAGCTATTTAGCAAGATCGTTTGATAGCATTGGGACAATATCAAAAAAATGCAGCTGACATTATTGGAATTGAGTCACTAAAGTATTTTACTATTACACCATTTCATGTCAAAAGTTCTAGATCACACTATATACCAAATGATAATTCTTTTCACCCATTTTACATATTCTCAATTAGCAAAGTCTAATGCAATGTTGTAAAAATCGGTCTGGGCGGCTGAGTACTCCGGGAGTACTGGGGAATCGGCCATATGCCATGCCGAGTCGGGGATAATCATCCTAATTACTCGGAATCGGTCAAACTCAGTCAAATCGGTCCAACTATTCGGGAAGTACTCGATCAAACTCGGCCTAAATCGGTCAAACATTGTCATCAAACATATTTCTTGGATGCTATTAACAATTATATTTATATTTGAGTATTTATGAACATGCATGTATAATTATGAAATTTACATATAAAACTTCCCATCCGAGTACTCCTTACATACATTGCTACTCCCCGGTCGACCACTTGAGTACCGCCTAGCAAGTTTTGCAATGTTGGTTTAATGAATAGTAAATCTTGATATTTATTAATATTTGAAATGACACATTGCTAAACTGAGGATTTAATTAATATCTAAAATGAGACATTGCTAATGTAAGTCTCTTCGTATTTTATAACAAACATTTAAAATTTAACTCTTAAATTTTAACAAATATTCAAAATGAGACATTGCTAAAAGAAGCATTTAAGTAATATTTAAATGTGATATTGATAAAGTGAGCCTCTTGATATTTAATTAATTAATATTTATAACAAGGAATTGCTAAAATGAGCCTTTAACTAGTACTCAAATGAATAGTAAATTTTTGATATTTATTTAAAATTTAAAAATGAGATATTGCTAAAATGAGCCTTTAATTAATATTTAGATTGAGATATTTCTATATTATTTTATCTTTTTAATAGTTTATTTTATTTAACTTTGACTATATATTACAAATAAAAAGTGTCATGGTTTACAAAATTAAATATTTGAAATATAATTATATACAGTTTAACTATGTGTTTAAACATACCGTGATAAATTAAGTTACAATTCTTCAAACATTTTAATACATGAATAGATGTTATAATCTCACTCAACTCACACCGTTGCAACACATGGGTATCAAGACCTTGTTAGTTGTTACATGTCAATCTTGAAACTAATAAGTAAATGGTAAAAAATTAAGCTAATCGATGAATATTATAACCATGATTAAAGAACAAAAAATACCAAAGTATGTACATTCCTCTAGCCACGAAGGGGTGTTTGGTTGTGTATTTTGCACAAAGTGATTATTATGACTTCGAAGAATCAAATAATCAGATGTTTAAACAAGGGTTGGATAGATAATTTTTATACCTACCACAAAATCGGTTCTCCTAAGGAACTCCTTGCTTGCTTCTTCACATTCGATTATTTTGACTCTAACTAATCTTTAAAGTTTAAGCCATGATCATAATTACTCTTTCAAACAAAAAATAATCACTTTCGACGTACGTACAAACAACCCTTAAGAGAAATTTAGTACACAAAGGCTCTATGAGGGTCGAGAGAAAGTCTTTGAATGCAACCTTTTCTTTCTTATGTAGAAGCTGTCTCTGTGACTCGAACCAGTTTAGCTCAACATTATTGTCCATCCAATTCTAACCCAACCAATGAATTTTCTAAAAGCACGTTGATCATAAATTTGAAAATAGATAGGTATAGCAAAGATAATGAGATGATAAGCCAGGCAGTAAACAATTCTACACGCTATTATTCATCAAAAAAATACAAATAACTAATAGAAATTCAACAATTATTATTGAATATTTCCAAGCAAATGATTTATAGGTTCTTGGAGAAGGATAAGAATTAAGATATAATATGAAGACACAATGAACCCTTTACCCAACAAGGTATTTCACCACTAATGCATATCAGTAAAGATAGCATGCATAAACATTGAGTCCACATTCCATATGCTTGAAAATTCAATGCTATGGTCATCTTGATCAAATGAACATCATTAAAAGTTGATAACGTGATTGTCATGATCAATTGACAACATAGTTTGATAACATATATTTTCCTTGCGAAAATTTATTTGATCTGAATTATATGAATAGTAGTTACCTCCTGATAAAAATTGGGAGGTACCATCTGGAGAGGTTCATCAATTAAAAATTTCAACTCTAACAACCCCCTTGATGTGACTTATCAGGAAATTCTTTGCATACATGTTCGAAGTGATTATTGTGAGTCCAAGTCATAATAATCAAATATCGAGTGTTGTGTAAGAAGTGATTATGAATCCTACCATATGATTCTTTTAGATCATATACTAAACATTGCCCTATTCGTAAAACAACCAAATATTTCGAGATGCGGGTAAGAAGTTGATGAAATCAGAGTAAAAGTACCCAAGTATTTGTAACGTCAATCAACTGCTTGATTATCTCTGTGTATGATCAGATCATCTGATTCTTCAAGTCACAATAATCACTTTAGAGGAACACATGCAAACACTCCTAAACTGATGATTTCATCATAATTTCTTAATTGTTTAACAAACAGTCGAAAGTAAAATTATCTCTAGCAATAATGAAACTAGAGTATCTTATGGATTAAAGTGAATTGCACACACTGGACAGTAACTATAAAAACTAGCAAATAAGAAATTTTAACTTATGCCAAAAAGAACAAAAATATTGTAATATAGATCGATGAATAGTCAACAAACATGATGGGATAAATACCCTGTGATAAATCAGTGATGAGAAACTTGGTCACCAAGTACAAGAAATTGGAACGAAATTCAGCAAATATAAACACTACATTTGAACTGATTAGACAGTAACAAGAACCCTAATTTCACACAAACATTGAAGATCGAGTGGATGCAGATGGTAATGACAAAATTACCTGAGGATTTAAGAGCTGCAATGCAAGTAGATGAGGGTCCACGAAAGCTATGTCAGTCAGACATCTCCATGGGGACATGTAAGTAGCAACAGCAACCGGGAACGGGTCGTACGATTTACCCGGTCGTTCGACGTTCATAGGGGGTCTGAAAATGTGGATCCATTTGATGGATTTAGAATTACGGTAAAACTCAATGTGTCGAAAAGCCGACGCGTTTGAACTGATCGATCGCCGGAAAGTCGGAAACAGGGTCTTCGGTGTGTTCCGACGACCCGTGTTAAACTCCGACTCATGCATGCACTCCTTTCTAAACTTTGTGATTTTGGGAAGACTTTGAAAAGTTGAAAGCACACGGACATGTTCTTTCCTTATTAGAAAAAGGAGTGCATTAGAATGATTTTATTATCAACTATTATATTACCAATGTATTACATTGTTAGATTTTTAAAAATATAATAATAATAAATGATTATTATAAATTATTTTATGTTTTCAAGTATTAAAGTCAGGTTTGTCAAATAATATTTTTCATCGTTTACTTTAGTTATATATGGATAGTAATAACTTTTTATATATATTGTTTATATTATATATTAATTTTGTCATCGTTCAAAATTTTCAAATCGATAATAATTTTTTATACTTTTATAAGTTTGAATAGAATTTATTTTATTTTCGAGTATTAAAAGAAGATTATTATTTTCTTAAAATTTTAAATTCTAACTTATAAAATTATTTATTTTATCTCAAGGATTAGACATAAAAGTTTATTCTATTATCAGTATTTTTTTAGTTTTTAGTTTCTTGATATTAAAAAAACGTTAAAGTGTATTACAAAAGATATTTATGAATTATTTTAGTTAAAAAGAATGATAAGGATTATTTATTAATTTTAATTTAATTAATAAAATGGCATGTGTTATCAAGATAACTGTTATTTTATTTTTTGAAAAAAAAATGGAAAAATCAATAAATTGGAGCTTTAAAGGCGTGTCATGTGGCAAGAACTATTTTCTTTTATTATAAGATGTAGATATAGATGTTTATATTATATTTTTAATTTTTTCATTGTTCAAGGTTTTAAAAATGATAATGATTAGAATTTTTTTCCCGAATATGGAAAAAAGATTATTATTTTATTAATTTTTTATTTTTTATAACTTATAAGATTATTTATTTTATTTCAAGGATTATACATAAATATTTATTCTATTATCAATATTATTAAATTTTAGTTTTTTTATATTTAAAAAAAGTTAATTGTACACAAAAGATGTTTTAAATTATTTTAGGTAAGTAGAATAATAAAGATTATTTATCAATTTTAATTTAATTAATTAAATGACATGTGTTACCAAAATAAGAGTTATTTTATTTTAGGAAAAAAGGCGGGAAAACTAATAAAATGGAGCTCTAAGGAAGCGCCATGTGGCAAAAACGTTTTCTTTTATTATAAGATATAGATAGATAGATTTAATATCATAAATAATACATAAGAATTTTAAAGTAAATACATAAATTTTATAATAATAACCATTTAACAATAAAAAAAAAAGTAATATCCTGAGCATTGTTAAACGTATACTCATCTGTAACATCCCATTTTCGAGATAATTGCGTGTAATTATTTTAGTGGACGTTTAAATAATTATTATTGCGTGGGTCCAATGAGAACCCGATTAGTGGATATATACGTGTCGGGTTTGCGAGTTACGTGTCTCCGGGTTATAAATTAGTGGATTAATTATATAATTGAGTTCGTGGATTTAATTGGGTTAAGTGGATACTAAATGTGAAAATTGAGTATCGGGTTCGGGTTAATGGGTTGGAACCCGCCGAAAATAGAGAAAACAAATACGTGCGTTCTTTCTTCCCTTTCTTCATTTTGGGAGTCCAAAAGTGTGTGTTACGTGTGTGTTTGGGATCATTTCAGCAGCAAGAGCTTGGTAAATTCAAGAAGTGTGTTCTTCATCTTCTTCCTTTGAATTAGAGCTTGAAGAGGTAAGGTTTCATGAATTTTGATTGTCAAGTCGTATGTGTGATATGTATGTGATGTTAGGGTGGGTTCTGGAAGTTGTGAGTTCGTTATATGTTTGTATGATGTAAATTTCGGAGGCTGGAATCGAGATTTGGGGGTTAAAGGCCCTGGAACTGCCATGGAAATCGAGCAAGGAAGAAGACGAGCAGACGCCGCAGCGCGGCCGAGACGATAGGGCGGCGCGACCGCGATCGCGGCGCGGCCGAGATTCCTGGAGCGCGGGCGTGTTCGAGGGGCAAGGGGGGGGGATTTGGTTTTGCATGCTTAGGGGTGATTGGGCTTGGTTCGGGGTTCCGTTGGGGTTTATTTGGGAATTATTCGGGTCGGGTTCCGTTTGAGATGTTGAGTCGTATTTCGTTGGGTTTCCTGGATATTGTTGATATTGTTTTTGGGTCGGGTTTTCATCGGGATTTTGGGGTTCGGTTAGAGATTGTGGTCAAGATTTCGGTAGGGTTTTGGGATTCTGTTGAGAGTGTTTCGAGTCCGAGCTAATTGAGTTCATTATGATTTGGTTATATGTGACAGTTAAAATAGGGATTAATAATCAAGATCTGTGTGATTTCAGGGACGAATCAGCGAGCCGAGCCGAGTCAGAAATTCCGAGATTAGTGGATTGACCAGGTGAGTACCCGAGTTCTTTTCTAAACCGCGGGACAGTTTTCAGAGTCGTGGTTGTGTGGATAGTTTCGTGTATGCGTGTATGGTGTATATTGTGTATTGTGAATGAGACAGGGACGCGAGCACATGTATGATTCTATTCCTACATATGTGATATATGTGCATGAGATGAGATCCAGTCCGGGGGTCCGTGGTGAGTACCATACGGACGGTGATTCGCGATGGGTTATCGCGCGGGTTGACTGTCCCTAACAGTCCTTGGGGCGTGTATACACGGCAGGGCCTGTAGCCGGTTCGCGCCCGTGCTACAGGGTTGTGGCTAACCACCGGTGTACACGGTCGTTAGCTGGGGAGGGGTCCCCTTCAGTGATATTGTGTGCAGGGCTTCGGATCTCATGTATGTGTGTTCATACCTGTATTGAGATATTGATTGCCAGGGACAGAGATTGAGCTATCGTTGTGTGTATGTGCTATGTGTATGTGTGTTACGTGTATTCTGTGCAGAGTCTAACCCTCGAGTACTCACGAGCTTTCGAGCTTACGTATTCGAGTCTTCCATGTTCAGGGCATCAGTGACAGGATTTCAGCGAAGGGTTCAGTAGCTGAGCTTGTTGACCTGGGATCGAGAGTTATAGGGAAGGCGTGTGCTAGTCTTGTGTAGTGATCTGTTCAGTACTGATTATGTTAGCACCTTTTGGGTTATGTAAAATTATCGAATTATGTGTTAATGATGTTTAATAAAAGTTTTAAATTGTCAGAGATTTCAGTTATCCTGTGACATGTGCATAATTGAGCTATTGCGATATTGCCACCTGTGTATTGAATTGACGTGGCATTTCCGGGTTAAGGGAGGGTGTTACAGCATGGTATCAGAGCTTGTGGTTTGAAGTCTGAGTATCATTAGTGGATGCTTAACTTAAACCTTGTTTCGATCCGTGGGGGATCTATTGCGATTGATTTTGGTGGAATTAACTAACCTGGCTTAGTGTATGACGCCGGGTGATTTATTAGTGGTTCTCAATTGTTTCGTTTTGTGCAGATAGTTATGGCAGATCAGGGCGAGGGATCCGGCGCGGGCAAGCCGGAAGGGGACGAGTTCATTCGTAAGTCAGAGCTTCTGGGGGTATTGACTGAGTTTTACAGGCAACAGAGAGAGCAAGAGCGGGAACAGGATCAGGGTATGGGACCACGTGCTGGGGGTGGTCAGGATACGGGCACGGGTGCTTCTTCATCTATATCGCGGCGAGGGGGTTCGTTTAAGGATTTCATGACTGGGAATCCGCCAGAGTTTAGAGGTGGGGGTGAGCCAGGGATGGCTATGGCATGGGAGCGCGAGGTAGAGGCTGCCTTTCGAGTTGCGCATGTGGAGCCGAGAGATATGGTTGGATATGCGGCTTATCTGTTGAGGGGAGGGGCATTGCAGTGGTGGAAATCTATCGAGTCGGCTATGACATCTTCTGCAGCTTTTGCGATGACGTGGGATCAGTTTAGAGCTGTGTTCGAGCTGCAGTATATTCCTAGAGACGAGAGGCGGGAGATGGAGCGGCGATTCCTGCATCTGCAGCAGGGTGAGATGACAGTGCAGCAGTACGTGGATCAATTTAATGAGTATTCGCAGTTTGCTACCCATCACATCGCCACCGAGCAGCGAAAGGCCGATGCGTTCATTGATGGACTGCGAGCCGATATCAGGGAGTTTGTCGGGATGCATGAGACGCCTACCTTCGCTAGAGCGTTAGAGATGGCCCGCATCAGAGAGCGGGAGATAGCCAAGCAAAGAGAGGACCCATTCTTTCAGCGCAGGCGTGCAAGGACTCCCGAGCAGTCCTCGAGAGATCGGAGGTATTCCAGAGACGAATCCAGGGAGCGGCGTTCGGGCCAGAGTTCAAGAGATAGACGAGACAGAGATAGAGACAGAGACAGAGACAGGGATAGGGAGCGGAGGTCGAGTGGACCAGGGCGGAGCCAGCGATCAGATAGTCAGAGTCAGAGGCAGAGTTCGAGATATACAGGGCAGAGTCAGAGCAGTGTAGGGCAGAGGCCTCGAGATGGGAGCGATAGGGGAGACAGTTCGGTTGGAGATCGGGAGTGCCCGAGATGCCACCGACGCCATAGTGGGCCGTGTGTGCCCAGGTGTTATCGATGCGGTCAGCGTGGGCATGCTGCCGCCACGTGTACAGTCCCAGAGCCGTTGTGCTTCCGTTGTGGGAGACCGGGGCACAGAGTACGAGATTGTCCAGAGATGGGGCCAGCGATACAGGGTACGAGTTCCAGTGGGGCTAGAGCTGAGCCGTCGTCATCCGGTCGTCATGATTCTCGGGCGCGGGGTCGGGTGTTTCAGGCGACCGCAGAGGAAGCTCGAGATGCTGCTGATGTGATATCGGGTATGTCTTTCTGAGCTTGCTTAGAGCGTGTGTCAGTTGTGGGGCGGGCTATTGGGCTATGTCTGTGATAAGTATATGTGTTCTGTTGCGTGTGATTGCCTTGTTGTGTTTGTGATTATGTGGCTCAGTGACAGAGGTGTGGGATGATTGTGTATGGGTTATATGTGATTGTTATATCTGGGTATGTGTGTGGGAGTGGGATATATTGTGGTAAGATGGGTTATCGGATTTCTGGGATTGGGCATTGTGCTATGTTAGTGGATTAATCTTGCTGAGTTGTGTGAGTTATATGAGTAATCTTTGCGAATATGTTTGTGATATACTAGTGGATTGATCAATTCTGATAGTGGGTTATCATTTTAATAGTGGATTTAAATTCTTGTGTGTGCTATCCCTATCTGTGATATTGTGCTTTGCGAGATGCGTTTATCTGGGTGGTGAAAAGAGTTGAGAATTTTGTTGTGATAGTGGATTAATCTATTGCGAGTGGATTTAATCCCTTTATGAGTTTAACCATGTTTTTGGGCCTGCGTTAGTGATGTGATGGAGATATCGTTATGTGTTGTGTTAGTGGACGATCTGTATAGAGTTATATGAGTATGTGATGAGAAAGTGCGAAGACTGATGGATTGAGATCATGTGTGGATTTAGTGGCTTATGAGGTGACGCCACGTGAAGACTCTGTGAATAGAGGATCTATCAGTTGCCGATATGTGAATTAGAGGATTTAATTGAGCTATTAGCGGATTGACTAACTATGAAGGGAAGAGGTGTATTAGCGATGATTGTGACATTCAGAGTTCAAATGCGAATTTATCAAGAGAGTTGATAATTATATCGAGAGTGTGAGTCAACGTTTCGGGATTTAACTTAGAGATGTATAATTGCGAATGAGTTTGCGATAGATTCCGGAGACGGAATCTTTTTAAGAGGGGAGGATTTGTAACATCCCATTTTCGAGATAATTGCGTGTAATTATTTTAGTGGACGTTTAAATAATTATTATTGCGTGGGTCCAATGAGAACCCGATTAGTGGATATATACGTGTCGGGTTTGCGAGTTACGTGTCTCCGGGTTATAAATTAGTAGATTAATTATATAATTGAGTTCGTGGATTTAATTGGGTTAAGTGGATACTAAATGTGAAAATTGAGTATCGGGTTCGGGTTAATGGGTTGGAACCCGCCGAAAATAGAGAAAACAAATACGTGCGTTCTTTCTTCCCTTTCTTCATTTTGGGAGTCCAAAAGTGTGTGTTACGTGTGTGTTTGGGATCATTTCAGCAGCAAGAGCTTGGTAAATTCAAGAAGTGTGTTCTTCATCTTCTTCCTTTGAATTAGAGCTTGAAGAGGTAAGGTTTCATGAATTTTGATTGTCAAGTCGTATGTGTGATATGTATGTGATGTTAGGGTGGGTTCTGGAAGTTGTGAGTTCGTTATATGTTTGTATGATGTAAATTTCGGAGGCTGGAATCGAGATTTGGGGGTTAAAGGCCCTGGAACTGCCATGGAAATCGAGCAAGGAAGAAGACGAGCAGACGCCGCAGCGCGGCCGAGACGATAGGGCGGCGCGACCGCGATCGCGGCGCGGCCGAGATTCCTGGAGCGCGGGCGTGTTCGAGGGGCAAGGGGGGGGATTCGGTTTTGCATGCTTAGGGGTGATTGGGCTTGGTTCGGGGTTCCGTTGGGGTTTATTTGGGAATTATTCGGGTCGGGTTCCGTTTGAGATGTTGAGTCGTATTTCGTTGGGTTTCCTGGATATTGTTGATATTGTTTTTGGGTCGGGTTTTCATCGGGATTTTGGGGTTCGGTTAGAGATTGTGGTCAAGATTTCGGTCGGGTTTTGGGATTCTGTTGAGAGTGTTTCGAGTCCGAGCTAATTGAGTTCATTATGATTTGGTTATATGTGACAGTTAAAATAGGGATTAATAATCAAGATCTGTGTGATTTCAGGGACGAGTCAGCGAGCCGAGCCGAGTCAGAAATTCCGAGATTAGTGGATTGACCAGGTGAGTACCCGAGTTCTTTTCTAAACCGCGGGACAGTTTTCAGAGTCGTGGTTGTGTGGATAGTTTCGTGTATGCGTGTATGGTGTATATTGTGTATTGTGAATGAGACAGGGACGCGAGCACAGGTATGATTCTATTCCTACATATGTGATATATGTGCATGAGATGAGATCCAGTCCGGGGGTCCGTGGTGAGTACCATACGGACGGTGATTCGCGATGGGTTATCGCGCGGGTTGACTGTCCCTAACAGTCCTTGGGGCGTGTATACACGGCAGGGCCTGTAGCCGGTTCGCGCCCGTGCTACAGGGTTGTGGCTAACCACCGGTGTACACGGTCGTTAGCTGGGGAGGGGTCCCCTTCAGTGATATTGTGTGCAGGGCTTCGGATCTCATGTATGTGTGTTCATACCTGTATTGAGATATTGATTGCCAGGGACAGAGATTGAGCTATCGTTGTGTGTATGTGCTATGTGTATGTGTGTTACGTGTATTCTGTGCAGAGTCTAACCCTCGAGTACTCACGAGCTTTCGAGCTTACGTATTCGAGTCTTCCATGTTCAGGGCATCAGTGACAGGATTTCAGCGAAGGGTTCAGTAGCTGAGCTTGTTGACCTGGGATCGAGAGTTATAGGGAAGGCGTGTGCTAGTCTTGTGTAGTGATCTGTTTAGTACTGATTATGTTAGCACCTTTTGGGTTATGTAAAATTATCGAATTATGTGTTAATGATGTTTAATAAAAGTTTTAAATTGTCAGAGATTTCAGTTATCCTGTGACATGTGCATAATTGAGCTATTGCGATATTGCCACCTGTGTATTGAATTGACGTGGCATTTCCGGGTTAAGGGAGGGTGTTACATCATCTCTCATTAATTTTTACTAATCATGGATCGTTCTTTCATATGTTTTTTTATTAATAATGACGTGGTATTTAATGATTAAACTTAATTGTTCTATCACATTAAGAGTGAGTGTATAATTAGCAATGAGGGGGTGTAAGTATAAATATGGTCCTTTAAATTTACTTTAGCATCCTAAACATATTGTCATCTTTTAAAGGAAACTCTCCATATCTACGACTCCATCTATACATCGTTTCTCTTTATATATTCTTTCTCAACCATTTCAAATTCTTGCAACTTGCAAAAACAACACCAACAGTCCAAGAACTTCGTATTGACTCGTTCCGACCGCTAAGCTATGCCACAACATTATATCTTCAGTGACCTCTTCCCTATGCTTTTCCTTTCCACGCCCCTCTATCCCCTCTTAGTCGGTGATGTGGTCGGTCGACAACTCTCTAAAGCTGATGCTTGCCGTGAAGTTGAGACTCAAATATAGGAGGTGAGGAGGAGTGTTCAGATGGAGGGGACTCTTCTTCTTGGTTTTTTGCTTTATCACTTGAAATGAATCTCGACTACTCCACAAAAAGAGAGAAAAAGGAAAGGTTTTGTCCGACTTTTGATCCATTGATTCATCGATTCATGCAATGATTGCCAGGTTCCCATTGGTCTACAAATCAACAAAAGCCGAGACCTAAACCTGTCACTGGTTCAATCGCCTGGTTCAGTTTTGGTTTTTAAATCCATTGTTTGGATAAATAACTTTGCTTTTACATTCATAAAGACATACCAAATTTTGAAAATGAATTTTCTAAAACTTTATTATAAGTTGAAAACATATGTATTGGAGGTTTCAGATTTAAACCCTACACATATCTCTTAATTATGAGTTTTGTAACTTTACATCATCTATGTTGGTCCGGTCGCTAAGCCCCCAGTGGGTTACCTGTTCTCTATCATAAGTTGTAAAAGGCGATTTCTATTTTTTTTCTTGAAAAACAACCTATTTCTTTCCTTCACACAAATTAGAGGACTCTACATCGTGTATTCTAAAACTCTGTTAAAAGATGAAAAACATTTTTTTTCTAGTTTCCTTGAATTGTTTTTCTTAAAAAACAAGTATTTGAAACACGTTAATAAAAAAATTGGGTTTCTTAAAAAATATCAAAGAACATTTTGAGTTTTTTACTGCTAACACAAACCGTTTGTGCTTAGGACTTCTTGCTTCTTGTTGGAGTCGAGTTAACATCCAACAACAAGATTGAGCTGAATATATGTTGGTATCATCCTGAAATATCTAAGATGAGGGAGACTGGTCTTTAATGATGTTTTAACTACAATTGTCGATCAAATTTGTATTTATTTACATTAAAGTGTTTGTTTTAGTTAGCATAATGTTACAACACTTTCTATTAAATATTAATTTATTAAAAATATCATGCGAGTAATAAACTATTATTGGGTTGATATTGTCATATTGAAAAAACTCATTTAACTATTTTCGTTTTCGTGATTAAGTCCATAAACTATTTTTTTTACTGTTTAAGTTTCTTTTGTCTTATTAAAAAATGTATATTTAACCTGTTTGACTAGTTACAAAACAAGTAACCTTGGTTTTTTTCACTTGATTAAAGTTGGAAAAAAACCATCACTTTTTCATATTTGTAGCGATTAAGTTTCTAATTTTTTTGTTTTATAAGTTTTGTTTTTTCCAGTTAATCCGATAAACGGTATGTATATATGGAGGGGGAGTTCAATGAAAAACCACCATGCACCTGAAAACTTGTGAAAACCGCACTGCACCATTACAAATGCATCAAATTTCCGGTGATGCATCAAAATCCCGCGTGATGCATCAAATTTCCTGCGTGATGCATTAAAATCTCGCGTGATGCATCACCTTATTTACGATCATGCCACCGCGTTTTTCATGAAATGCACTAAATCGGACGGTATGCGTAGGTTTCCATAGTTTTCAGGTGCATAGTGGTTCCCCATTGAATCCACCCTTGTATATATGTATGTATTTAGATAAGATAAATATACTTTGGAGACTTAAACAGTTAAAAAAAAGTCAATGGCTTAACTGAAAAAATGATTGAGATTTCAATTTTACCTTACTACGTGTGTAAAAAAGAAGATTTGAAATCTATCTATATATATATATATTAATAAATCAAAATAACTATTGCCACTTGTCGTTTCCACATCTCTGCAAAATTTCATTTTTCCGTCTATTTTTCCTAATATAACTCTCTCAATTAACTAATCTTAATTTATTTTAGAAAATTTAAAATAATAAATGGAAACTTATATAATTAAATAATTTTAAATACTTCCTAATTTAACCTCTAATTTCTTAAAATGTTTTATCTAAAATGATCTATTTGATTTGTAATTTTTTATTTTTTTTTAAAAAATTAAAGAAAATGTTAAATGTTTAATCGTATATTAAATGTATCAACTTAAAATCCGTTCTCATCTTAAAATTTGGAAATTAATATTTATTTTAAAATTATGTTAACAATCATAATCGATTTAAATTTTGTTCATAATCAATTGAATCAAAAAAGATTTTATATATAAAAGCATGATTTTAAGTTTTTTATTATTAAAAACAAATCTAAATATGAAAAGAGCAACACTATAATAATTTTCATAAAAGTAATAGTTTCCAATAATATTGTAAATATTGTTTTCAAATTTAAAAGCAAAAACATTACAAAATTGATTTAGTTTTTATTGTAATATAATCGGTATTACAAATATATATGTTAATATCTTCAATATATATTTATTATAATAAGAATAACACATTTATATTTAAGATAACTTTAATTATGGGTGTTACTTCATACACCACATCGATATCCTTTATTTGACCTAAAATATGTTTTTTTTGACAATTCATCATTATACTTTATTTGTTTAAACACTTTTGTCCAATCATAAGATAAATATTTATAGGTCAAATGTATAGATGTGGTGTATGAGAAATGAGAGGTGGTGTATGAAGAAATAGCCTTTAATTATTTATCTATGTCAGTTAATATCAAAATATTATTACCTTGTTATTTTTTATATCGTATTTAGAAATATATATATTTATTACGTATGCACATGTGTTACATGATTCAATAATCTAATTGATTATATAAAAAAAAATAAAAACAAATGTCAAACTGTAATATGAAGCAGTCGGTGGTCTAGGACTTTCCACTTCCGATGCACAGATTAGTTTCTTGATATCGCCGGTTTTTACCGTCGTCTTTCTCTGCCCACAGTTTCATAGAAAACAATCCATGGTCTTACAACCATTCAACAATACCTTATTGAAAACTCTAAATTCCGTTTCCCAATTACACATCTCGATATCATCAAACACAGTTGTAAATCCATGCTGATTCGAAGATTTTGCGCCTCTATCCCCCATTTCAAACCCAACCCACCTTTTCCTATAAAGAAAACCACAAACCCTCTTCTGATCTTCAACCAATTCACTCCAAGAACACCAAATTCTCAAACCCCCAAACTAATTTCAAGCATGGGCGAATCCCAGAGACCTGCCGCCGTCCCAATTCCGGCGGTGGAAACCGCCGACCGGAACGAGTTGTACCGCGCCCTGGAAACGTCGGTGGGTTCATCATTCAGTACAGAGGCATTGGCTCCAAAGCCAAGGCCTTTGATCATAGTGATTAGTGGGCCTAGTGGTGTGGGCAAAGACTGTTTGATAAAAAGACTGAGAGAAGTTAGAGAAAACATACATTTTGTGGTGACAGCAACAAGTAGGCCAATGAGAGCAGGTGAAGTTGATGGAAAAGATTACTTTTTTGTGAGTAAAGACAAGTTTTTAGGAATGCTAGAAAATGATGAGCTTTTAGAGTATGCAATTGTGTATGGTGATTACAAAGGTATTCCGAAACAACAGATTAGGGATTATATGGCAAAAGGGTATGATATTGTGTTAAGGGTAGACATACAAGGTGCAGCTACATTGAGAAAGATTCTTGGTGATTCTGCGGTTTTCGTGTTTCTTGTGGCCGAAAGTGAGAGTGAATTGGTGATGAGGTTGATCGATAGGAAGACGGAGAGTAAGGAGGCATTGTTGGTGAGAGTTGCTACAGCCAGAGAAGAGTTGAAGCAGATGAAAAATTTTGATTATGTGGTTGTGAATGCTCAAGGGAAGTTAGAGAGTTGTGTTAAGACTGTAGAATCAATCATGGATGCAGAGAAAGCTAAAGTGTGGCAAAGGAAAGCAGTTCTTTAGGATCGGTGACAAACTGACAATGTATGTTTTTTCGCGGTCATAGTCGTGTATGGTTTTGGTTGATTAGTATAGTGAATGGTTGTTCAATTTATTATGATGGTCATGGTACAAGTAGACTTGTTATACACATAAATTGCTTTTTATAAAAGTTAATTTGATGCAAAAACTGGTTCTTCACTTCTTTGTATGTGCTCATTTGTTCTGAAATTTTGAAAACCCACTTTATTTATTTAGTTCCAATAGATGTTAACAACTTTCAAGCTTGAATACTGTCTTCTTTCGGAATTGTGACACTTGTTTCATTTTTTTATTTAGCACACACATGTCTTTGAATCAAGACTTGGATAAATCAATTGGATCGATTTGGACACACTTTCCGAAAGATATAAATCGACCTTTATGTGTTTGGATTACACAAATTTCACTTATGGATGATCCAAAGACGACAACACTCAGGCTTTAGGCACAAAACTGATAAAAACAATTCGTATTCACATATTTTATATGGAGAAAATGTTATGTTTGTATGATCTGTGGAGGAGCCCAAAACAATGTGTCTTCACATATTTATACACGACGAACAATTGTTTTGGAGGGAATCAACTGTCAACGACTTCCGGGTAAACCTTATCAGCATTACTGTTGTTAAGGTTAACATCAGAAACTAAAGAGCAATGAAAATCTTAACAACCATGCATACATTTAACAATTAAGATAAGATTTACTAGATACAATTCTAGCTTAGAGCCATGACAGCTTACATGAGTTTGTACTTCGCACCTCCTTACCCGTTTGACAAGAATTCTCGAAAGCAATTCTTCGTAGTGAATATCATGCAAAAGTCAACAAATAACCACAAGACAGCCAACAGGCTTCTAGTGAATAAAAGCTAGAGTGGGTGCTTTTAGCAACTTCTATAACCTAATGCACAAGCAATGGACTAACTCCGAATGCAAATAAATGTGCAGACACAGTGTGTAAATCCTATCCCAAACATGCTGAACAGCAGTTTTTTAAGCCTGAAAAAGGCTTTGGACTTTGGATAGCACTGATGTGAAACTTGGATGAAGACATATAGTACCTGTTCTTATTAACAAGCAACATAAACTTAATGAGACAGTGTGTGAGGAGGGCATGCACAGATTATGTAAAACTCTGCAACATTGCGGTGGAAAATCCCCAATTTTTCAACATTTTATTGTAAATTTCGTTGATATTTTTGGAATGCAGTTAAATAATGAAAAGGGGAAGAGCAGCAATCAGAAATCCTACAACTCAGTTGCAACCAGCACAAGGTCTCTGACTCTCTGTATATGGGTAATCAAACGATCATACTTCTGATAAAGTATATAAAGATATCCACATATTTTTATACTTTATCAATGTTCAATTCTTTTTCGACTTGATTCAACAACACGTTTTGAAATAATTCATTTAAGTTTGTTGCAATACCCATAATGGAGCGGTCTTGATTAAATATGCTTTATTCTTGAACCAGTGAAACAAAATCCTGTTGATATTACTCATCCTCAATAAAGGTAACTCCAGATTAGATTTGGTTGGTCAAGATTGCAGTACAAGGACAATGCCAGAGGAAAGACATCAAGATTCAAGAGCTTAGACAAGAAAAAAGTTTATAGATTGCAAAATTTTCTTAATTAGAGTTAAGTACAACTACATTGATAACTTGTCAACATAATGTCATTCGCAGTGGTAGATCCTAAAAAGTCTTCTGCTGGGGGCGAAATTCCATGAGTTTAGACTCTGGCTTTTTTGAGAGTCAAAACACACCTACAATTCTACTTAAAAATTTTGGGTCAATGGGGGCCTTTTCCCCCACTTCTCGTAATGTAGATCCCCTCATGGTCATATGATTACGAATGTGTACCCAACTGTAATCATATGAGCTGCTGAATGATTTCAGATGTGGATTTGTAGGTTCCAAAGGATAATGAGACGATGCCGACTGCAATGATCAATATGCAGAGTGATCCCTAGAAGAACAAGGAGAATATTAGACATTCATTTACAGATAATCCAATGTGTGATGGTAATACTTCGACTTCATCTCTTTGGTCATTTTTTTTCCTTCAAATTCTCAATCTTATTTTGTGCATTCATAGGTTTCACCAATCTATTATCTATACCATGGTGAAAAAGATTCCCAAATGAAAGTGAATATGAAAGAAAAAGGCCATAATAGCGTGGTGGAATTCGACAATACACATTCTCATTTATGTCGAAGAAAGGTAGCGTGATACCTGAAGGCGAGTTACATTTCCCCTTAGGATGCGCAAAAAGCAAATGCAAGGAAATATCAACGACTGCAACAACAAAATTTGTATAATAACTTAAAGATATTGAATTATTGATATTGAAGAGTTAAATTTGCAGAATTGGTTGGAACTCGCTCACGTTATAAGATTGAATTCACTCGATCTCCTGTTAATATTTCATCATTTTAGGGGAGGGACAATAAGAAGACTTATTAATATTTCATCATTTTAGGTGTTGGTTTTCAAGTTTTAAGGAAGGACGACGACAATAATAACAACAATCAATTGGCAAGTGTCTTTAGTTCTATTTCTATGGAGATAACAATCAATTGGCAAGTGTCTTTAGTTCTATTTCTATGGAGATGAGGTAGGGGAAAGTAGATGTTGAAAGTCTTGGTTCCCCTAAGATGGAGCGACTGCATCACATATTGGACATGTGTTGTACGGGGCTTATGGGTTTTACCTGCGAATGAGAGATAGAAAATAGCGAGATAAGAAATTACCACTAGCATCGTCAGTAAAGATCCGATCAACGACATTACCAAGCCTGTATAAAGAAGATAAAGATGACTGTTGGTGACCGTGTAATGAAAAACTATGGAGTTATGATGACAAGAATTGATTTACCGAGGTTCATAATTTAAGATCATATATATGTGTATCATGAGAGAACTTACCAAAGAATGGGACGGAGAGGGCTACGAGTAAGGTAGAGATCACCAATGCCGTTCTAATAAGAATGGGGTAAGCTTGAGACGTCATACGGTTTGATGGTATCAGTTCCTCCAAACTCATAGCCACCGGGGATATAGTTAATGCATATGTGAGTCTTGTTAAGAATACAATCTTCTTTTAACAACGAAATAACACAAGCTTCAACACCATGTTTCTATTTCATTTTACATTGGTTCACATATACAACGACTATATATATGTATGTATGTTAGTATCATAGTATTTATGTACACACACCCACACACACATATATATAGAGGGTTGGGGTAGGGGTGAGATCGGTTTCGTACCGGGTGGTACCGGATTTTTTGAGACAAAACTTAATTACCAAACTGATTATAGAATTTCGGTACTGGTATTTTCGGTATCGTACCGGTTAGAACGATTTTAAAATTTCTCACAAACTAATATAAAAAATACTATTAAAACTAATAAACAAATTTAATATCAAAGCAACAATAAATGTTAACATCAAAACCGATAAACAAAGTTAACCATCCGTTGATATATATATATATATATATATATATATATATAGATTGAGGTTCAATTGAGAACTTTTATGCACCGAGGCACCTCTAGGAACTTTTGTGCACCAAATAATCAGACAAGGGCGCACTAAGGGTATTTAGGGAAAACTAAAGATATGATAATTAATTTATATCTAAAAGTCATTAAAAGATAATTAGGAGTTACATTTGAATTAAAATCTCATATTAACTACATTCCTAATTTTCCTCCCCATTTCTCTCTATCTCTATCTCTCTCTTTTTCTCTTTAATCGTGTTCTTCATGATTTTCATAGTGATGATGATTTGAAGACGAAGATTAACGATGAACAACGATGATGATGAACATGAACAAGAGATGCAACCGATGATGATTATGAAGAACACAATGCATAGATGGATGATGAACGATTAATAATGATGATGCATAGATGGATGATGAACAATAACGATGCATAGATGGATGATGAACGATGGACAACGAAAAATGATGATGCATAAATGGATGATGAACAATGACGATGTATAGATGAATGATGAACAAGTTGAACACGATGCATAGATGAATGAAGAATATGAACGACGAACACGATGCATAGAAGAATGATGAACAAGTTGAACACGATGCATAAATGAATTTGTGTATTTTTTTTTTTGTTAAATGCATCTTTTTTGAACACGATGCATAAATAAACACGATTACGATGAAATGCATCGATCTCCATCATCTTTTTTTGAATTTATGTAATTTTTGTTAAATTTGGAAATGTATCAATTGAATTTATTTAACATTTATTATTTGATTGTTTGTTGAAATATTAAATTTAATAAGGTATGCACATTCCCCAAAATGCCCTTTCTTGTTTGGTTCTATAATGCACAAGATGCATCAAATTGTCCAACTATTTACCCTTTTGTCATTAATCTAATCCATACAATTTTTTGATCTAATGGATGATATGGGTACTTTTGTACCTCGGT
Source organism: Centrapalus pauciflorus (assembly GCA_020465985.1). NCBI lineage: Eukaryota > Viridiplantae > Streptophyta > Magnoliopsida > Asterales > Asteraceae > Centrapalus > Centrapalus pauciflorus. Next base: position 380,688 of record JAANYP010003565.1, on the reverse strand, counting down.
GCATAAAAGTTCTCAATTGAACCTCCCTCTATATATATATATATATATATATATATATATATGAAAGTTTAATACATACATATATATGTGTGTGTAAATTAATAATAAAAATAACAAATGTCAATCTTATATATATAAATTTTAAATATATATTAGTACCGAGTACCGAACCGATTATAGAATTTCGGTACCGGTACGATATCGGTCCCACTATGTTACCGGTTCGGTTTCGGAAAATCGGTTTAAAAAACTCACCCTTATGTTTTTTTTTTTTTGGGTGGGGGGGGGGGGGGGGGGGGGAGGGAGGATCAAGCCATGATTATCACTTGAAGCAGAAGGATATTTGGTAAACGGATTGATTACCTACAAAGGTGCAAAAAGGACAGACATGAGTACAAATGTCTGGTTTAAGCAAATGTTGGAATTGTTTAGTTTGAGCTTCAAATTGAAAAGATAACTGAACTACAACATCATCATTTATTTCATTTACAACATACCGTAGCCCAGACAGCAATTTTGGAGGCAAGCAAATTTGAAGGGAGGTTCAGAGTGAACTGTGATTCTGTTGATTCCCCAAACATCATGTATCCCATTATTGCAGTTCCAGCGTAAAGAAAAGTACATATTCCGAAGCTTCAGAAAAAATGAATTCAAAAGAACATAGAACTATACAAGTTACATATATATGCTAGGTGAATGCCACTACAAAATACGCCGACAGTCGAGAGGAAAAGTCTTTATTTTGCTGTCTTTATTTTGCTCGCTGTGTTCCATTTGAGAAAAAGCAAAGGATAGAGAGGAAAAGAAGAGAGAATAAAGACCTCTAATTTGTTTCTTTCCTTTTCTTCCCAGATTTAAGAGAAACAATGTGAGCTAAAATCAAGTAGTTTTCCATCATTTTCCTCCCCAACAAATTTTATGGAACACAGATTTTAGCAGATCTCTCCTATTTCCATTTCTTTCCTTCCTTTAATGAAGTTCTGGAACACAGCGTTAAAGTATAGAATGGTGTTGATAGCAAAAGTATTCTGTACCTGGCTAAGAGGACTAGAGGATATTGGCTTTGTGTATCCATGGATGTATAGATATTAGGAAGAACAGCATGTCCTGCATAACAGACACCATAGAGCCCAATAGCCACAGGCAAAGTGGAGAGGTTCAATGTCGTCGTACTTTCAGTACGAAAGCTAATGTTATCCACCAATCCAATCCAGTACAAGCACATGACCAATAAAAACGATACAAAAACACCCCCAGCTGGATACAAAAGCAATGACAAAGTTTAGAACTTATAATAAATGTCACAAGGTATAATTAAAGATAATTTTCACCATATTCTACACTAACCGGAGATGTAACTTAGAACTCTCATGTCACGAAGCCAAACGGTAGGAAGCACTAGAAGTGTGACCATAATTGCAAATAGATAATGGGAACTTAATTGACATCCTCCAAAACTTAAATTTGCGTTTGGGAACAAAGAAGATAGGTTATCACTCTCCAAGATTATATACTCAACACAAGCTGCCTGCATGCAATGGCGGAGATTAGGGTACTCTTATTTAAACCAAGTCGAGGTAAAGGGTCAAACATAGGAAAACCCATGTACTCAATAATAGAACATAGGAAAAGAGATTGACTATTTCACGCTCAACAACTGAACGTGCCTCCATATGTTATATCATGGAGAAAAATATTCAGAACCAAAATTGAATGTTCTATATATTGCATACAAGAAAATAAAACACAATGAGTTCTTTATCAGCTTCTAGCATATGCGACGCATATACAAAATTAGATAGACAGACCATATTGCTTATACACCCAAAAATATTTCTTCTTTTCCAACCATTAAGGTTGCAATAGCCAATAGGCTGCAATAGCTGACTAGTCTATTGATTAAATTTGAAACTAAAAAACCATAGACAACAGTCCGTTTTCTATATTGCATTTGTTATGCCCATAATCCGAGAAAAGAATCAATCATGAAAGATTCGTTAATGTTGATGTGTAAAATTGCATACTGCATATGTAATGTATATCATAAGGAAAAACATTTTATGATAATCGACGAATTTCCTTGAGAATATATTCTCTATAAGACAACAGGAAAGTTGGATCTGAAGCCCTTCTACGATGAAACCAGGGTTTTATCACAGAATTCATAAATCCTTAAATACAAGATTAGCTGTCACTTGGAAAGCACCCACAAAAAGACAGAATGTTGACACGTATGGCCCGTGGCTTGTACGGGTTATATTGATGGGAAATTAAAATCTGGTGTCTCCGACAGTTAATGGATTTATTTTCTATGCTTTTTATATTGCAGACGAACATAGCTACATAGTATGCTGATTACAAACGATTCTGTAGTGTTCCATAGAAACATCTCCAGAGTGAATGACATCCAACATGTTAACATCTTGAGATGGTGGCAAATACTAACCAGGGGAAACAGGGATTTGAACTCATAATTTTTGTGTGAATATTACAGAAGGTTGCAAATACATTTTATGTTTATTGTACTAGTTTGAGTGATAAGTCAAGTAATTTGAGCATACAAAATGAGTTTAAGCAACAGTCAGAAGTAATAATGCATCAGTTGTGAAAGATATACTTACATATAACTCGACGTACAAAACTATCTGCAGCAAACGGTAAACAAAAGAAGTATCAGTCAGCAACCAGTCATAATCTTAATTGCCATCAATGTAATCAGTTCAGCAGTTCTTAGTCCACCACTCTAATTTTGTTAGAACTTGTATGAGTTTTTCCTTCTTATGATGGCCAAGTGCTACTAAAAGCGCATTTTAAAGATGCAAACATGGTGGGTGTGAGAGAAGGGTAAAAACTATTTAGTAGTGTAAACTAGATTGAGTAAGGATTATAGAGTTTTAGAAAAGCTTATAAAACCACTTCTTTAGTTATGCAATCAAAGAGCTGAATCAAGGGAAATTACTGAAGAGAAAAAATTCAGAGGTTTTATCATCTAAGATGGTTAAAGGGCGTTCTTTATAAAGCATTCAAGCTTGAATGAAATGTAACACCTAACCTGTAATTATTCAACTTACAGATATGACTAGACGTCCAGCTTTGCCAAACGCAACCTCCCCAATATCTGGATAAGTCTTAAGGCCAGGCCGACTATCCAAACAGCGCCGCAGGAGGATACCAGTGTAAAATGAAAGAACACAAAAGATAAATAATATGGAAAGCCCAACCCATCCTCCTTGTTGCACTGCGTAAGGAGTAGAAAGAAGTCCTACTCCACAAAGAAGATTCACACCTACAAGAATGAATCATGCATGAGAATAATGTTACTACTAATGTAAAAATTAATGCCAGATAAATGGAGATTCGAGTTCACTTTTAAAACGTAAACTTACCACATATTTTGACAGAAAGAATCTCCTCCAACATAATATATCCAACGTTGGTGTAGATACTTTTCATAGGTGGATTTATACATTTGCAAACATTACTTTACTTCTTGCTAAAGTATGCATCAGTTACATTTCATTAGATCATGTTGTCCTAGTGAAGAACTTCATGACAAACTTACACTTGTCATCATGCACAAGGTTATTCATGCAACACCAAAATGTCAAGGTTCGAGTGAAATTAATATTTTTTTCCACTAATTTTCTAAATGCAAAGGATATGTTAGATACAAAGGTTCCCCAACCATCGCCTAACCCGGGAGCTTTGGTGCACTCTTTAAGTTGTAGAAACTCCATTCTCGCTAACTAAAGAATTCAGAAGAAAATTATAATGGTAATGCAAATACAGGATATCTAAATTGAGATATCTTGTATAGTGTCAAGAAAATGTTTAAATTGTTGAACGCTGGTTGTTTAACCACAAGTAGCAGATAATAAAAGCAATATGCTTACTTTTTTTTTTTCCATGTATCAGATCAAAGACATAAAAGAGCATGTCACATGACAATCACATGTATCGGAAAAGGTAAACTAAAAGACACTATATATGTACCATTAACCACAGCTTGGCCAAATGAACTTTGTCTAGTCTGATAAGATTTCAGATGTTGCGACGACTTTCTGATAGAAGATGTCTTTTGAAAATGAATAGAATGAGCAGAACTATGATGTTCTTGTGGTTGCTGGTCGTCTGCTTCAGACGACAAGAGAGGGCTGCCCAAACTCGTGGTTGCTGGTCGTCTTCTTTTAGGTGATGATGAAAGGAAAGAACCACCTAATGATGATAAACTAGGAGACCCAAGAAACTGCAGAGTTGGAGATTTTATACTACCATAAAGGTCGATTGATTTTCTGTAACATCATATTAAAGAAAAAGAAGAAAATGAAATTAGTCGTAGAACAAAATTATACATTTCAATTATGTCCATTTTTAATGTTTGGAAATTCTCAAAATTCATTGAGGATTATAACTATTTGTAACAGAATTTTATAAATATATTGTTTCACTATTAATAGCTTATAAATTATCATCTAATTATGATGATGATAAGTAAGACTATGTATACAATGTTTGAAAATTCAGTGAGAGAAATACTTGTAGATCAAATACCAGCCACCAGGGCTAATAGTCCAAGAAAAAGGTTTGTACCTGTAACTTTGAGGCCATGATGGGTCCAAAGAATCAAGTTTGCTCTGAGTGTGCTGATCATCATCGGCATATTCAGGAAGATCGTAATCCTTTCCATCATCTTCGTCGTCATCTACATTGAAATCCCTGTCTTCATCATCTTCATTTTCGCTCCCAATGGGAAAAATATAGTCAGAATCTGGATTCTTCATCCCCTCTCAACGTTGGATGCTTCAATCCCTCCTCTTCAGATCTTCAATCCCCAAAGCATAAAATAAGTTCATCAAAGATAAACCTCAATGTACATATTCACATGAATTTTTGTTTTTAGAAGCAGAGTAGTAATATAAAACGTTATGTTTAATCATGATTTAAACACAAGCCTAACATGTTGACAGAAATAAATCATCTAAATATAGTAAAGAAAAAAGAAATTAAAAGCTTTGATAGAGAGGACATCTCTACCATAAAATAGTTGAAAAACTTCAAAGAAAAATACAATCAACAACTAAATGATGTCCAAATGACAGATTATCGAATCTCAGAGCAATTTGACAGGGTTTAACACAAACTTGTTGATTCGAACCATAAGTAAAATAGTAACTATTAACTAAAGCATTGTTTCAGGACAAATTTATATATAAATATCACAACCTGCACAATAACCTGAAGAAAAAACAATAGAATCGACAATGGAACGTGGGAATGGCGTCCAATAGGACAAAAACTATCCGACTGTCGATCGACAGAGCATTTACACAGGGTTTTAATTCGATTTTGATTATTCAGATCGTAATCAAGTAGAAAGAGTAACCATCTGATTGTGTTTCTCTACATGCACACATACCTAGTTTAATCTGATGCTAACGAAAATGAGGCTGAATTATTGGAATGTTGCAATATATACTTGCCTACCTTTTGATGATACAATTGAACTCCTAACAGCTTCACGAATTTTTAGAGCGAGAATCTTCTGTTAAATCTGATGAGAGAGAGAGAAGATGAAGATGACAAGGCTCTGCTCTGCTCTGCTTCTCCTGGTATTGCGGGTGCAGCCAAATCGCTATCATATGGATGCTTAACTGAAAAAAAACTAATTATAATTATATTATAATCAAAAAATAATATTAAACAGTTATCATTTTGGTTGAAATATAAAATATTTATTTTATTAGAGGTTTTAAGTAGTTATAATAATTTTATTTATTTACCTCTAAACAGACAACCTATTCATCTAACAATCTTTTTCACCTATCAATTATTAAATATAAATGTATTTAATCCATTTTTTTTATTACAAAATATATACAAGTTATAGTTTCGTACGAATATGGTGGTTAAGTGAATGGTTCAATTTTTGGCCCTATATTTTTGAGACATCTAAAAATATAATATAAAATTTTCATATCATATCTAATAAATAGGTAATTAAATTTATCACGTGTCAACACCTTCTTAGATTTGTCACATGTGAGTTGCACATGTTGTTTATTTAGGTTGAAAAAAAGTCTTATAATGTTGTAAGATTATGATGTCGCAACATCTGAAATCACATGTGAGTTTCACAAGATTTATGATGTTGCTCCTTTTGAAAAAAAGTCTTATAATGTTGTCTTATACATGTCTATTCAAAAAAAATATATGTGAATGGTCATTCACATTAGGGTACGCTGGAATCTCATAGGTACGCTGATGAACCTGATTCTATATATATATATATATATATAATAAAAGTGAACATCAAATGCATACGTGTCCTCGCGTCCACGTTACACCACAAAAGACAAATACAATTTTTTATTTTAAAATAAAAGATAAATAGAACTTATTATTATAAAAAATAATGGATAAATACAATTATTATTTTAAAATAAAAGATAATACAACTTATTATTATAAAAAATAATGGATTTAAAAAGATAAATACACTATATATAAATTGAAATCTCAATTTTATCAATTAAACTTTATTAAATCAGAACTAAAAAGTTTTAAAAAATCATAAAAATAACTAATATATATCAGTTTATTATCTATATATATATATAACAAAGGAGAACATAATTTTCCACGTTTCACCTGAAAAGATAATACAAAAATAAAATATAATAAAACTATTGGAGAACACAAATTTTCATGTGTCGCCTCCACGTTTTACCTGAAAAGATAAATACAAAAATAAAAAATAGAATAAAATATAACTACAAATATAAAATAAAAGATAAATTCGAAATATTAAAAGATAAATACAAATATAAAATATAAATACAAATATAAAATAAAAGATAAATACAAATATAAAATAATACAAATATGAAAGGTTATCATGTAATCTACGTAGAATATATGATACTTGACATTCTACACGACATTTTTACGTAGATTACATGATAATCTACGTAAATTACATGATAATCTACATAAAATATAATACAAGACAGTTGTAAAAAAATCACACATAATCTATATAAAATTATCATGCAATCTACGTATAATATATGATAATTGACATTCTGCACGACATTATACGTAGTTTCTATGATAATCTACGATGATAATCTACATAGAATATAATACAAGAAACATAACATTCTACATAGATTATGAATAGTAGTATTAATCTACATAAAAAGATATAGAATTATATAACATTCTATATAGACACATTTTTATTCATGAGAATTGATTTTAATAGTAAAAAACATTTTTTATAAAAAAAATATTTTTTTCTATACAGAATATTATTTAATTGCTAAAAAATTATCGTATTCTATATAGAAATATTATATGTTTATATAGAATGTTATATAATTGTATATTTGTTTATGTAATCTACGTAGAATATATGATACTTGACATTATACACGACATTTTACGTAGATTACATGATAATATACGTAGATTACATGATAATCTAAATAGAATATACGTAGGATATACGTAGATTACATGATAATCTACATATAATATATGTAGAATATACGTAGATTACATGATAATCTATGTATATAATCTATATAGATTACATGATAATCTATGTAGAATATCATATAATCTAGATAGATTATCATGTAATCTACGTAAAATCTCCGAGTTGACCGGGGATGGGTACGGAGAATCCCCAATTTAAAATAATGGATATGCGGCAGAGATAGTAGACACTTTAATACATGATGATGGAGATGAAGTAGAAGAAGGTAGCAAGTTAGCAACAACACTTCATATGAACATGTTATTTTTTGTTTTAATATGATATGCAGGGTCGTCCCATGGATTTTGGAGGCCCTATACACATGCATATTATATAGGCCCTTAATTACGAAAAATTTAAATAGTAAATTACTCATTTTGCAACTGAATTTTAATATATAAATTAGATGTCATGGATGACAAATTTTATGTGTTTATATATTCAATGAGACTTCTAAATGATATATAATATACTTAAAACGAAATAATGATTAATGATAAAGTAATATTCAAAGTATTTTGTTTGATACTCCGATCATTTTGACGATTGTGAGACCGTACAAAATCGAAGGCCCTGTGCGATCGACCTTCTCGCACGCCCTGAAAGACAGGCCTGATGATATGTTGTTGTCATTGGTAAAATATGAAAAACTGTTGTTATTTCTTGTAATAAAAAAGTTAGGTGACCTGCTATAACAGGTTTGTAGATTACCAATAGATGTAATGGTAAAAAAAAATTTAAAACTTTATACTCTTAATAATAAAAATTAAATAATATTATTTTATAATCAATATAAATGTAAAATATTGTTGTTATTTTCAGCTTATTGCCCTTTTAGAAAACACAACTGCCTCTGGTGGCTGGAAAGGGTACGTCTCTCCTTTTGCTTTTGCCATCTTTCCGTTCTTGTCTACGATAATGGAATTCCTTCTTCCCAGATAAAAAAAGGCATCAATTCATGCTACTGATACTGAGTCGGCAAACTGACTGTTTTTAAGTTTTTGATGGGTGTCATTCCCATTGGCTAACTAACCCATTTTTATAAAGTGAAGTAAAACGAATCCAGCTTTACGAAGAGTTTTTAGAATAAGCCCATTTTCACAAATGTCATTTCATAAAAATAAGATAGATCCAAAATATCCACTAAAATATCCAAAATTAAGAGTGTATTGTAAGAGATACAAAAAAAGAATAAAGAAAGAATAAATGCCACTTTACCCAAAAAAATTCGTGATATGCATTTTGTGACAATCCAATTTTTAATGATAATTTGTAGTTTTGTGATAAAATCTCTTCTCAAATCCTAAAGATTTGATATGAGATGCGTGGGTGTGGCCAAATCAATAAGTTATCATATCATTAAAGGTACATGTCACTGAAAATTGGATTAACGTAAAATGTAACTTGTGCTCGGCTTGATTAACAACTAATCAAATTTATTATTTTTTACGAGTCGATCTTAAGTAGTTCAAAAGTTATCTCGTCTCGTTTAGACTCTTACGATTGGAAACTAAAGATCCAATTAGTTTTGAAATTTCAGTGGAAGAAAACACCACAAAATCCAACAAGCAAAGTTCCAAATGCATAAAACTAAGGAGAGTCCAAGCCAAATACATTTCTCTTTCTTCGATATTTTTTGGACACAACACATAATTCTAATTCCCTTTTCCTTTCAATTTTTTTAGCAATCAATCAATCGATCTTCCAATGGTTATTTAGCAATGTAAAATGAGCCAGAAAGTATTCGAGTAAATGATTTGTTAAATGGTTATTTAGCAATCAATCAATCAATCGATCTTCCAATGGTTATTTCCAATGGTTATTTAGCAATTAAATGGTTATTTCCAATGGTTATTTAGCAATCAATCAATCGATCTTCCAATGGTTTCAGAATGTTAAATGTCTGAAGTCTGAAAACTATATCTAAAATTAAGAGGTGATCTTAATATATGACATCTGAAATTAAGAGATGATCTTAAAATTGTTTGTTTTGTAATATGAAACATCTAAAAAATATTACTTTAAAATATTACATCGAATTAGTTATATATTATTAATTAGTTTATATAAACAAAATTAAATTATAATAATTAATATGATAAATATTTTTAAATTAGAATTAAAAGAACTTATATTTTAATCAACACCTCCAAAAAGATAACTGAATAATAATAATTAATATGATATTTATAGTTTTAGGGATTGTAAAATAAAAAAATATCTTAATTTTTTTTTCAGACCATAGCCTCCCTCATAAAATTAAGAGGTAAATTCAGAGGTTGCAACCTCTTAACTCTGAAACTAAACAAACAATCTTAATTTATTTTAGATCTGAAATTTAGACTCAAACTCTTTTAAAAGACTTTTAATGAAATACAAACAAGGCCTAAGTATCATTTGTTGAGTCCTACTTTTGCTTTTTGCATGTGTAATCGACTATTTAAGGGGTTCATGCTCCATTTAATCTTAATGAATAACAAGTTTGATCACCAGAATCATTTACTTTTCTTGATTTTTAATTATGTTTATAAGGTTTATTTCTCCAACAAAAGTGGTATCAGAGCTAGGTTTTCATTGGCGTTACATTCAAAACTAAACGAATTTTTTGTTTTGCAAAACAATGGAATTTTGGCTTGAAAAATGATAAACCGTCTTCAACAGTCAGTTTGTCATGACATCCGGCCTACTAGGAGCTTTTCGTGTGTTGCATGTTGACTCATTAACTAATAACTACTTAGGATTCTAAAGTTAATCCTTTGAAGTTGTGTCGTTTGCCTTTGCATTTGGAATGCTCACATTAATTGGCCTATAAACTTTTGAGCTCGCTTTTCAATCGCCGCTACAAAAAAGATGTTAATGCCTATAAACGTAGACAAATAGAAAAAGAATTACTGTAAAAAATGGAACAAGAATGTATGTAATAGTCAAGTCTTTTATGAGACATAAATTATATGAACACTAAGCTTGTTAATTATTAGTATTCGATACAATTTAAAATCATCGAGTCTGTCATCCATTATCAAGTCTTTCAAGGTATACTTCATAGTCTAGCATCCTTGCATGGTAACGATATCATCAATCTTGCTGATTATGTTGAAGCATCACATCCATATGTTATTGCTCGATCCCCCGCTTCATAGATCTAAGGTTGTCTTTAGTAGAAGGAATCGAAAATAAAGAAAATGAAAACAAATTATTAGTTGGAAGACTTGAATTATATATAAATTTCTCAAGTTGTATCAATGTATCAATTTATATATTCAATTCTCTAGTAATGGTAGAGAATTAAGTAGAAGCTAAAATTGAGAAAAAAAATTACAACAACCGTATGATTATTGTACTTTCAAATTTCATGATATAAAAATTGATTTTATCATTTTTTTTTCCAACTAAAATTCTTGTATATCCATTCACATGAGTTATACCTACTTATTTATATCAATTCTCATAATTCATACATACTTAATTATTCATGTGACAACTTGAAATGCATGATGCTCATTAATAAAAAATGCGCTGAAATAACATACATTTTGAACTACAATCTAAATAATTTAAAAATCCGTAAATTCCCAATGATACTGCGCAAAATGCTTTAAACTTTAAACAAAAAATAGCAACAACTTAATTAGTTAACTTAAAAACTACCTAATATATCTCTGTACATCTTGAAAAAAGCCTCATTAACATAATAACATCTAAATAAGACCCGTCATGGACAGTCCGACCCCTAATAAAAGGATTTTCACACTATTTGAGTCCAATCGATTCTAACAGCTCCTAATTAGGCTCGGGCCCTTTTTAGGCCTAGATATTCTTTTTCTTACTAATAGATTTAGCATACGGTTTATATTAGAAGTTCACATTATATATAAACAATAAGTGTAACTTAAAAATAATATAAATGATTAGTCGACTACTAAAATAGACAAATTTATTTAAAAACCCACATATAAATCCTATAAATAATATGTAAACATACAATAATAACTAAAAACCGTCAAATAAAAATTCTCATATTATTAGAACGTTTATTTTTCATGGATTAATCTTTAACTTAAACTTGATATAAAATAATAAAAACCAAACATATAGTAACTATGTAACTATTTTGGATTTGGACGGCCGATCTATTGTTATTGTATACATTCGATAATTCGAATAAGACATCCAAAGGATCGGATTTTGGGCTTTGGCCGTTTTCAGGTTTTGGGAGTAATTGGATTTAGGACTCGGCATGAACAAGTACAATTATATATAATGCATCAAATGAAGGATGTTAGAGCCTATTTGAGCTTAACCGCGCATAGGAATGTGGTATGTCATCCCTAAAGTCGGTCAAATCCAAGTGATGTTATTTCTTTAGAAAGAGTTTTTGTTTTGCAATTCAAGCTGTGTAAGGTTTGACGTGTTCAGTTTGGCTGGAAGGGCAATTTCTTTTATTTAAACACATATGATGGTGATATACACAAAAATTTTCAATAATTTATCTTTGTATTCAAACTAGCTTGATTATAAGAATATAAGATTTAAATAATCATAATGCTAACATTATAATAAAGGGTGTGTTTGGTAAAACTAACAAAAATTTCTAGCTAAATTTGTGAGATGAAGCTTTTGGGAGTTGTGACATTTTAGAAGAGCTGAAGGTTTTAATATTATGATTTGTAAATGCGTTCGGTTATAGTTTATGAGCTTAAATGACATAGTAACATTAATATTAGTTAAAAGTTGTCGTTTATAATTATTAAATCGATAAAAAACAATTTTGTTTGAATAAAAACTCAAACTCCTTTTGAAAACTACTATTTTGATGGAAGAACTTTATATTTCTCAACAAAAACTTTAAGCTCATTTATCCAAACTGTGTTTTTAAGTTTGAATTTTTAAACTGTAAAAAGTTTGAAACTCCAAAACTTTTAAAATTAACAACAAAAAGCATAATATCATTTGTACCTGAGTTTCTGACCTACTTACACATGGTACGTGATGTTAAATCTTTTTTTTTTTTAAAATTAAAATGTATATAAAAAAAGTTCAATATTATAGTTTGTGTTTGAAAACAGTTGTTTTAAATTTAAAAGCATGGAATTATATATCAATAAACTGAATGTGTAACCGTAGAAAGGTGTCACACCTCAAAATCACAATTAATCTACACATATGAAACATATATATAAATTAAGTTGTAGAGAAAGTTGTCAAACTTTGTAATCGGATGGCTGCTAGGAGAGGCGGACCCATGATTTGAGGTCATCGGTTGCACAATCTACGTCATTCTACCAACTCGATAATTTAATTAATTAGATTGGTTTAGTCAGACCGATAAACTAAAAATAATAATTTAAAATAGCATAAATCAAACTAGATATCAAATAGTGAAGTGGCTGCTCGCTCAAACGTTGAGTTGTTGTGGACATGTGGTCTGCGCTATAACTGCTCTTATATTCTCTTCTTAATTTTTTTTTTCACATTTTCTGCTTCTGACGGTAGATGTAAATTCGAGGTAGGTGAAAGGTTTGTTCGCTAGATGTAAATTGGGGGTGGGTGAAAAGTTTGTTCACTAGAGGTGGAAAGTAAAACGTTTTAATTTTTTGGGTAAAAAGATTGAAAACTTTGTGATTGGGCTAATAAAACTTAAAATCTAAGATAAGGAATGTGGCCAAATAATAAAATAGTAAAAGGTTGAGTTTGAGTGTATTTTTATAGAGTTTTAATTGAGTTATTATTAGTTAAAAAACATTATAATATAAACTTAATTGTTTTGTTAATATTATAAATTTTTTTTTTTGTAAACTTAGATTAAATGTCGAGATAACCAGTTGTACGCTTCAAACTTCTTCTGTTGTATAATCATTATTGCAAACATGATTATTGGCTCGAGAATCGATAGCTCGTACTACCAACCCTTAAGCTTTGGGTCTGCCCATGGCTGCTAGAAATCAACATTACCTAAACTACTTTTATAAAAATAAAATATACACGTACACAAACAAAACATGATAGTTAAACTAATTTACTTAAAAACTGTATTCATATTTTGAAGAATTTTTTTTTTTAAAGAAACAACCCATTTTTAAAAAGTAGAAAAAGATTTAAAAAATGTGCGTATTATTATAATAATTGGTTGGCGGATGATTAAGGGTTGGTCGTACAATGATGAAGAAGCTATGTTATATATGAGAGGAGTAGAGAGGTTTGCCACAATGGCGGCATTTATCCCCCAGGCCAGCTTGGCTGCATGCTATGCTTCTGCCACTTTAAATGTTACTTTAATGTTTGTACGGAATAACAATAGTTACTTTAAATCTATCCTCAATTTTGTTTTATAATTCATATCATTATATTTAAATATATTATTTTTAATATACATTTAATTAAATATTTTATATATCTTTTGAAAAATAAATTTTCATTCAAATTATCTTATAAACTCTGATTTTTAAGATGCTTTCATTTTAACTTTTTTAAAATTAATATAATTTTATTTACAATATCTACGTAATATATGAGTCAATAAATTTTAATACTAATAAATAAATAATTAATACATCACATGTTACACACTCATTTGATTTTCACGTGTTGTGCTCTTTTTTTGTCATTTCATTTACTAAATTTAATTTATATTTAAATCTAATCAACTCAATACAAAACTTTCAAATAAAATTAATAAGTAATTAATTAACTAAAATTATAATAACTCTACCATTCTTATAATTGCTATATTATACATATTTATTTTTTAAATTAACTCATGTAATATATGAGTATAAATGTAGTTTTGACTAGTATAAAATTAGCTTTCAATATACAATTGATAAACGCATTCAATATAAAAATTGATGAGCATATGTCTCTATGTGTAATGGAGAAAAGTTTGTAATTGACAAGATCAGTATCCTTGTATTCATCCGTCTTTTCCCTAAATGTGTGATCAAACACAAGCTGCTAGGATCAAGCTCTCATGGCAAGAATATGCTCATCGGATTTGATGTTACGTGTGTGTGTAGACAAAGTATCGTATGTGAACATATTATTCGTTGTGAACAACCATAAAATAACTTTGAATCTTATGAATCTTGTTAAGATCTACTGAACCATTTCATTAACATATGAATCTTGTTGGATCTTATTGATTTTGTTGAATCCTATAAATTTGTCAAATTTTATGAATCTTGTTGAGTCCTTTTAATCTTGCTACAAACACGGCTACAGACCTTATGAATGCAGGGCCGGCCCTGGGCCTGGTCCACCTGGGCCACCGCCCAGGGCCCAATCACTCTAAGGGGCCCAAAAAATATTTATTATGTTAATATAGCCCAGCAGTCCAGTATTATGTTATATGTGTTTTGCGAGAAAAAAATTATAGATAATGTGTTAGTTCAGCTGGTAGTCATTTCACCTTGGAACTCTAATGTCATGGGTTCGATTCCCACTGTATGTATTTTTTTTTATTTTTTTATATCTCATCACTATCACTTGGATTTTCATATATAGATATCGTCTATTTGTTTTATATCAATATACAATCCATCAAACTCAATATTCATACTTTTGTTTTTCAATGAGTTTGATTTTTTTTATTTTTATTTATCACGCGTGGTTTATGTTATTTATTATACAATTATTAAAAATACTAATGAGATATGTATTTGTTTCTTGAAATGTTACTTTTTTTTTGACACATATGTTACTATTTATATTATGAATTATTTAAAATTTAAAATTCTTTTTTTACAATTTACTAATAAATATATAATTTAATATTGTATGCAATTTTTACCCAATTTATAATCATACGATGTTAATAATAATTTTTTTGCAGTTTTTGGATTGAGGAAAAATTCAGAGAAACACCATGAAACCATTACACGATGACAGATTGTGAAGTTTTTAAAGACATGACATTGACAATAGTGCAACAAAATTAATATTATTTAATTGTAATTTTTTATACGAATATTGCTTATATATATAGAGGGTCCCTTTTTAAGTATATGCCCCGGGCCTAAAAAATGATAGGACCGGCCCTGTATGAATGTTATGTATCTTGTTGTGGACATTTTTATGAACATTTTGAATCATATGAATCTTGTTACAAACACTTGTTGATATATATAGGGGTGGGTTCAATGAAGATCCTTTATGTATCGAAAAACCTTGGAGAACCACAATGCATCGCTAGAAAATTGTAATGCATCACGTGGAAGTCGATGCATCACGTGGAAATAATGATGCATCACTCGGGAATTGTGATGCATTTGTGGTAGTGCATGGATCGATGTTCTTCGATGCATGGAGGTTCTTCATTGAACCCTCTTTGTACGTACATACATACATACATACATAGATCATTTAGAGTTGAAGAAAACCTCCTATATTTATTGAGTTACAAGGACTATGGACAGAGAGCATCATTGCAGACTTGCGGTGGTCCTAAATAGTACATGTACAAGGAAAGTAAAGCAGCTCTTATATATATGCTGTCTTTTTGGCAAAGATCATCAAATCTTCTGTAGGACATAATATTGTGGCTTTAACCAAAAATAAACTTAAGTCTCATCGTACATTTTCCCATTTAATTTCTCCATTTCTTTTTCGAAAATTTAACTCACTGTACGTACGGGAGGTCCCAAACTAGCTGTGAAATGCATGTGTTCACTATCACATGAACTGTAATGATTACCGCAGAAGCAGTGTGTACAATTGCGCTATATATATATGACTCGATTTTAGATTGCAGCCTTGTCCTTGTGACAGGAATGGTGGGGCGAAAATTCTATATATTTGTAGAAAGAAACGATGTAAAAATGCATTGAAATTCATGAATCTGTGGTTTGTGTCTGAAATAATTCGCAGCTATCGACATTATTGTAGAAAGAGGTGGCCTGTAGTACAATCAATAATTCAAAAGACATAACATTGCAGCCACATATATATCTTTCTGCTTTATACATTCAATTGGTTGGGCAGAAAGCTTCCATCAGAATTTGTATGCATTTCTGGTGCAATAATGTTATCTTCTTGATGAAATGTAATTAAACTTGTCATATATGTGGTGATCATGGCTGAATAACAGATCAAAACTGACATATATAACTAATTATATTGTTTAAGACAAAGCAATAGATAGATCAGATTAATTAAAACCCAACTATTCAAGTCCAAAACTCTCTGTAAAGCTCATCGAATACGTCCCATAAGAATTATTAATTAGGAGAAGTGTAGGCCCGATGCCCACAATCACACAGCACCATGATGGGCGCGCACTTATCATATATCATGTTCATAACACTTGATATAGCAGCAAAAGTTGGGCCGGATTTCCACCTAAATTACTAAAATCATTATTTGAAGTTATTCATAATTGTATAGAATCAATGCAAGGGGAACAAAATTTATTTCATAAAACCAAACATAACAACATGTGCATAGCCAATATTGAATCGAAGGATCTAAGATATACAAACATATGAAGGTATATAGTAGAATTCTGTAAGTGCGCGCGCACACACATATGTTAGATACACATGCATGCGCAGTTTCTCTTGAATGAGCACAAGTATTGTGCCTTTTCTTCAATAAATGTTAGCACAATATCCAAACTAATTAAAAACCAAGGGAAAGCAGAAATGTGCACCTGCACATGTAATGTTGCATGCAGAACAATGGCTTCATGCATAAGCTAGGGTTTATCTTTTTAATAATTCGAAATTGATAATATAACAGTGATGAATTTGGTGTCAAGGCATCTAGTCATTTGTTTTTCACAGTTTCCTCTATATTAATTATAATCTTGGATATATATTTTGTTGTGTGGTTTCTTTTAGTACCAATTATATCTTCATTTCATAGGAATAGAAACCATAAACCCTATATGCAAGGTTTTCACTGAAATCTTATTAATGGACAGTTGTTAAATTTGAATGTAATCTATCTAGCTAGCTAATCCTTTCACACCACACTAAGATGCTATTATCTAACCCTAATAACTTTTGGCACATATACATATTATAATCATCCATATATATTTTCTTCATTAGTTTGTTGGCTAATGTTAATTCCTGCCAATTTAAAAGATGTGATCATGTATAATATCTTAGGTTTTCATTTATGATTGAAACTTGGTTTCGCTTTCCCTCTTAATCCCTCTCTAACATACATGTATTGTTAGGATTAAACGGCACAAAGAAAGTGAAATAAATTATATATTATTACATGATGTTGATCGATGTGTTCAACACAAAGCTGGATGAAATTAATAAAACAAAAAAGACCAATATACAGAGTTACAGAACTAGCTAGAGAAGTTGTTAGTCCAAAAGGCTATCCAATCCCTCATCTCCGACGATCTTTAAGTTCCATAGAACCATTATCACTTCGATCGGTCAAACTTTTTGCATGGTTTCAAGGTATTATATTATTACATTGCATCGATCTCAGGGCTAGATTTCCTTGATGAAGCTCTCGTCGTCATCATATCGTAGCCCTGCAGCAAATTTTTTCAACTTCAATTTGTAGTTAGGTTGGTTCTTGGATGTGGACTATTTGTTTAGTCGATCAGTTTGTCACTCACTTCAGTTAGTCAGTTTTGTGATGCCTCTTTGTTTTTTTTTTTTTGGTGTGTGTAATCAGCTTTCAACTTCAAAACAAAAGCAGGAATATAATATTATGCGGCAAAGGATTCAAGAAACTAAGGCAAAGCACGTAGGGTTTTGAGTTTATGGTTAAAAAAAAAAAAAGCTAAAGTAACACCCCAGAGCAACCCCAATGAATCAACCAGGCGGTAAGACTTTGACCTTTTCGATCATCATAACCTAGTATTTATGTGTCCGAATCCCAGTGAATCACCAGGAATATTGCGTAAATGTGCAGATTCAAAAACTTTTCTCCTCGTATGTGGTTTTTCTCTTTCTAAAAAGAATACAAATTAACACAGATCTCAAACTTCGGACTGACATGATTATGTAAACCCTAATAAATAACAGTCACTGACAAATGTTACATAGATGTATTTTAATTCGTCCATGTGTATAAATAACTCAGTTCGACCTGATAAAAAAAGATTCAAATATTGGTATGTTTTTTCAAGAATAAAATAATTGAATTATATTGTCAAACACACATGTACAGATACACGTACACTCATATATACTGCAAGCATCCATCCATTTCTAAGTTACAATATTCAGATTAATTACAAACAACACTGACCTGCGCTTCAAATAATGTTCTTCATAGATCTGTGCTGGCTGGTAGCAGATACGTAGAATTGTCATTTGTATAGTCAATTGATTTCTGATGCAGCATCATCAAGATTCTCATTTCCCAACAATGTAAAGTAGGGTAACTATGTGAATCTTGATGATGCCGCACCAGTAACCAATGACTTTTTTTTCTGATAGCTTGAAAATCGATCATCGATCTAATAATATATGTGTAAATGTGAAGCTATTTGAAATAGATCAAGAAACCCTAAATTTCTGAAAACAAGACAAGAAAGAAAGGAAAAAACCCACAAAGAATATACAAAACTATATGAATAATATGTGATTTTGATGCTTGTTTTTCAAGCTCAATACCAATTTATATGATTTACGAACAAAGATTTGATATTTATGAAAGTTTCACACTGGGGAAATTAAGGCAAACTCGATGCGAAAATAAGAGAAAATAGATAAAGATGAAAAAAGAAGTGAAGAAATTGAATCCTAGCTAGAAAGGCATTAATTAGATGTAAATCTGTGGGGTTCCATATACATAGACATAGAGGAACAAGAAAGAAGACCATATATACACATAAAACACGTTTTAATTTGGATTGATCGATAGATCGAAGAGAAGTGTTACATGTAGCAATCAAAGGATAAATATTAAGATTCTTAAAAATGAAATCTTGAAGAATATTGAAAACCCACAAATTAAAGAAAGAAGATTAAGTAAAGAGCTAGGGTGGATTGAACTAAAACTTGTTCTTGTGGAAGAGAGAGGAAAGTAGTTTGGTGAAGAAAGGGTTTGGGTTGGGAAGAAGATATATAGGAGTGGAGTGTGCGGAAGAGTGGAGCCCATGTGAGGGGGAATCCAATTGTGTGCGAGTAATTTGGATCTAAGCAACTTCACAGATTCTCCCGCAATGAGAAAATGGTGACTACAAAAGTTATTATGCCTACAGTGTTTGTTAGCCATTAATAAAAGATGGATCGAAATGAATTATTACGATGAAATGAAAAAAATTTGTTTGTGTATCCTTTGTTAATGAAATGAATCATTATTTAAGAAATGTGACTCATTCAACCCTATTGATTTTTATTCATTGATGATATAGTGTTTTTTTTCATTCTCTCAAAGAATGGAATAAAATTTTAATAAAGATTTAGGGTTTTTTATTTTATTAAATTTCATCACATTTAATATATATTTCCACCCAACAAACAACGACGAATGGTAGTAATTTATTTCATCCCGATAATATAGACAAACATGAAAAAAAAAAACTGTAATTATTCAATCCATTACATCGTGGCATTCGTCAATAACATCGATGGTGGTGCTGGATATATAACAGCGTGATGACAAGGCGGTGGATGGAGGCCGGAGGGAGGGAGGGAGGAAGGAAGATTGTTGTAAAAAGAGGAATCAAACGAGAGATCTAAGGGATTTGAATAAAGTTTCCTAAAATCCCCAAGGGATATGAATATCAAAACTAATTCTAAATTTTGTGTTATTAAAAAAAATATATTAATATATTGAAAAATAAATTCCACATTTCAAAAATATTCTTAGTACACCCATGATAGAATAATGATGCACAAAAATTCTTCCAGGATCTCTGATTCATAAAAGTTTTACATTAAATTTCAATACACACATATAAATTTAGGTTCAAGTGAATATCACTATGCAGTATATCGGGTGTGAATGTATGTGAAATTTACAAATCATCGTTATAATGTTAATTAAAACATGTTGATGGGTTTTAATCTTGATGGGTTTCAGAAGCACACAAAGGCAGTTATTGCAGAAGATGTGGAGAAGAATCCTAATAAATGTTAAATTTCTTCTCACTTAATATTCGAGGCATCGGTGGTGATGCAAAGGCGGATTGGGTTAGGAGGATTTATCGTAAAAAGAAAACTCAATTTGTAGCAATTCAAGAAACACAGCTTGCAAATCCAGGTAATTTTAACATTCAATCACTTTGGAACAATGATAGCATGGAATTTGAATTTGTTGAAGCTGCAGGTAGGTCTGGGGGTTTATTAAGCTTTTGGGATTCATCATTCTTTAAGAAACAAAGATAGATTAAAGGAGCAAACTTTTTAATTATAGAAGGGAAGGTTGCGGGCGTATAATGAATCGTTGTTTGTAGCCAATATTTATGCTCCTAGGTGTCCTATGATGAGAAAATCGTTGTGTGATTGTTTGTTGGAACATATTTATGTAAAGAATGGTATGTGGATCTTAATGGGTTATTTCAATGAGTTAAGATGCAGAGAGGAAAGGTTGGGGTCGTCATTTTCATATTCACAAGCTACTCGATTTAACAATTTTATTCTTGATTCTGATATTTCTGAAATCAATCTCGGAGGCAGGAAATTTACTTGGAGAAGTGAACACGGTTGCTCATTCAGTAAGCTTGATCGCTTTTTTGTTAATCAAAACTTTTTTTCTGTTTGCTTTTCTGCTGCTGCCCTTGTTCTTCCTAGGGAACTTTCTGATCATTGCCCAATTCTTCTAACTTGTGAGAAGTTGGATTTTGGTCCTACTCCGTTTCGATTTTTCAATTCATGGTTTTCTCATCCTGATATTGAAAATCTTGTTTCGCATTCTTGGAATTCTTGCCGGGCAACTGGCAAAGCTGATTATGTTTTGGGTGCTAAACTTAAAGATGTTAAAACTGCCTTGAAAGAATGGAATATCAAGAACAGGGATCCTCAAAGAGTGCAACTTTCTGAACTTCGGAAAAAAAAATTAATGATCTGGATATTATTGCAAAATCAAAACCTCTTCATCAGTCTGAACTCAAGACTCGAAAATGTTTCAGGTTCTCAGTTTTAGAACTGGAAAGAAAAGCTTCTGCTGATTTCAAACAAAAATCTCGCATCAGGTGGGAGGTGGAAGGGGATGAGAATTCTGCTTTTTTTTCATGGGGTATTTAACTCGAAGGAAAACGAAAACAGAATCAATGGGATTACATCACAAGGTGAATGGGAGACGCATCCGAAATTAATTAAGGAGGAATTCAGAAGTTATTTTGCATCAAAATATCATGAGCCTCTTCCCATGAGGCCTAAGTTTTTATGCTCTTCGTTTAAAAGACTTCCAGCTGATAAGAGTGCAATGGCGGAAGCTTCATTTTCTAATGAGGAAATCAAAGAGGCTGTATGGGAATGTGGTAGTGATAAAGCCCCCGGTCTGGATGGTTTTAATTTCAAATTTATCAAGCACTTTTGGAATTTAATGGAGGGTGACTTTATAAAGTTGGTACGACACTTTCAAAAGCATGGGTCGTTCTCTTCTGGTTGCAATTCTTCCTTTCCTAAGATCAATGATCCATTGCATCCGAAAGACTTCAATAAGCCTAATCGGATGTATTTATAAGGTAATTGCTAAGCTACTTTCATTGAGACTTAAAAAAGTTATTGGATTGGTGGTGAGTAATGAACAATCAGCTTATGTCGAAGGGAGATAAATTCTTGACGAGCCTTTAATTCTCAATGAAGTATGTAGTTGGGCTAAAAAATCAAAGATTCAAGCTCTTCTTTTTAAAGTTGATTTCGAGAAAGCTTTTGATTCCATTTCTTGGGATTATCTTGATTGCAGTATGGATCAAATGAATTTTGGTTGCAAATGGAGAAAGTGGATTTTGGGTTGTCTTAAATCGGGAAAGTCGTCTGTGCTTTTCAATGGCTCCCCCACAAACGAGTTCCTTCTTTCTAGGGGATTGAGACAAGGTGATCCTCTTTCACGTGTTCTTTTCATACTTGGGATGGAAGGCTTACATATTGCTATCATGGAGGCACAATCTAAAGGTATCTTTGTTGGCCTTCCCTTCCTAATGGTGGTCCTATCATCTCTCATCTCATGTTTGCGGATGATGTTATGTTTATTGGTAAATGGTCAATCTCAAATGCTATAAATCTTACAATTTTCTCAATTGCTTCAAATTGGCTTCCGGATTGAAGGTCAATTACAGCAAAAGTAAAGTGTTTGGTTTAGGGGTTTGTACATGCTCAAGACGTCGTTGACTTGAGTATGTTTCTCAAATGTAAGCCTTCAAAATCTGCCCTTCACTTACTTGGGGCTACCGGTTGGGGCAAACATGAACCGTGTTAGCTCGTGGAACTCGGTTATTGGTAAGGTCAAAAACAGTTTGTCAATATCATTTTGAGGTAGGGTTAATTTGTGCAAATCCGTTTTAGGGAGCATACCTTTATATCACTTCTCACTTTTCAAAGCTCCTGTAAAAGTTATTTATAAGAAGGAAATTTATTTGGGGAGTCAATGCGGAAGGAAGATTAAAGATTTGTTGGGTGGATTGGCAAAAAACATTGCCCCAAAAGCACTAGGTGGGCTTGGAGTTGGATCGCTTAGAGTTATTAACACCTCTTTATTGTGTAAATCGTGGTGGAGAATCAAAATGGAAACCGGCGCCTTATGGTCAAGGGTGATCATGGCTATACACAAAAAATCAGGTAGGAATGCAAACTCAAAGCAAAGTGGTGTCTGGCTCAACATCTTTAAATCAGGTTCAGCTCTTCTCTCTACGAATCTTAATGTTGATGATTTTATTCTTAGAGATGTAGGAAATGGTGAACAGTCACTATTTTGGTTGGATCGTTGGTGCGGATCTAGGTCATTTTCTCAATTATTTCCGCCTTGTCCACAAGACAGAAAGATACAATATCGCAATGGGGATTCTTGTGTAGTGATGGTACTATGAGGTGGTGATGGCCATCTCATTTTGGAGCTCTAACGGGCATTGTTGCTTCTCAACTTGAGCAGCTTAAAGGTATTCTCCAAGCTTTCATGTTCAGAAATTGCCAGGATTCATGGAAATGGGTAGGGGACTCATCAGGTGTATTTACGGTGAAATCATTAAGAAGTATTATTGAAGGTACTATGTTTAACTTCGTCAATGGAGAATCTTTTTTGGATCAAGTGGTCGAAAGTTAATTGTTTCATTTGGAAATTACTTTTGCATAAGCTTCCCACTATGCCTAATCTATTGTCTAGAGGTGTTCCAATTGGTACTTCTTCACGTCCCGTATGTGGTCTCCATATTGAACCAACTGATCATGTGTTCTTTCACTGTGCTATCTCAAAGAAGGTGTGGGATTGGACTTGCGCATGGTGTGATTTAACAGTGGCTAATCATTCATCGGTGGAGTTATTTATTAATTCCATTATCGCAAAAGGTAAATCAAAATTGGCTAGGAGATTCTTACAAGCTTTGGTGGGCTGTGTTTTATGGTGCATTTGGAATTCAAGAAACAATGTGGTATTTGATGGGGCTAAATTTAATCATTCATTGAAATACAATCTCATCTTTTCACTTGGACGAAATATAGAGCTAAAAAGTCTTCTTTGTATTGGGTGCAATGGTGTTGTAATCCTATGGTTAATTTACATATTTAATTGTGTAATAGCTTGGTTGTATAGGCATTTGTAACCTTTTTTTAGCATCTTGTTAGTATCATTAATAAATTTCGAGATATTTGGGTTGGGTGATGGCAATGTCGTAACTCTTTCCTTTTATCCTTTTTGCTGTTCAAAAAAAATCAAGATGTAGAAAAAACTACATTAAAAGTTTAAAACATTGTGACAAATCAGTATCAAAGGATCAATATATTTTTCGGTTATATCAATGACGACCAAAACTTGCTCAAAAATTTTAAAATGTATACAAAAGTAAGATTCTAAATGTGTAAATATTTATTTAAATGGCTGATGCTTGCTTTATCTTCTATTAGCAAAAAAAAAATTGATTGATTTAATTGTTACATATTTAAATTATTTTTTTCGCATAGTTATGTACGTGTAACGTGTCCTTGTTATTTTATAATTTTTTGACATTTTTTTTTTCGGAATTTGACATAAATAAAGTGGATTTGATAATTAGATAACATAGTGCCATTTTGATAATTAGATGGCTTTAGTTTTTTTTTTTTTTTTTTTAACATTTGTGTCCATATATATATGTGATGTTAATTAGTCTACCGTACTACAAGAAATGTGTCATTTAATGACAAACGCTTTTAGTGACACAAAAAAGTGTCACTATATCTTACTTTTAGTGACACTTATGGAAAAGAGTAGGTATAAAGCAATCTTTTACTCACGCTTTTTCTAAATTAGTGACACAAAAATTTTGTCACAAAATACTTGAGGACTATACCAATATATATATATATATATATATATATATATATATATATATATATATATATATATATATATATATATATATATACTCACTCCACTTTTACCCACTCTTTTTGTTGTGTAGGTAAAAGATTTTGATACCTATAGTGACACTTCTTTTAAACAAAAAATGTGGACAAAAGTGGAGTGAGTATCGATATATAGTGACTAAAAATGAATGTGGGTATAACCCTCAAGTATTTTGTGACAAAATTTTTGTGTCACTAACTTAGAAAAAGTGTGCGTAAAAGATTGCTCTATACCTACTCTTTTTCATAAGTGTCACTAAAAGTAAGATATAATGACATTTTTTGTGTCACTAAAAGTATGTGTCACTAAATGACAGTTTTCTTGTAGCGGTGGTTGAACATATATAATCTATTAATCTATAATAGAGGTCTGGTTCTGAAAAATGTTTCTCAATTATAGATTATGCAAGTTAATTACCTTTAAAAGTTTTGACCTATTTTCATACTAGTTTAAAAAAATGTAGTAATATTAGTTTATTAATTTAAAAATATATAGGTAAAATATAAGAAAACTGGTTTAGTCCGCCATTGATAAACAACATTAATTGGAATTATACAAATTTCTAGTCGAAAACCATGCATATAGGGTAAATTAACTAGATTGGAAAGGGTACGTGATTTACAACCTATGCTGCTAACTTTTATAAATTTCTCATTTTAGTTAACCTTGTATCAATGCATGCTAGAAAAATCATTAATAACAACATATATATTAAATGGTTAAAGTCGTACAAATTCAACATATTTTTCTCAATTTACCTAAATGACTAATTAACTTTATTTTTTGACGGATGGTAGTTATACTCCAAAATAATTTGTCAATATGGTACATGTAACCAGCAACTATGTTGATATGACAGTTTTTGCTGATTCAAATGACAAATTGACAGATTTTTAATGACATGATGCTTACGTGGATTTACCATATCAACATAGGTACTGGTTACACATACCATATCGACAAGTTATTTTGGAGTACAATGTGGATTTGATCTATATAAATAATTTAGAAAATCCACATAAGCATATAAATCATTTTCATACTTCTAAAAACACAAATATAATATCATTACCGGTAGAACCGGTAATCAAAAATACCATATAAACAATAAATTCTAGGTACAAGTATCAATGAGATAAAAAAAAATAACTAGATTAATCATTCGAGTAATTTCAGTAAAGTGACATACATTTGTACGACTTTAACCCTATATTAAATTAAGGTCAAAGCTAAAAAGGTCTCTGTTAAATCAAAATTAACAATAGATTTGCATAGCAGTTACTAAATTAACAATGGATATTCAAGACAATTTTAGTTTGGTGTTAAATTAGCAGCAGATTGAGTTAATTATTGCCAAAATCAAAATTAATAGAAAATTAACAGTAGATTTGCATAGTCGTAGTTGCTACAGAATCGAGTACTTAATCCTTTGCTATTGTTAGGCATTTTCAACAAGAAAAAGCTAGATATATGTTGCTAGGGATGATCAAAAATCCCATTTTTCCCGTCCCGTCTCGGTACCGTCCCAAACCCGTCCTGGTACCGGTACCGATTAGCCGAAGATGGTACGGTACTCGGATTTCCATATATGACTTAAATCGGGAGTCGGGAAAGCGGGAGTCAGGACTAGTTTAATTCGGGAATTCCCGATACCGAATTAGGGTATAAATAGTCATGTTTTTAAAATTTTTAATTTAGTCCATATCATTTCCTAACTTCTAATTATATGCAAAACCTATTTTAAATCCCAAATTTCTCATTCCTCATTATTGACAAACAATCATTTAACACTTATGAAACTGTCATCAGTTAGATAAAACTGTTGCTAATTTTTTTTCTTTGGGGTTTTTGTGTTTTATTTTTAATTTCAACATTTATAACACTATAAAAATGTTAATAATTGGTATAATAACTAATACCAATTTTGTTTTAGCATTATACGTCATGCATTATATGTTGTAGATCGAACAATGGTACAAACGGGACTAGTACCGGTTTCCTGGTACCGAATACGGTACTAGTACCGATCCCAAATATCACAACTTGGTACGTTACTCGGTCTCGTATTTTCGTCTGATTCTGGAGTCGGGAGTCGGAACGGGTTGGTATGGTACTAGTACCAAGCTCATCCCTATATGTTGCTATAGTCAATGTTTCAGCATTCATATATGGCATTGCTAATTTGTAATTTAGCAACAATAGTAGCACAGACAAATTGACTCTACCTAAGAAAGGTTAGGGGATTGGGGAGCCAGAGAAGCAATGTTGTTCACTTAAAGCCTTTAGACACTCCAATGTTGTCTTTCGGGCATGAATATGTCTGCGAACTCGAAGATGCAGGAAGATATTTTTTATGAAAGTGCGTTTGTTTTTTCTTTTCGTCTGTCCGCGTCTGCAGACGTCTTCTCGCGTCTGCTGCATCATCTGTCTGCGTCTGCAGACTCATTCCTGCATCTGCAAACGTCTTGAGGGTCGGCCCTAAGCAAGGTCAGCATGGGCAATCGCCCAGGGCCCATTAATCATAGGGGCCCATTATCAAAAAAATTGTTATATATACTTAGGTCTGTTAACGATTAAACATGGTTATCGACTTCTCAAGTTTTCAGTTATATTTTATAATTATAAGTTTTTTGTATTTAATTTTTCATTTTTACTTAAATTTTGTTTATTTTGAATATACATATATTTATTAGACCCTTTTTAAGTTTTTGCCCGGGGCCCCGAAAATGATTGGACCGGACCTAAACGTCTTTCAGCATCTACAAAGACTGCAGACACATTAGGCCATCTCTTCTGACCGCAGATTTCTACAGCTAAGTCCGCAGACCGTAGACATCAACCTCTTAAAAAACAAACAGCACTGAAGAGTTTGGACTCTTAGTGTTGCAGTACCCAGTGGCGGACCCAGAAATTTTTTTTATGGAGGTCGGAGTTTAAAAGTAGGGGTGTAAATGAGCCGAGCTACTCGAGCTCGACTCGCTAAAAGCTCGAAAAAAACTCGAATTAAACGAGCCCGAGCCGTGCTCGAGCCTAAATTCGAGATCGTTTAATAAACGAGCTCGAGCCCGAGCTTCACATATCGGGCTCGCGAGCCTAAACGAGCTTAAACGAGCCTATATATTTTTAAATTTATAAATGTATAATATATGGATTAAATAAATATAAATATATTAAAATAACAAGTTATATATTATATTAAAATATTATTTAAAAATTAACTAAAAAGATTAATATATCTAATAAACGAGTCGAGCCCGAGCCGAGCTCGAGCTTGGAAAATTATTCACGAGCCGAGCTCGAGCTTTACATACGAAGCTCGAAACGAGCCGAGCTCGAGCTCGAGCCTAGTACTTATATACGAGCCGAGCTCGAGCTTAAACGGGCTTGGGCTCGGCTCGGCTCGTTTACACCCCTATTTAAAAGTTACGATAGTGTAAGTGTTGGAAAAAAATATAAATTTTTCAAAGAAAAAAATGTATTTTCCATGTTTTTGGACCAAATATAATTATATATAATTGTCAAATATATAATTTTTATTTTGTGAGTTTGTATTCTCTTGAAGAGAGGATTCCAACGATATAAATAACGTCCAAAACAGAGCTAAGATGAATGAGATATCGATGTTCACAGATTGGTGTTTGGAATGAATGAAACTCCTTCTAGTGGAAAAACTTGAGTCCCACATAGGAAGGAAGAAGAAAACCAAAATGGGTTTATAAGGAGGAGTGTTCAAATGACAAGATTGTTTGTGGTTTTACTCCAATGCCTACCCGCGCGCAGGGGGGTGCAAATCTTGGACCCCGAAGGCTAATTCACTGAACTCGTGTACGCCAGCACCTGCGAACACGAATGCAGCTCCGAAAATCAGGGCTCGTGCGAGGCAGCCTTTCTACTCCGAGTGAGAGCTGAGGGGTCGAACTTTATAAAAATCATGGGGGTCAAAAAAATTTTATAGGGTGGTGATTTATACAAAACAATTTTTGTTTTCATATAATAAACCACCATAACATTAGTCGTACAATAATGTAATTAAAAGTTAACAAAGATCATATGGTTTGTGAAGAATCATATAAAAGCGATTTAATTTATTGGCCAATATCATCATGTTAAAAGGAAGGATATTTACTAATTTGTATAATTAAAAATGAAACATATTTGATGTAAACTTCTATTTTTATGGATAATCTAAAATTTAAAAATATATATATTTGAAAAATATAAAAGCGATTTAATTTATTGATAAAGAAAGGGAATCTTTAATTGAGCCAATTATTAATTAGTTTTTTAAACTTTTTTTCTTTGGCATAAGTGTATGGTGGCCAACAACCTTGTACTACTTTCATATTTCCCCCCTTTTCCATTAAAGATCATTATTGTTTATTTCAATATTTATGTGTTCTTTCAATATTAATATTTTAATTAAAGGAACCGATTTAAGGTGGATCTCTGATAAACACTACATTCAGTCATTCAGCTGTGTGTGTGTGTGAGAGAGAGAGAGAGAGGACACTTTAATATGTGTTTTAAACTCGATTAATTATAAGAACCCAATAATTTACTTTAATAATTAAAATAACTTGTTGACTAATCAAAATTATCAATATATATTTAAAGCAATTTAACCATCACTAGCTGTGGTAATAATATATTTACTTTTATGTTCAATTAAAGTTTACTTAAAATCATTGTAATTAATATATGTTTTGTATAAAATAACCATTTATACTGTGTATCTAATAATTTTTTATATTTTAAAAAAATTAGATGTTTCTTGTCATGTGTCACTCTCTTCTTCATTTACAAGTTTTTTATTTCGCACCCTTTTTCTATAATTACATAACTTATTAATTTATTGATTATAAAAAATTTATAAAAATATTTAAAATACGTATACTTTTCTTTTCTACTACATCATATTGGTAAAGTAAACATTTTAATAATTTTAGTTAATCTAATTTTGATTATTTTAAAAATTTTGTATGTGTACTTCAATAAGTTACTATTTTACTTTCAAATTTAAATATGATTTTTTTTACAAAAATAATATCAAATCGGTGTAGAAAAAACTAAATATAATACATGATATATAATTTTAAAGGCTTTTTTTTTGTTTTTTTAATCAAAATGACATCCTTCATATTTTGAAATGACATGACTTTTTTATAACTTTTTATAAGTCGATCAGACATACACAAACTCCGTCTCTTTCTTTTGGTGATTGACAACTTTAATTTGAAATTGTTGTTCATAATTATTTTAATCTTTTACAATTAAATTGGTGTTTTATGTATCAAAAAATTCTTAAAATTGTAATTTATGATTTTGTTTACATTATTTATTCATAATCAAACTTAGTATAATTGTTTTCACCTCCCAATAAAAATTATCAAGTCTGTCTTAAAGTTTTATAAGGTATATCAAACTACATTTTAAGAATATATGTCTAGAAGAATTTAATACATAATTTTAAATTGAGCACTTGATTTTTTTCTTATATTGAGGGGATTCCACATTTATATTAAAAATAAAATTAAGTTTAAGTTTAAAACTTATACTTAATTTCCATCACGAGTCCCGCATTAATTTGGATGCAAACTTTTATGTATTGTAAATGTTAAAGTTAAACTTAATTGTTTATAAGCTAGATGAATATTACATATATTATAAAAATATTTTTATCATTCATATATTCACCGAACACTAAGTTTGTGTTCCACAAATTCTTTTAGGAAACGAAAAAATGGAAATATACTTCATTTTTACATTATTTTCATCATCTCAAGAATAGAAAGAAAAGAAATGATTTGTATTATAAAGCTTTCTTTTCCAATTCCTCCCTTTTCTTTCTTCTTCTTTCCTTCAACCGGAACACGCCCTAATAAGATTTCAAGAAAAACATATCATGTGAATGTAATTTTTATTATTTGACTATGTATAGTTTATGTAAGTAAAAGTAAATTTAAAATAACTATTTTTTTTTAAACGGCAAACTAAGCTACTTCTACTCTTAAACTAACTAAAATTAACAATATGTAAAAGAATAATTAATTAAATGTAACTAATAAAGTAATAAATTGCACATGTTAATAAAACCCATATGCAAATGGTGTTTTCCTAAAATTTCTTTTTAGTATATCATTATTATTAAACAATCAAATCTATGAAACCCCGAAAAGTATTAACTATTCTTAAAGTATGATTATGATTCAATTCGTTTAACGATAGATAATTTTGATCATCCTTAATTTTACTTACTTATATCTTTATTATGTTCATATTGTAACTGGTTTACTATGAATATTTATATATGTGACTGTTTTTTTTTTCCTTATCTTTGTCATAATCATGGACACACATTACATGGATGTGAATAATACTTTCGTGTGGGGTTAAGTGTCGTTTTGACCATCCAACTTTCAGACTTCTTTTTATTTAGTCATTAAACTATTTTTCGTTCTGATTTAGCCACTAAATTATTTTTTGTATATATATTTAGCCACTAAATTATCTTTTTACCGATTTAACCACTGAAAATTACCTCGATTTGGTCACTAAACTATCATATTTTATACCGATTTAACCATTAGTTTTATTTATTTTCTCCAAAATAGAACAGTAAACCAAAGTTTAGTGGTTAAATCAGAACAAAAAATAGTTTAGTGACCAAAATAAGACAGATTTAAAAGTTGGCCGGATGGTCAAAATGGTATTTAACCCCTTTAGCGTGCATCACATTGAAAACATTTGTAGTTTTGTATGTGAGGACCATGAAATTTTGGTGGACTCATGAGTTTGTTTAATGGTCAATATCAGTTGTTTTATTAAAAAGTGTTAGTATTTACAGAATCACTTTGATGCTATCTGCCAAACATTAAAAAAAATCACATATAGATTCTAACATGTTCTCCTTAATTTGAGCGTGAGTTTAATTAGTGAGTCATCACATAAACCCTTTTGTTTAATCATTCTCTAATCCCAATTTCAGATTCCTATTACCTTCTTGTGAAGTGGTTTTCTGCTGCCTAAAACTATGGGCTGTTTAACGTTTGAAGATAAATAATACATTTATTAGAATTAATATTTAAGATATTTAAATATGAATAATCATTGTATTTGTCTTTTTTTATTTTTCTTTTTAAAAAACAACAGGTCTGCTTAATTTATTCACATTGGAACAACATATTCCCAATTTTAAGGTATAAGGTATCTTAGGAATTTGTATAAATAATACATATATATATATATATATATATATATATATATATATATATATATATATATATATATATATATATATATATATATATATATATATATATATATATATATATATAGGATTGGGTTCACATGAGAACCCCTCATTACCGTGAGAACGTGAGAACCACTCTAAAATTTGTGCATCCACTGTATAAAATTGTGAATTTGATACTAAAATTAAAAGTTTTCGATATATTTATGCATTTCATGTAAATATTTACGCATCTCATGCTATAATTTATCTATTTTATGTACGAATTGTGCATTTAAGAAAATTTGTGCATTTGATGTTCAAATTTGTGCATTTAGTTTATAATTTAATGAATATAATTTTTGAATGTAATTTTAGTGTTAAATTATGATATTTATTAATATTTAAGACTAATAATGGTTTTAAGTAAAACTTTTAATTTTTAAATTTGTGCATTTGATGTACAAATTTGTGCATTTTGGAGTGGTTCTCACGTTCTATATATATATATATATATATATATATATATATATATATATATATATATATATATATATATATAGAATATGGTTCGTGTGAGTACCTAAAAAATGCAGAGTACCGTGAGTACCTGTGAACACACGGGTTTCAGATGTGAACTTGCTCCGAAAAAAAGTTTTTTTTTTGAATTTTTTTTCATATTCATTTAGATACAAATAATATAAGACTATACGTAAAAAATTATATACATTTACACTTTCTATCATCTTAAAAGTCATGTGAACGTGAAAAAATTCATGTGAACATGCTTAGTTGTGAACACACGTTCACAACAGCACACTTCATGTGAACACACACGTTTCACATAGTTCTAGTGTGTGTTTAGGTGTGATTTTTTGCAAGTAGTCTTGTATTGTTAATTTAAACATGATTATGAAAAAATTTTCAAAAAAAATGATTTTAAGCGAGGTACCTCCGGTACTCCGCAAAACTAGTGGTACTCATTTGAACCCAAATCTATATATATATATATATATATATATATATATATATATATATATATATATATATATATATATATATATAACAAAAAAACAACTTGATGTACGCTTACAAATCATTTTCCACAAATAAAAATAGGCATGAGTAGGATACAATATATCTTTTGAAGATAAGAATAAACCCTATGTTAATTTTATATATTAAATTTAAAATATATACTTTTTTAAAATCAATCAATTTTATTTACCAAAACCAACATTAAAAAATAAAGGAAAAATTATGTAAAAAACCATCAAAGTACAAAAAGTTTTTCGATTAAGTCCCAATTTCATTTTTTATTTCTGATAAGTCCCCAAACTACTTAAACCTTTTAAATTGGTCCGTTAACCTGTTATAACAGGTTAACATGTTTAAACCTATTTTGCAAAAACCATCAAAGTACAAAAATTTTTCGAATAAGTCCTCATTTCATTTATTTTTCCTGATAAGTCCCCGAACTACTTAAACCTTTCAACTTTTCAATAAAATAAAACGAAATTTTTTTTAAACTTTAAAAACAACGATGTTTATTTCGATGACAGAGCATGTCATGTTTGTCTAGACCAAAATAAGTTGGTTTGAAAATAATATTTTTTTTCTAAACGACAATGGTTATTTGAAGATAATAATTTTTTTTAAAAGTCCATTATTCCGGATAACATAAGTTGGTTTGATATAAAACATAAATGATGATTATTTCGATCCTATGTTTGTCTAAACCACAATTTTTGAATATATTTAATAGTTCATCCTGACTAAACTTTAAACAATAAAAATGTTCGTTTTAATTTATTATTTTGTTTGATTTTTTTTTTTTTTTTGCATTATGTGTGACGTGAGTGTCATTGAACAATCACTTAAATTGATAAAACAACAAATAACATGAGTTTATAAGGGATTTATGTCGCAAAAAAATTAGTTGAGGGATTTATAAGACAAAATAATTTAGTTAAGGGATTTATAAGACAAAATAATTTAGTTGAGGGACTTAATCGAAACAAATCATAGATTTAAAAAATCAACGTTTGCAACCCGCTCAACAGGTCACCGGTAACTTTTCTTGAAAAAAACATCAAATTCGTGATTTTTATTTAGTTAAGGGACTTATCAGACAAAAAAATTGATTAAGTGGCTTAATCGAAAAAAACTTATAGTTTGATGGGTTTTTGCGAAATTTTCCTAAAAATAAACACAAAGAGAGCCACGAAGCTTGTACACACAAAATGGACACGAACAACAACAACAAACCCCAAGTTCAATGCAGATTAGACACTAAATATAGATGTTGATCGTTTTGCCTCCACCAAAGTGGAGTAGGTGTGCGAAACTCATGTTTATAACCTGCGAATGAAAAATAAATTAACAGACTACTTATGCCCGCAAAAGTTAGTATCACATAAGTTTTTTTTTTTTCCATCAAAGTTTCTTTTAGGTTTAATTAAATTAAGCATTTATTATTATATAATAAAAAATTTTGTTGATGCATAAAATGTTAGATTTTATTGGTAGGATTAATTGCGTCAAAAGGTAAGCTACTGTCACATTTTTTTCAATTTGGGTAGCATACTAATTTTTTTTTTCTATTTAAGGTAACTTACTTTACAAATCAAGTTCAATCAAGGTAACCATATCAGATTGTAATGTCAAAACTACTGATGTTAGAACTTCTTTGTTCAGTCAACATTTTTTTACAGAAATGACAGTTTAATTGTTATATGATGTGCACTATTTTGTGCAATTTAAAAAAACTTTTTGATAATACCTTGTTATTTTGAGCAAATTTGAAATAACTAAGCAATATTAGAAATTAAAAAAACTGATGAATGGATAAAGAATCTGTCATGTTAGTAAATTTACCTTTCAATCCGATACAATTACCTTGATTGACTTGATTTGAAAAATATGTTATCTCAAATAGAAAAAAAAAATTAGTATGTTACCTAAATTGAAAAAACAGTGACAATAGATTACCTTTTGACGTAATTAACCATTATTTGTACATAAACTCTCATTTTCCTATACAAAATCTTGTCAAGTTTATACCCAACTAAAATGTCATATTTTATGCATCAATTAACCAAAAAAAAAAGATTTTTATAAAGAATAACAATAAATATGTTAATTGATTTAAAATAAAAAAATTTGATGAAAAAAAATAAAATTTTAATTTCAAGTTCCCCGTAAAAGTTAGTTTTTTATTGAAATGGTGGGGATAGATTTATGATCAACATGACTGTGCATAAATTTCAGGTTTTGGGTACAAACGACAAGAGACACGTCTACAAGAGCTACTAATGCGATGACAGAAGTTAGCAACTCGGGCAACGGTTAGCAACAACTAGAGCATAGTATGTTGAAGTAACGAGACAAACTAATTGAGATCGATCTATGTGTCATGTGTCCCCAGGATTAGATGATAAGGGGAAAATAGAACATCGTTTACACAAGAGGAAGGAGGTTGACGACATAGATAACTTAGGATGTGTTTGGTAGAGAGAATCAAAAAGAAAGGAAATGAATGCAAATTATTAGTTAGGAGACTTGAATTGTATATATAATTTCTCTATGAATTCTCAAATTGTATCAATGTATATGTTAAATTTTAATTCTTTTATTTCTCTAGCAATGGTGAAGAAATAAATAGAAGCTAAAATTAGAGAAAGAGAATTACATCAACTATATGGCTATTGTATTTTCAAATTTCATGGTCCAAAAACCATTCATTTTATCGTCTTTTCTTTTTTTTTTTTCGATTCTCTCTGCCAAACACAACCTTAGGGAAGCATTGGTCAAGAAAAAACCATAACAAATTTTTTTTTTTAAAAAGAACTTTAGAACCAAAAGAAAACTTAAAACAATTTGATCGATGTATAAACTGGACCGCAAATCGAAAAGGTAATTGGGCTTTCATTGGACTAGTTTTTTCATCGACCCCCTACGTACAAGATTGACGCTTATTATATCTAGGGTATCTATCTATCTTTGTAGATCTTGTATCCAGTGTTACTAAAAGATGGGAGAAAAACTTATGAATCAAAATTAATACACATAAATAAATTCATTTAATATTTTATTTTGATTTTTTTATGCTTTTAATTAATATAACTTAACACATAATGTTTATTTATTCTACTGTAATAAACAAATGCCATGAAATATATACTTTACTAATATTGAATCTTTTTTCTTTTCAAATATAGTCTACATCTATTTTAACCTTTTATTTTTAAAACTTTATTTCTGAATTTATATTTATATATTTTTAATTGATATAATTCATATTTTTTAATATTTATAAATATTATTTAAGTAAATATATAAAAATTTAAAATATTTTTATATTAGATATATAGATACATATGAATAAGATAATATTTAGATTTCTATTTATTTACATTATATTGAGAATAAGATTGATAAATTATAAGATATTTTGTCTTAAATTTAGAATTAGACTTAATTTACATTTTTTATAATAAATAGCTATACAGTTAAAGGCTTTTTAATTTTGACGAGCTAATAAACTGAAAAATGTCAAAAAGATGGATGGTGATGACATGTAACATCTAGACATGGTAAAACAATCCAAAATCCGATTGAGAACCCGAAATTCGACATCAATTTGACTGGGCAAAACCCGAGTTAACCGATAATGGGGTAAGGGATGGGGAATCCCCGATTTTAGAAAGTCGGGTTCGGAGCAGGAGGCGGGTATCCCCGTACCAAGTCAATACAAATTATTAAGACCCAAATTCAATAACCCAATAACAATTATAACACTGGTATTTCATTTATGCAGATCATTCAAACAATCACACACTATTACACCAACGTCTCACACTACTGTCTACTCCTGAGTTCTGGTTGATGATCTTTAGGCTTCGACCGGTGCCACCACTTCGCAACCACCTCTCTACCGCCATCACTCTTCCACCGTCTCCATCACTTCACAGCCACCACTTCGACGCACTAGGTTTTCACTGTTGCCACCACTCTGCCACCCTCGGTTCTACCGTCACCCTCACTTCATCAGTCGATCTCCATCACTTCACAGCCACCACTTGTATTCATCATTTCCCTCTTTTTCTCATACTTCATTATGTTTTGTTCTTACATTTATATATGGTTCATTTATATTGTTTGTTAAATTTGGTAAGAGATTCTATCTCTTTCATTTATATTTAACTTGTGTCACAGATTTATATTGTTTAGCAAGTGCTTATTGTTAGGTCATAATGTCATTGTATATTTGTATCATGATTAATTGTTTGTTAATTTGATTTTATATTGTTAGGTCATTGACTAGTTTATGTAAAAAATCATGATTCATGAACCACTCGATTATTTGGTTTTGAGTTTTTGTTTATGTAGTTTTTCTTTAAATTTCGTATCACGTATGGTCATTATTATAAGTATAATAAATATCTTTTGACGTTAATAGACAAGTATATAATATAACGACTATAAAAATGACTTAACCAAATAAATCATGTAGAAAAGAAGCGATTTTTTTATTTTAAAAACATACTTTAACATAAGCATATATAACTCAATTACACATAATAGTTTTAAAGCGAGTTTATTGATAACTAGTTTGTTACCCGTGTATTACACGAAACAGTTAACTAACTGTTTTTTTTTTCAAAAATTTGTATGAATTTAAAAAATTATTATAGTAACAACAAATAAAATAACAATATTATACTGCTAAAGAGATTATTGAAAAGATATGATCATTTAATTGAAGTAAAATATATAAATAATAATAATACAATTATAGAAATGATCTTTAGCAATTATCACAGTTTGGTTTTGCTTTTCAAGCTCCATTTTGACCTTAGTTTTCAATCCATTTTGCCACAAAAAAGCCATAAATTCTTTTGATTTCAAGATCGTTAACTCATGATTGACACCTATTTGGTAGAGAATAATAATCAATATATGACATTCAATCAATCTAAACTCATTTCCAAATTGTTGCATAAGTTGAAATTTTATTTTTCTTATCTGAATTGCACGATATCAAATATATCGTTTAAACTTCGATGATCAAATCACATTATAAATAAATTTAGATTTAAATCTACAACTAGAATAAGGACTAAAATTTGGTATATTACCTTGAGCGCGCCTTTGTTTGAAGAATATCGAGAATCGGTTTGTCGAATAATGAGGAACCGATTATGATAAGAAGAGGCCTTCTTCTTGAATGGATTTTTGCAATCCGAGGATGATAAAACTTTTTAGAACGGTAGAAAAGAAGTATATAATATAACGACTATAAAAAGGAGTATAAAAATTTCTTTTGACGTTAATAGACAAGTATATAATATAACGACTATAAAAAGGACTTAACCAAGTAAATCATGTAGAAAAGAAGCGCTTTTTTTTTTTATTTTAAAAACATACTTTAACATAAGCATATATAACTCAATTACACATAATAGTCTTAAAACGAGTTTATTGATAATTAATTGTGGTTTTGTATTAATCAAACGTATGTTAAAAAATTTATTATTAGATAAGAGAGAATCGGATGAGTCATTGGTGGGTCGATGCATGATACAAGATTAATTTGCGTAGGTAGTGTGGTTGAGATATACTCGTTTTCCTTTCACCTTTCCTTCTTCGATTTCGATCTTCTTAAGAGGCATACGTGGCAAACACTCAACGCCACCACCTCACCTATAAAATCCGGTTGGAAATTTTTTTTGACACGTGGTCCAATCCTATGCCAACATGTGTCCCTGTCAGGATGGCATGGTTTCTCACTTTCGTAATCTAAAAAGTCATCCAAGTATCTAAAACAATCCATTTCCACAGAGAATTTGATCCATGATTTAAAAGAACCGGGTCGATTAATGTTCAAAAACCATCACACCCTCTTAGATATTTATGTAATAAATTATAGGGGTGTCCAAAATTGGATATCCGAATTTCGGATAGTGAATTTTGCTATCCGAATCGGATATCGGATTATCCGAAAATTCATATTTTTTTGAAAAGTTAAATCAAATATTTATATATCTAAAATACAAATTGATATATCCAAATACATATTAAATATAAATATATCACAAACTAAATGTATCCGGAATTATTTTTACTCAAAACGACTAAAAAAAGTTTAAAAAACTAAAATATATAAAATATTAGTTGATAAATCTATAATATCAAGATAAAACACAAAAATAAACATTAGAA
This sequence comes from Centrapalus pauciflorus, assembly GCA_020465985.1. NCBI lineage: Eukaryota > Viridiplantae > Streptophyta > Magnoliopsida > Asterales > Asteraceae > Centrapalus > Centrapalus pauciflorus. The sequence continues at coordinate 341,239 of JAANYP010003565.1, read as the reverse complement.
TAATAATAAACACTTAATATTATGAAAATAACCAATACTATAGATATAAAAAAAAGTAAAACAAAAAAAAAAATTTGGATTTTTCGGATATCAGATTATCCGAAAATCTAGAATTTTACTATCTGAATCCGAATCCGAAATTTCGGATGGTTTCGGATCGGATTTTTATTTCGGATGCTTGATACGGATTATTATGAACACTCCGAAATAAATAAATAGATATGGATGTAAAGGAAGAATGGGAGGTAGTTTGATTGACTCGAGAAAACTTAGGACACATTAATAAGAATCACGAGTGCAATCTTTCACTTTTGCTTACTAAGCTATGAGCTGGTTTCCATGCCACCCTATTTAACAACTTAAAATCATTCCCAAAAAAATTCAAATAAAAAATGGGTAGAATTAATTTGTTCATGGTGGCAATACTTCTTCTCCTTTGCATATCGTCTCCTCCGACCACCATACACAATGGCGGCTACACCATATTCTGCTATGGTGTTGCCGCCATCAGGCCATTGGAAGAAAAAAGTGGAGAATACGTTACGTACAAGCCCAAAACAAGCGTAGCGAATGAAGGTCAAGGTGTGAATGGTTGCTTACCTAAAGGGATTCGACACAGTTCTGGTCCTAGTCGATATATCAATTATCAACCTCTTACTTCGACAACGGCTAGTACATGTTCGACTGTTACACCTAAACCGTAAAATCTCACTTGTATTCAGTAATCGATATTTTATATTATGTCGTCTTACACAAGAATATTGTATACATGTATATAAAGATATAGTGTGTTTAGTTTAATTGTAGTAAAGTTCATACTTTAAATGCATAAAAATATATTGAATACTAGTTTATTACCCGCGTATTACGCGGATATTTTTAATATATATAATATATAATAAATAAAAAGATAAATATATAAATATTATTTTTTAAACAAAAGTATATAAGGTGATATTATTATTTATTATGACCTATTAATTTTGTATATTTCTAAATATATATGAAGAGTAATTATTTTCTTATATATATTTTTTAAATTTTTATTATATTATCTTATAATTAATAAGTTAGTAGATTATTAGATTTTGTTTGATTTGATTTGATTTGAATTTAAAAGTGGATTATATTAGATTTGGATAGATTTAATTAATAAGTTAGTAGAGTATTAAATTTTGTTTGATTTGATTTAATTTGAATTTAAAAGTGGATTATATAGATTTGGATAGATATGATTTAAATTTCTTTATTCTTTTTAAAATCTATACTGCCACGTGTCGATTCATGGTGACGACACGTGGCTTCACCAGAGATGAGTATAGTTACTCTTTTAATAGTATAGATAGATTATTATACATTCATAGCAGTGAAACTATAATTTATATTGTGTGATTGTATGTACAATATGCTTGTTTAAGAAAAACTCTTTTTATTTTGTACATAGCTAATAGATTATTTTAGTATGACTCGTTCTTGGTTTAAAACATGCTTTTAAAGAGCTGGTTGTTGGTTCAATTTAGTCTCGATTAATCGAACCAGTTTAGTCCTTTTATCAATGCATTAATATATTTTAAGAAGTTCCTATTGCTTAAACATAATTTTTTTTTTCCTTAAAATTGAAATTCTGAAAAATAAGGTACCAAAAAATAGTTTTTTGATAAAAATCAATATTATGTAATTTCTTATCTTTTAGTCGTCAACTCATTCGATCTATTTGTTTGAAATGGTCGGATATATCATCCCTACTGAAACAGCTAAACTAAATACAAATTATAACTATCTATTGCTGGCGGTGCGTAAAGCCTCCAGCAATTATCAACCGTTCGATCTTGATCTATCGCTTCTGGGCCGTTGATAAGCATTTAATTAGATAGTTACGTTAATGCCCTTTAAAAAACTGTTCATAAACCATGACATTTGAAACTAAAAGGGTATAATAGTACAATTACAACAATCATACAACTACACACTCACCCACCACTCACCCACATAAACTACTCTCCGAGGATGAAAAAACCGTCACTGTTTTTTATATTTATTTTGATGGTTATTTTGAAAAAAAAACTGCTAAAATACAGTTTTATTTACACCCCCACTCACCCCACTTCCAAGTTAAAAGACTTGATTACCCCTATGCTAAAAACACTAAAATAGAAAATAAATAGGAAAAAACAAGGGTAAGTTAGAGATTTCAATAATACAATTATGATGTCAATAATAAATCTTTATCATAAATATCACTCACTCCATCATTTGGATTCATTTTTTCACGAAGCTCTTTCAAAACCTGTAAAAATCGAGAGGTTCTCTTCATGTTCTTCTATTGTTTTTATATATTAATATATTATTATTAATTTCAATTTTCATTACTAATCAGCTTTGTTTTCTTCTTTTCATTTCTTTTTTAGTCAGTTAGGTTAATGAACAATAAATATATACACACACATTACTAAATCTTTTATATATTATTATTCTTATTACGATTGTTATTACTACATAATTTGAGCACTTTTTATATATTATAATCATTATTATTTTATTATTATTTTATTTTTAATCTTTTTATAAAAATATACGCGTTTCTTTTCTGCTTACTACTTTTTGTGAGTTCATTTTTTTTATAACTAATTTAATGTTATATAAAAGTTTTAGTTAATCTTATAATAATAGCATGTGAATCTAATTTTTCGTTCTACTCTTTTTATACGTATTTTCTTATACATATTTTGTGTAATTAAATGCATCCGTAATTAAGTATAATAAACATTATAACAAGAAAATAAAAAACTATATTGTGATCATAATGATAAAACATAATGTATTAGAGTTTATAACAGGGAAATAAACACAATATGCATTCAAAAAGTTTAATGCAAAATAATTTGTCATCTCAATTATAGTTTAATAAAAATTTGATAAAACGTTTGGTTTAATAATAGTTTGGACAACAATAAATTTTATATTGGAATGTAGATAACACTAATGTAATCATAACAATATATTTTAAAATTTACATGACGTAATATATTAAAATGTTATAATGATAAAAACAAAGCAAACAATTATATTAAATAAAATAAAATAAAATAACTTTTTAATATAAAATTTTTCATCACTTTTTAAATTGTTCGGATAATCATTATTTTTATATAAAATGTAGATAAAACAATATGATAAAATGAGAGCGCAATATATTAAAAACTATAACTTTAAATATGTCACACAAACTACTCTACTGTTCAATTAATAGTGAAACAAGATACAAAGTTGGATAAGTAATAAAATTTTGTTTTATTATATGTCAAAAATAATATAATGAGGTAGTTGTACGCAAGACAACTATTACAAAATTTCGTTATTAAACAATTTGTTTGGACTTTAATGAAATTTATATTGGAAGGTAAATACATGATATGATCGTAGTGGTATGTTCGATTTTTTTACAAAACTTAATATAATAAATGTTATAATAGAAAAACTGAACAATTATATAATATATACAAAATAATAAAATAAATTAGCTTCCTACTTGCTAGCTTCAGTTGTCTGTTAAATTGCTTTATTATGCACTAGGATTGTAAATAAGTACACTTATAATTGTGATGCTACATTTCATAATATTTTTACATTTGAATGATATTTGTTTTTTTCTTAATGTTTCTTATACAAGTTTTGAAATCATATTTTCTTTGTGTTAAGGTTTTTAAATTTGTTTGCTATGAAAATTTACTACGTACCAATAAATTTATGAGTATTTTGTTCAATGCAATGTCTATTGCTTATGTTTAGTTTTACATTTACACAATTCGTAAAAATATCAAATTGAGAAACAAAATATTAAAAACTTTTGCATTCAATCTCTATATAAACAATATGGTATATAGTTATCTTTTGATAGTTACATATTTTGTTTTTGAACAAACTAATATATTAAGTACTTATAATCACACATTATGTTATTATAAAAATTCTATAATCTTTTAAAACGGCATAACCCGGGCACCGCACGGGTAAAAATACTAGTTCAGTTTTATTTTTACAAAATTGACATGGTTCAAGTACAATATTGTCTGGATGAACAATCACGTAGGATATGTAATAAATAACTATAAGTTTATACTAGCAAGTTAAGAACACTGAAGTATTATAATGAAAAATATGTTTTAAAAAAGAAATACTGAAATCTATTTATAATACTTTAAAAAAAAAAAAAAATTCTAGTGTATGGATGTCAAACAATATATTTACATTAAGTATAAGTACAAATGAATAAATGAACTAATACACAATGCAACACATCACATTTGGGCCTATATGTTATTGTTACGCTGATTTAAGCCCAACAACATCTATCTCATTGCTCCTTTCCTACACACGTAAAACAACTTTTTTCATCGTAAATTCATTAAAAAAATCTATCTTAAATATACTCAACTTTCACGAAGCCACCACGTGTCATCACCATGAATCGACACGTGGCATTTATAGTTTTAAAAAATAATAAATAAATTTAAACTATATCTATCCATATATAATATAATCTATTTTTAAATTCAAATCAAATCATATCCAACAAAATTTAATACTCTAATAACTTATTATTTATAATATAATATAATAAAATTTTATTATAATTAAAAAAATAATTACTATTCATGTGTGTGTAGAATTATACAAAATTAATAGGTCATAATAAATAATTATATGATTATTATATATTTTTGTTTAAAAATAATATTTATATCTTTAGCTTTTACTTTATTATGTTTTATATATGTTAAAAATATCTGCGTAATACGCAGGTAATAAACTAGTATATTAAAACGATAACATTAATTATTAATGCACATAAACAAAATAACATTTAATGTGATGGGGTTAAGGTGGACCAAGTGTTGTGTAAGGACGGTATGAGTGAGGTAAGATTAGGTAGGATGAGTTAAAAGCGAGGTTGAGTTATGATATGGTAGGATGATACTAAGTAGAGAAGATGAATGTAATGTAGTTGTAAGAAGAGATGTGATATGTTTAGTAGATGAGTAAGATCAGTGGTAGGGTAGGGAAGAGGAGTTGAGGTAGGGGTATGATACGATATGATGGGTATACAAGAGTGAGAAGGAATGCAGTAAGGGCGATAGTTGAATAGATTTGTGGTATACTAAGGTGGGTAGTATGGGGTAATTTAGGGTAAGATGGGTGGGTGATGTAAGGTAAGAGAGTGTAATATAAAACATAGGTTGGATTGGATCGATATGATATGTATGTGTGAATAAAGAATGAAATGTTTATTACTATTCATGGAAAACACATTCTTTTAATGGAAATATTATTTTGTTTGAAAGAAAAATTTCAGTCCATGGAAATTGACAGAATAATATGACATGAGAATGAAATGTTAATTCATTTTCCATCATGTGAACCAAACGCCCTCTTTAGATTTACAAATCAACGAAACAATGTAAAATATTATTTGTATTTGAATTATATAAACTAGGGGTGTTATCGGGACAAAACCCGGACCGAACCTGAATTTGGTTAAAATCTAAACCCGAGGACCGGACCATTAGTTTACAATCGGTCCTATTCGGGACCGGGACCGGTTCGGTCCGGGTATTTGGTGCATAAAAACTCAAAAAGTAACTCCACTTTGAAGGTTAGAGGTGTTATCGGACCGAACCGGACCGGACCGAACCCGAATTTGGCTAAAATCTAAACCCGAGGACCGACCATTACTTTACAATCGGTCCTATTCGGGACCGGGACCGGTTCGGTTCGGGTATTTGGTCCACGTATAACACTCCTAATATAAACATTAATAATAAAATAAAACCGACTCTTAAATATTAATTGTTTATATTACAAAGAATATTAATTATGTAATCATTAAAATGATTGTTTTTATATAAAAATAAGATAATATATAAAATAAATAGTAAAGGTCGTCAAGCAGCTGAAGAAAACCGAGAACCAACCTATCAATTAACGAAGGAAATCAAGATCAAACAATCTCTTTCAGTTTTAACTCCTTCCGACGGAATCCTCCTATACCGATCCACAAACAATTCCTCTGTAGATCGTTTGAGATATTGAAAGAATATAGTTGTTGTACCATACGCCATGGGTTGCTCCTCCTCCCTTCCAGGTATTCTTTTTCATCTCCTAATTTAGGGTTTTACTGATTCAATCAATCAGTAACAATATTTTACACCTCGTATTCATTGATTTTATCGATCCTGAGCTGCGAAAAGTTTGAATTTAACTTTGAATTGAGATAACTTCTTATGCAGGCGCCTTAACTACTTTACTTTTCGGCTTAACGTGGCTTTTCAAACTGTTTTGTGATACCTTTTTTTTATGTTGGCTTCTTTTAATTGGGTTGTTTGGGGGTTGCCTGTTTGCAGATAGGAGTGCGGGGCGGGTAGGTGGACTGAATCCGGATAACGGCGGTGATTCTGACGCCAAAAATCTACGCGTTAAGGTAGTCCTTTGTCTTTTTCTTTCTATGATTAAAATCAAGTTTTGTTTACCATTTGAATGTGAAGTGTCTTCTTTACCATTTGGGTTTAATGTTTATGTAGCATTAAGTCATGGGGATGCTAGAATTTCCATTTAGATTTTGTTTGGTAATATCATCAAATTAGCAGATGACTTTTGATCTTGGATACTGTTAGCATTTTGACTGGCAATATTCAGATCATAGTTGCAGGAATTTTTGGGTTGAACCATGTGGTCTTGGAGCCTGGGTTCTCCAGGCAAAAGGATGTTCTTAATTGTGAAGCTATCTCTCGAAACATTGGATATTTTTTTTCTTAATTATCCTGCTAGAAATGTTTAACACGGAATAAACATGGAGGATTTATTATTCTGACAAGGATGAAAACTCTTTGTTTGATTCTGTACTTCTTCGACATGTAGGATACTAAACTCTTGGGGATGGCATTACTTACTGAAGGGAGGAGTCCTGGTTTTGACAATTGACATAGAGACAAGAAACTTTGAAAGATAACAACATGCTTATTAGATAATTATATACAGCTAGTCTGAATTATTTTCTTTCTATCATATTGTTTAAAGGTTAACTTTTCTGCATTAGTTAATAGGATACAATGTCTATACAACTGAACCTTACCTAAGACGCCTTTGTGAGTCGCATGACAAAGCCTTTGGATGTTGCAACCCTGTAGTGAACATCGGAAACTTGAGAAACCCCTGTGCAATGCAAAAAAAAAAAAAAAAAAAAAAAAAAAAGCTCCTCCAAACTAGAAAAAATTAGCTGTGCTTATTTTTCCTAACAAAAAGCTTGATCTTTAACCAATATGAATTACCTTGAAACCTCAATAGCAGGATTATGGACCCCTTTCGGCCTTTCACAATCTCATCACGTTCACACTAAACAAGTAACTGGTTTCCTCAGATCTTATAGTAAAGTCAAATTAGTCTCATGAATCGATGAATGCACTCAATTCATGCATGAAGCCAGTATGTGGAAAGGAAATATAAATGAAGATATATGAGGAACTATGGATGCAGTCCGTGTCTGATTACCGTCATACTCATACCTTGAGGCCATGATACTATAAGAAAAGACAAAAGCAAAGAAGAAAATATAGTCTGTTCATACTTAATGTGAATATATGATACAATTAGTTTACTGATGGAAATTCATATTCAATGTGAATAGAGTTCAAGTAACTAATTGAAGATAGAGCACATAGGAAATAGTATCTGCTGCTTGTTCAGCAAGTCTTTAATCAAGATTCTTAACAATTTAGTGTGAACATGGTATAAATGACCAGGACATTATACATAAGAAACCCCAATAGTTGGTGTTTAACAATAAGCTGATTAGCTGAGAGTACCAGAATTATTGTAAGTCCACGTCCCTGCTGGATCTTGGAATGCAATTGAGGGACCCTGTTTTTATCTTTCATTTTTTTCTAAATTTGATTTGGAGAGGTATGTTGAGTTGAGGGACCCTATTTTATTTCTTTACTAGTTTTCTAACCCACGTATGGCGTGGATATTTTTAGTAAATGCGATATAAATTCTAATTTTAATTAAAAAATACAAGAAAGAATATGAGTACTTGTCAATTTGAATTTGGATTAGCTAATAAATTTACAAACGTCAAAAAGATAATGATGACAAACCATGTATTAGATAATGACAAATGGTGGATAGAATTAATTATTTATTAATCTTTATAGATTTTAAAAAAAATAATTTGTATTTATCTTATATTTATTTTAAATATAATAAATTGTATATGATTTCTGGTAGAAACGTGGAGGTGACAAATAACATTTATGTGTTCTCCTTGATTATATATAAAGATTTTCTAACCCATGTAGTACGTGAACATTTTTATTTAAAATAATTTACATAAAATGTGTATAAGCTTAAATTAAATTATATAAATTTTAATTTCAATAAAAAAATTAAGAACAAGATGATTATTTGTCAATTTGAATTTAGATTAGCTAATAAATTGATAAATGTCAAAAAATTAATGATGACAACTGGCATCATTAGATAATAAATTGTATTTTTCTTTTTGGAACGTAAAATGATAAATTAAATTTATATTTTTTTATTTTAAATATAATAAACTGTATTTATCTTTTCTAATGAAACTGTATTTATATTTTCTAGTGAAACGTAAAGGTGACATGTGACATTTAGATTTTCCTCTTTATTATATATAATGATTTTTGTAGTTGTTTCCTATGAATATATGATACCATGTAATTGTCACCCTAATCAGAAATTAATAAAGAGACTCGCTACTTCGCTAGTGCGGGCGTGGACGTAGGTCATTATTAGACCGAACCACGTAAATACTTGTGTTCTTATTTTTTTTATGTGTGGTAACTTATTTTTGGTGATCATTTAATATGATATGCCTTGTGTTGTTGCTTATTACACAAGAACATGGACATTTCACCGACCAAGACTCTTTCATAATTCTGTTAATGACTTCAAAGAGCTAGAAAGTTGGATTATGACAACTTTTCTTACATCATTGATCACACCATGATATTTGGATTGGACACCCCTTCTTCCCTGAATAATCACAATTTAGTGATGTTACATGATGCTTCATTAGGTGTCTTTGTTTGCAAAGAGGATCATGGATCTTCATGGTTCGTGTTCTAGTAATTTCATCTTCAAGATAGTGTACCTTTATTTGAAACAGTGGGCCCTAGCTGTCAGCCATTATGATTTTCTCTTTGGAGCTTTGTTTTCCTGAATAAGTATCTTGAATGGAAGCATGAAAAATTCTTGTGTGATGGCAAAAGAAACGTTCAAACCAGTCTAAAATTTATGCTTTAATCAGTGTAACAAGTTTGATAAGAATATGGTTGATTACATTATTCTGTAATTGACTTACCCAATGTGCATGACCTCTAAACATTTAGCTGGACCATGGATCTTTTGCAATTCCCTGATGCTATCACAACCTCACACAGAACAAGATAATTGTTTCCTCCATTCTCACAGTCGACTCAAGTCACAGTTTTATCAATCTATGAAGCATTCGAGTCTTTCGTGAAGTCAATATTAGAAAAAATAATGTTGAAAGGCAAGAAATGAGGAACACGGAATCAGCTGTCTGGATAATAATACCAATATACCATCAGTCCATGATACTGGCATGGACTAGAGAGAACTGAGAATAGACGAAAAAACCAAGTTGTTCTTGTTTATTGTATGCATCTCATTTATCAAAGTTTTATCATCTCATGCGAAGAGAATTCAGATGACTTAATGATGGTACTATCTTGCTTGCGGTAGTAACATATATTTCAAGGTTAACAATTTAAGTTGATGTTTGACATAGTACTATTTGCCAATGCCCAAAATAGCCTTTACACATACAAAAGCCATCACATGGTTATTTCACAAGTTGAGTACCTGTGTTGTTGCGAGCCCACTCCCCCATTGGATTCGGGATCTCAATCAATGGACCCTTTTCAATATCATTAACCGGATGTTTTAGGTTTTGTTTTTAGTTGGAGGCATGTATCAGTAGTAACTAAGTGTCGTGATCATGATAGGTGTTGTTCTTTTGCATAAGTGATAAGTGACTGAAAACTGATTGTAATGTTGATTGATAAGTGACTGACACTGATTATTGATTACTGAATTAATAAGTCCGTTTCTTTTGTATGTTGAATCTGTATTATATATATAACATATAAACATAGATAAATCTAAGAACAAAACTTGAACACAAGAATAATACACTTATATCAACTTTCTTTAAACATATATAAACAAATAAATCTGAAGAATCAAGTTTGTAAATAAATATAAAATGTATTTCAATTTTCTTTGACAAATTAACAAGAAATAATATCTGAAAAATTAATAATATTTAACATATAAACATGTATTTCAACTTTCTTTAATATATAAACAAGAAAATATTTAAAACATCAAGGATCTTTAACATATAAACATGAATTTCAACTTTTCTTTATCATGGTCGGGAAGTAGGTGGGTGTAGTCAGATTGGAAGTTTTTCTCATAAATTTTTAAATTATACATCCAACTTGTTCATAAATAGTCAGATATAAATATTTTAATAACACAAACATAATTCCAGTGTATTTTCTATTAACTTAAATATTTTTTTAGCAAAAAATTACAACGTAATAAAATAATTAGATGAAAACATATAAAAGATAAAAATGTAAAAATATTTTATCAAATGAAACATAAGATAAATAATTTTTTAATAATTAAATTGGATATATAAAAGAAACGTAAAATAAATAAATTAAATATTCTAATGGGGATAATTTTTAAAAAAAATAAAGAATAAATATATTTTATAAAATATATATATCTTAAAAAATAAAAATGTATAAACAATTTTAATAATTAAGGAGAGAGTCAGATAGGGAGGAGAGTTGTTTTTAGTTTTTAAATAAGTGATAATAACTGGGTAAAAGATAAGTTGATTGAATAAGTGATGATAAGTGACGATTTACCACTTATTACTTGTGAAAAAAGAACGCACTTATTAGCCAAAATCACTTACCGAATAAGTGAAACGGCTAAATCAGCACTTATTATAGGAAAAAGAACACCCCTTTAGACTGTTGCAGAAAAGAATTGCTAAATATAACATAGAAAAAGTGGCTTCTTGTTCTCAGCCCATGCATTTTGTGTCTGTGGAGGCTCTTTTCCGTGGGCGCTTCTTCAAATATTGCTCGTTTCATTAACCGTGATGTCCTTGCAACTTAACTAGTGGCAAGATAAGCAGTTATATGTGTCTTCCAATTGTAGTGATGACTCCTTTATAAGGCATTGTCATCGTCTCGTATGTAGTAACCCTTTAAGTGGAAAGGATTCTGAAGAGGGAGGTAATAAAAAAAGTTAGGATAGGCCACAGTTTAACATATTGGAAGAAGTTGAAAAAGATTCATCTGGAATAACAGGTGGCTTTGCACCACCTGAAATTAGTTGTGTTCCAGACTTTAAATTGATCATCACCATTTACTTTTGATTACAGCTGGTGCTATTAGGGGACTCTGGTGTTGGGAAAAGCTGCATTGTTCTTCGCTTTGTTCGTGGTCAGTTTGATCCAACGTCTAAGGTAACTATATATTATTGCGTTTGTCCGATATGTATATAATTGATGCCTTTTGCTATTTTAATAACTGGTTAAACTTTTGCGGGTTGGTATGAGTTCTTGACAAAAGGATCTATATTTGATTAGATTGTGGTGGTACCTTTTTATTCTGATTTACATATATAATTCATGGATGTGATTCACTTTCATCTACCATTTAACTAATGATCACAGGTGACTGTTGGAGCTTCATTCTTGTCACAGACAATAGCTCTACAAGACTCGACAACAGTTAAATTTGAAATTTGGGATACGGCTGGCCAGGAGAGGTACCATTGCAGTACATATGTATTCTTTTATGGTTAAGAGGATTCTTTGTATTCTTTTGGATTATTGAGTTGGTTAACAAGGATTCCCCTGTTTCCTACTTTATTTAACAAGATATTTTTATTTATTTATGTACTGCCAGATATGCAGCACTAGCCCCACTTTATTACCGAGGTGCGGCAGTTGGGGTTATTGTATATGATATAACTAATCCAGACTCATTTCATAAAGCTCAATATTGGGTCAAGGTATGATTTTTAGTAATTGAATTTTCTCTATGTGTGTGTGTGTATGATGACATCAATTGAATTTTATCATTTCATGGATGTCTTTTATCTTCAACTCTGCACATTGGTGGACAATGTATGATGACATCAATTGACCACCAAATGGAGATTCGATGCAGCGACTGTATAATAGCTGAACTAACTAGCATAATTATTTGCGTTTTGTCAGTCGTGAAATGTAACCAGATTCTTATCATGTTTCTGAAATCAAATAGAATGTCTCGTGTGTTTCGTCACTTTCTGGGTGCCATTGAGTTTCTTTGTGGTGCTCATATGTTCGTTGAGGTATTAGATAAGCTAGATTAAGTACTGAGCCTCGGCTCCTAAAAAACATCTTTTTATCACCATTCATCATACATGTTTTGATGATGAGATTTAGTTGAACTGAAATTGTCTCAAAAACTTACTTGTGTAGTAGATAACTGAATGAAGAACTTTTTTGCAGCAATACTCTCAAGTACCAAGGATTTGGATTTTGGATTGCTTATTATACTAATGGCATACAACATTATTAATTTTGGATGTCCTTAAAGCTACAAATGCATCAATGAATACGATGTTAAATGCTTGCCGGCATATGTGATGGACTTTCTTAGATGCAATCGCATGGTTTTTGCATTTTTCAGGAACTACAAAAACACGGGAGCCCCGACATTGTGTTGGCTTTAGTTGGTAACAAAGCCGATCTTCAAGAAAAAAGGGAGGTTTCGTCTCAAGTAAGAAACATGCTTCATTTCATTGACTAGATGATATATATTCTCTCTGATTATTCCTTGTTTTACATGCTTTGTTTCCTCCCCCCTCCTCCTTTTATCACCCAAGGATGGAATCGAGTATGCAGAAAAGAATGGGATGTTCTTCATTGAAACTTCTGCCAAGACAGCTGATAACATTAATCAGCTATTCGAGGTATGACATTATCTTCTCTTCTATGTTAAGTTTCCTGCTGTAAACAGATCCAGTGTCGATGTTTATTCAAGATACAACATCATCTTGCTTTTTTATTCATCCATAGATGCTGAAAATAGTTTTTTTTATTCATCCATAGATCAAAAAATAAAGTTTTTATTCATTTGTAGCTTGTTATAATAAATTGATGAGGAACCCTAAGATGCAATCTTGAATCTTGATGAATTGGTATCATTTTTTTTTGTTTGCACTTTTTCGTAGGAAATTGCGAAGAGATTACCACGACCTTCTCCATCCTGATACTGTCTCTTCAAAACATCAACAAAACCTTGTTACCCACTGCTTGTGTTGTAAACAGTGGGAAGTTTATGTATATTTGTGAGATAATGTTTGATGTTATATTTCTTGATTCGATGTCACATTTGCCAGACCGTAATTGTTATAAAACTGATGTTTTGCATCATACCCCTCTCTTGAAGCTCTGTTAAGTTGTGAAAACGCAAGTGTAAGGTGAGCGAAAAACGTTCTCCTACACACGGATACAACTCCCAATCAAATGCGTTTACCTGTGAAGTTCATGCAGGGCCATGTATGTTTCGTGCATTTTGATGAAATGGGATTCACCTATGCCGTAAACTAACACGAATGGAGGCTTATTTATGTTTGTACATTTAAGTTTAACCGAATGGATTTTCTTGTTCTTGTTCGTTTGTTTAAGTACAAAAGAAGAATGCAAATGGTAAAAAAAGAACTCCCTTATCCATAATTTATCATGAATTTAAATGGTTCATGTTGGTGAAATATATATAAAATATCATATCATTTGTTATTATCTCATTTTAAACATTATTATTAAATAGATGCTAATATGTTTATGTTAATATATCATTTCAATTTATGTATTCAAAACATTTATTTTATATTTGTTTTTCTATCACTTCTAATATAAAAAAAAAAGACACATTACCAAACCTTCATGGATATAAATAACACAATAGAATATTTGTTCATGTTCGTTTATTTAATTAAAGGAACTTCTAACAGAATAATTCATGAATATTCTATTTGTTTAAGTTGTACCTAAGATGTTATGTAGTATGATGGTTTGTTTTTCCACATAATAATAATGTTTTTCGATAACACATAGTCCAAAACATCGTAGTATATTATTTTATTTGAGCAAACAAATACCAAAAAGGATTATAAAAAAATAATTAAAAAAAAAACTAATCACACATCAAACTGATAAACAAGCATCTCCTTATATTTAATGCGTTGGATATGATGAAGTTGGTGTAGGGGTGAGCTCGGTACCGGACCGAACCGAACCGGTACCGATCCCGAAAATACCGAAACCGAATTATTAGTTTTGAAAGAACCGAATACCGAACCGTATAATTTTATATGGTGCCGGTTCGGTCCCGAATACCGAATTTTAGCTAATTTAAAAACCGAATACCGAACCGAATGTACCGAATACCGAATTTTAGCTAATTTAAAAACCGAATACCGAACCGAATATATTAATTTTGTACCGGTTCGGGTTCGGGAAATGGTACCCGTCGCTCACCCCTAAGTTGGTGTTATATATTTGTATTTTTTGATAGTTGCGAATGGTCCCGTCGTGAACGCAAGGAGTGTTCCCCACCCCAAGACATTCTTTTGAATTAGATATAAAAATTTTAGAGATCATGATATCAAATAGTTACACACTTTTGAATTTGTGCACATTTGTTTAGTGTATTTTTATTTGTGTACATTTATGTAATGTACTTTTAAAAGTGTTTCAATTAGGTAATTAGATGATCTGATAACCGGTTCAACATGTTACCATGCTTAGTCAAACTTTCTTTTTGTACACATTTATGTAGTGTACTGTTCTTTTGTGCACATTTGGACCATTTGGTAGTTAAACTTTTAAAAGTATTTCTTTTAGATAGTTGGGATACTTGATGTTACGAGTCATCACTTATCAGGTCACCAAATTACATAATAAAAAAAACTTTTAAAACTACACAACATAAAATTGCGCAAAAAAATATATTACATAAATGTGTACAAAATAAAAAATACATAACTATATATTTTGTGCCATTTTTCCAAAATTTTAACTCAAACTAAATATCATTTTAATTGACTGATTCATACTTTTAAATTAACCAAAGATTAAAATATTAATACAAACAAAAAAGCCAACAATTATAATCATATTGACATATTGTATATTTTATATTCATTTCATTGAAATGTGTTATTTTAATTGTATTTAAGTTACATAATATTATTTAGGGATAATTTTACAAAAAATCTTTTAAGTTGAACAATTTTTTTTTTATTAAAAACCCTAACCATTTTTCATTGCACAAAAAACCTCAACTGATAAAATCTCACGAAAGGGATATTACCAGTTGTAACCGATCAAAAGTCGTAGGCCGCAATCGACAAGTTATCGGTAACCACCATAATTTCGCTGAAAAAGTAAATTCTAACAAAAAAAAACACAGTTTTGAACAAAAAATTAACAAAAAATGTGAATTTGAACCAAAAAATACAGACAAGTAAGTTCGTTAGAAAGAAGATTCTTTGGAGACGGAAGGCTGGTTAGCATATTGCAATCGGTTCATCAGGTTGCAAGTCGTTTTTTTGAAAAAAAAAATATCATTTTGATAAGTTTTAATCAGTTGAAGGTTTTTTGTGCAATAAAAATGATTGAGGGTTTTAATCACAAATATGTTCCATCTTGAGAGTTTTTTTTTTTTTTTTAACACAAATATCCCTGTTATTTATGAGATAAAATTCATATGGAATCGAAAACTGACTACTGAATTTGGAAAACAAATATAAAAAACAGATTTCAGAAATCAACAAGTGGATTGTGCACAAGAATCATTCACATTTGTGTAATTGTGTTTATCATTTTTTCAGATATATATATATCTCTAAACATGTGAACCGCAACATGATTTATTTCAACATTTAATATTTATATTAAGACAACATATTGGTTCGTTGAAAATTTTATAAGGGATTCAAATTTTGTTAAGAAATTAAAAGTATTATCAATTAAATTTGAATTTATTTTTTTTAGTTATTTTTAATTCTAGCAAATCACATGTTACTAAGGATGAAATGTCATAAATATTTTAATATTAAACATATAAAAAGAACAACAACAAAAGAAAGTTTATAATTAAAAGAGCATATTAATAGGGAAAGCAAAAAAAACCGAAAACGGTCGGTTTTTTTTACGGAACCCGGTTATTTTAAACGGGCTCGAAACGGTAATGGTACGACCTTTCCCGATTTAAACTCTCATTACATATTCGTTTACTTTTTATATCATAATAAGTATTTTATTTATATTTATATTATATAATAATGAATATTTTATTTGTTTGTATACGTTTAACAAGTGTATGATTTACTAGTCAACTTTATAATCATTTTCCATTTTATCTTTATTTATTTTTTTATCTGATTTTGGTTTGAATCACTAAAAATTATTACTCATTCCGCAATAAAATTTATCCATTTAATTAACTGTTTATTATAAACGGTATCTCGATTTCCCATAGTTTTACCTGTCAGCCTAACGAGATGGCCGTTAAATCCTCACGATTTTTTTAATTAACGATGTTACGACCAATTTTCGTCCCGAACCCAAACCATCTCATTTGGAGCCCATTATTCGTACATATTAACCTATCTTTCAAATTTACTGACACTTATACCAATCATATTCTCTCAAAAGTACATCTCCGATGGCGGCCGTAGAACATTCCGACGTAGTGGTGGTCGTAGTTCATTTTCCGGCACAAGGTCATCTCAACCAGCTCCTCCACCTCTCCTACCTAATCGCCGCCTACAACATTCCCATCCACATCATCACCACCACCACCCACGGCCGACAAGCCAAGACCCGAATCCACGGCTGGAATCCACTTTCAATCGACACCATTCACTTTCACGACTACCAAACTCCTCCCTTCACCTCCCCTCCACCTGACCCTACCGCCGCCGTCAAATTCCCCTCCCAACTCATCCCATCCTTCAAATCTGCCATGCATCTCCGTCAACACTTCGTCGAACTACTCTCTACCCTCTCACCGGCGGCCAAAAGAGTCGTCGTAATCTTTGACTATCTGATGGGCCCAGTTGTTCAAGATGTTGTTTCCTATACTAACGTCGAGGCCTACATGTTCTCATGTTGCTCGGCTTTTGCTTCGTTTTGGTATCACCGGGAGTCCACCGGCCGGCCAACTCTTGATGATGAACTGAAACTAATAGAGAAAGAACTTCCTTCTTATGAAGATTGTTATTCAGAAGATGGATTGTTGTTCATTCTTTCAACAGATGTATCTTGCAATAAATTTTCATCTGGTACGATTCTTGATGCGTGTAAGGTGATCGAAGGCAAATACATAGATTTAATCAAACAAGAAGAGAATCGAGATCATAAGAAACTTTGGGCTCTTGGCCCTTTCAATCCTGTTGTCATAACTCACCAATCAAGAATTTCTGATCAAGGTACGTATTATGGCAACAAACTTCAAATTTCTTTCACAAAAGGTATAATTATGATGATCAATTTTATTTTTGTATTGTTTTTGAGTTTTCGGGCTTGTATAAGTTAACACTCAACAAAACCATGTAGATTCAAGTGCCAGGCGCCACAAGTTGTTCGATTGGCTCGAAAAACAAGCACCCAACTCGGTTCTATATGTCTCATTTGGTACGACTACTTCAATCATCAACGAGCAAATCCAAGAGATTGCATTGGGTTTAGAGAAAAGCGAACAAAGATTCATTTGGGTATTGAGAGATGCCGATAAAGGTGATATCTTTGAAGGGGGGTGTAGAAAGATTGAACTACCAAAAGGGTTTGAAGAGAGGGTAGGAGAGAAAGGATTGGTGGTGGTGGACTGGGTGCCACAGTTGGAGATCCTGCATCACCCGTCCACCGGTGGGTTTATGAGTCATTGTGGATGGAATTCGAGCATGGAGAGTATTACTATGGGTGTGCCAATAGCTGCGTGGCCAATGCATTCAGATCAGCCACGCAACGCTATGCTTATAACTAAGGTGTTAAATGTTGGGATGTATGTGAGGGATTGGACACAAAGGAAGGAGTTGGTAAGTGCGAAGGTGGTTGAAGATGTGGTTAGGAGATTGATGGCATCGGATGAAGGGGCGGAGATGCGCAAAAGGGCGGCTGAGCTTGGTGGTAAGGTCCGGCGATCGGTGGTGGATGGTGGCGTCACGCGGATGGAGTTGGATGCATTTGTTGCTCATGTTACAAGATAGATTAATGCTAGCTTGTCCTTAGAATATGGGATTATTATGTTAACCTTAAACTAAATCAAGAAAATATTACAAAGTTTGATAAATATAATATATATGGTAATGTTTTGAATCATGACATATTAGTTTGAGATATGTTTTTCAATTTTTATGTTTTTATGATACATTTGGTTTTTTTTAATTAAATGGTCTCAACATGTTACATACATATGAATCAAACAAAAAGTGTTGGAACAAACATGATCCAACGTGAACTATAATGATTTCTAACGTTCGATTGTTTCGTTGAAATCTTTGGAGGAATTTGAATTTGTTAAGAAATTAGAATATGTCTATCGTTAAGATTGAATTCATTTTTCTTCTAATCTTCACAGATTCTAACAAACGAGATGTCCCATATGATTCAAGTTTAAAAAGTAATTTTAATTTATATGGTGATGTTTGTTCAAAAAAATATAATATTTCCTACTATAATTCAAACTTTGGACTCATATTTTAAAATATGATATGATATTTATTACGAGGTGGGATGTTTGTGATACTCGCATGATTCAGAGATGAGACCGACTCACATTTATAATGTTCTAGACACCTAGTTTTTTTTTTTTAAATATAATAATTTATTTGGTTTAATATAAGTTTATAAAGTATACTAGGATGGGTTCATGGCTATTACATTGGTTAATTTTAAATATTAATATTCATAAATATGTATAATATAATAAGGGAAAACTACCAGAATAGATAACGTCACAATTATTCATTAAGTTTTTTATCATCCACATCCTCTATTCAAATTAATTTCATCCATCCAAATCCATATTCACTGGATGAAACGGGTAAGTGGATATCCATTGGATATTAGAAAAACTTTTTTTAAATTACTATAGTGCGTTGTTTTAACAGTTGTAGTCACTCGTTATACATAGTTTGATTTAAAGAAAATATTAATCCAAATATACTTTAAAAGAAATACATACAAAACATAAATTTCTTGTAAATATTATAACACCAATCATTAGGTTTTTTTTAATAGAGACCACTTTAGAAATCGAAAGCTAAATTATTCAAACTAATTAGAACTTGGAATTTTGGAGTTAGGATGTCTAATAGAGTTTATCAAGAAAAAGGATGGTTAAATAGAATATTAGATTAAGCTAATGGCATGAGCTTTGATCTTTTACTCATTTTCTTACCATAAATAAATAATGTTATGACAATTTAATATGTGTTGTTACATTTTCAAATCTAATTAATTAAGTATGCAATAAAAGATTACAAATATATATATATATATATATATATATATATATATATATATATATATAGAATATGGTTCGAGAGAGTACCATCCAAATGCAGCGCACCAGAAGGTACCACCTTTAAAAAAACTTTTTTAAAATTTTTTTTTCATAAACATGTTTTAATTAACATTATGAAGATCGTATGTAAATTTCACATACATTCACATCTCCTAGCTCCTAAAAAATGATGTGAACACACACTTACATAATTTTGAAGACATGTGAACATGCATTTATGTGATGTGTGTTTTCATGCACTTAGAGTGTTCGGATTTGCGTGAAATTCACATATGATCTGTGTAATGTTAATTAGAACATGTTCATGAAAAAAAATTTCAAAAAAATTACTTTTAAGGGTGGTACCTTCTGGTGCGCTGCATTAGAAGTGGACTCACTTGAACCTAAATCAATATATATATATATATATATATATATATATATATATATATATATATATATATATATATATATATATATATATATATATATATATATATATATATATATATATATATAGAGGGAGGTTCAATGGAAAACCACCATGCACCTGAAAACTTGTGAAAACCGCACTGCACCACCACAAATGCATCAAATTCGCTGCGTGATGCATCAAAATCCCGCATGATGAATCAAATTTCCCGCGTGATGCATCACCTTATTTACGATCATGCCACCGCGTTTTTCATGAAATGCACCAAATCGGACGGTAGACGTAGGTTTCCATGGTTTTCAGGTGCATAGTGGTTTTCCATTGAACCCACCCCTATATATATATATATATACATATATATATATATATACATATATATATATATATATACACATATATATATATATATATATATATATATATATATATATATATATATATATATATATATATATATATATATAGACTAAAGATCTTTTGTGAACACTTTATTCGTTGTGAACATTGTGAACAACCAAAATATAGCTTTGAATCTTACGAATCTTATTGAAAATAATACCAAACCCTTCTATTAACTCATAAATCTTATTGGATCCTATGGATTTTATTGAATCCAATGAATTTTTCGAATCTTAAGAATCTTGTTGAATCCTATGCATCTTGTTATAAAAGCTACTATGAACCTTTTGAATGTTCTGAATCTTGTTGTAGACACTTCTATGAACCTTTTGAATCATATGAATCATTTCACAAACACATTTTGATATACATGAATGATTATATGTATTTTTTTTATTTGTTCACAACGTTCACAACGAATAACTTGTTCACAATGAATCTCATATGGTTCTATGGGGCACCTGTATGCATCGTGCAACTTAGGAACCCATATACACCATTAGATCTTGGAAAATGAATGGCTAAGATTACAATGGCAAAATGGTAATAAAGATGTAATTTGTGAACGCATTATGATGCACGATTTACATATTAGATGTGCATAAGGGTATTTTCGGAAAAAATAATATATCAAGTCAACTCAAAATTAAATTTATATTGATTGAATATTTAATTCAATAATCAAGTATTAAATGCTAATAAATTTATAAAATGCACTTCTAAAATTAAAAAATTCCAATTAAACAAAAATCCAACATGATGCTTCATCATCTTCATTGACTGTGCATCTTCGTATTTATCTTTCCCGGGTTATGCATCATCGTGTTCATATGGAGCACCAGGTTATGCATCATCATGTTCATACTGTGCATCTTCGTATTCGTCTTCTTCACATCGTATACGTTCATAGGTTCATGAGTTCAACGTGATGCATCATTTTCATCTTCATCTCATCATCGTCTTCTCAAACTCGTCGGTCGATTGTGTGTGTGTGTGAGAGAGAGAGAGAGAGGGAATAGTATATGGAGAATGGTTAATAAGATTGATTTAGTTTCCTATTTTAATCATAATCTATTAATTAAAAGAATAATTAATTTTTTCAAATAAAGTATTCCAATATTACCCTTATTGCATCATTTGTAAACAAGCAATGCATTTTTGGTTCTCATTTGGTTCCCGATGCATATGGTGCCCCATAGAACCTCAATATATATATATATATATATATATATATATATATATATATATATATATATATATATATATATATATATATATATATATATATAACATAAAAATGTAAGCGGATAAATGGATATTGTCAATGGATGAGAAATCTTCGTCCATATCCTATTTAATATTCATCCATATCCAAAATTCGCACATTTAATTTCGTCCATATCCACCAATGATAGATTGGATCGGGTGACGACTGACATGCCTAGTCACAATTCATATATACATGAGAGTGATGAGACATTAATTCTCTGTTATACAGTGGTAATGTTGTTGTCATAACTCGAACCAAGGACAGTAGTTAATATGCGACACTTTTAAAATGAAAATTCTGATTTCTAATTTAAAATAATCTCAATTATGTATTGTTATTAATTATAAATAAAGATATAAATTTTACCATGTTTTTCCCATTTCTTATATAAATATAATCCTATGATATTTAAAGTTAACATAGAGTCATATCTCTTTTTAATATTTCAAAGTTTGACTGTTTATTATCGAATTATATAATTATTCTAAAATTTATAATTTATTGAAATAATTATTATTGAAATAAATTCTATATTATACGGGTAAATAAACTAGTGTAATTTGAAATAAATTTATATGTAAAAATAACGATTTTATGTATAGGAAAATTTGTTAGATGGATAAAACTAAAAATTATTTCATAAAATTAAAAACGCCATCCGTGGGACTCGAACCCACGACCACGTGGTTAAAAGCCACGCGCTCTACCAACTGAGCTAGAACGGCTACTTTTATTTTGTCACAAGTTAATATATTAATACTTTTCTGAAACCTTTGTCACAATCCTCCCCGAGATAATTAAATGCGCATCGCTGGTGCATTATGGGTCAATGGTCATGGCCATGGGTGGCCGACTCATGATTATGAAGATAAACTGATAAAGTGAACAATCATGTTTTATTTATTTTATTTACGAGATTTTTATGTCAAAAATTGTATATATTTATGATTAAAATATTCAATTATCTTTGTTTTCATACGTCCGATTAAAACTTATCCAAATAGTGATTTTCTCTACAAAAAAAAATGATTTGCAAATGGTTTAACTGGTTGTATTTTGCTCGGGCCACCACTTTCTACGGTAACGAAGAACAAAAGATTTCGGATAAAAATTAAAAAACAAAATAACAATCGAGGATGAACGAATCGAAGTTTCAAGGATCAACGGAAGCTTCATTGGAGATGGAGGTGTCATCGTTGGAGCCTTGGAGGTTTAAGTGCGTCTAACCCTAAACGAGAAACCAAATCGGTTACTGGAGAACTCGTCGGAGGCTATAACGGTCACCAAATGACTCGCTAGAAATGAATGTAACTTGTTGCAACAAGTAAATTACCGGTTTCATGATATATTAGTTGGTTTGGGGGGGGGGGGGGGGGTGTTTATGATAACAAATATGATTTAAAATTTTAATTACAAAAATGGCCCAACTTGAAGTTTTTTTTGTGTAAAAAACCCTTTTATTTGTTTATGTTTTTGACAAATCTTTTAATATGGATTGTTATAATTTGAATACAAACATGACATATATGAGGTGAACTTTCGTTTAAACAAACTTTTGTCTCATAAAAGACAAATATGATTTTCTAAGATCAATTAATTGCAGTATGGTTTTTGATAGATTTGAAAGTGGTAATGTTTTCATCATCAAAGACATCAGTAATCGATACAAAATTCAACTCGGTGAACATAAGGTTTTCAGAAATTGGTGTTTGAAGCGGTGTATTTTTCTTTCAGTCTTTATATAAATGCAATCAATTGGCGATCTTAGTTTGATGATGATTGGTTCTATGTTTATTTTGTGTAAATTGATTTTCACTTAAATTTCTCAAGCCAAATAAAGTGAATTGACAAATACCCCAACTAGTAGTCGGGTTGTGCTAGTTTTATGAGATCTTGGAAGGAGGTGATGGCATGGGTTATTTGGTTTCATATATTGGAGCTTTGTCTTTTATTGTCATTGATCCGTTATTGTTTATAAATAGTGTTTCACGAGCTTAATTTTTGAATTGTTTTCAAAATGAAAGTAGTCGTTTAGTTCTAGTTGTTACCCAAGAGACCTGTGTCAAATGAATGTTATGCGAATTGACAGTCCAGTTAAATGACAAGTGACAATTTATTTAGTTTTTTAATAAAATAGATAGACTTTATCAACAAATTAAAATGTTTTAAACTTATATTCTGTTAGAAATTTCGTGTCTCTCTATTACACTTTCAATACAAACTTTCATTGATATAAGACAATTATATATATTATTCATCTTGAGGGTTGATCACTCTTCACTTGTGGCTTATGTAAATAAATGTTCTCTTAGAGAGACGGGAGTACCCAGGCCGAAGGCTATCGGCTCCTGTCACATGGGATGAGGCCGGCGGGTGACCTCGGTCGCGTCTTCGTTCCTCCCCTTTCCGGCTCCTTCACACCAAACGGCTTCATGCCTTTTCTTTTTTATTTTTTTAATTTCTCATATTATAAAATTCAACTCTCCTGTATTTCACTCCCACACATTTCAATTTATACACCTCTCAACTTATATTTTACTCTCTTTTACTATTTTACTTTCATTTTATTATTATTGTGATGAATCCGTACTCGAGAAACACACAATAACCTTCGATCAAATCTCGTGAAACATATAGTACTTGTCCAAATACCAAATTTAGACGACTAGTTTGTATTTTTTTTCAATGTTTATCTAGTTTTTGTGATTTATTTTTTAGTTTTGTATTTTTTTTAATTTTTAGTTTCATAATTTTTTTAAATTTTGGTTTCGTAATTTTTTTTATGTAATCGTTTTAATATTTATAAAATTAATTGTTTAATATTTAAGTGTTCTATTAATAAAAAAGAATTTAAAAAAATTAAGAAAAATGAAAAGGTTTAGAAAGATGAGTATTTCTAACTTAAAAATGTGAAAAGAGAAAATATGACGTGGTGTTAAAGTGTACAGAAAGGTGTGTGATGAGAAAGATGGATACTTCCGTCACCCCGTATTCAGCTACCCATTTGTCTTACTTTTTCTGCAAGTTGATGGTGCCCTTGTAGTCTTTAGTGTAAGGATATTGTGTCCGATACCAATTATAAAATATAAGAAATGTAGTACGAATTACAATTCAAGAAATGAAATTACAATACACGGAAATAAATAAAGTACGGAAACTAAAATTACAAATAAAAGAAATAAAAATACGAAAAGTAAATTACAATACGGAAAATAAAGGCTGAGTCTCGTGTTTGACACGATTCCCTTAAAACAGATTCGAAGTCTGTTTCCCAGGGTACAACAGCCAAAGCAGCGTGTACTGCCGGAGGTAACCAACTTGCCTGAAAAAACACGTGAATTCCAAGTGATCTTCGTTCTTGGAAGCAGCAACGTCTTGCCGTTAAAGTGTAAAACCTTTCAAATATCTCAAGTGTTTCCAGAATATTTCAAGTAATTTGGTGTGTTGAATCTCCTATTATTTTATAGGAAATTTGAGTTGAAACAACAAAATTAATCATATTTTTTAATAACAAAAACCGTTTTGTAATATTCCATTATTACAAGGTTTATTGTCAATTAATCATGAGTAATTATGTGTTGAAACCAAATAGTAACAGCTCATTAAATCAGTCAGCCGCTGATTTAATTATGAGTTCTGGTACGAAACCTGCTCACGGACAGCTTAGTCACCTGGAGTAAAAAAGTTGTCTCGCACGAGCCCTGATTTTCGAAGCTGCATTCGTGTCCGCAGGTGCTGGCGTACACGAGTTCAGTGGATTTTAGCCTTCGAGGTCCAAGATTTGCACCCCCCTGCGCGGGTAGGCATTGGAGTAAAACCACAAACAATCTTGTCATAGCTTTGAACACTCCTCCTTATAAACCCACTTTGGTTTCATCTTCCTTCCTATGTGGGACTCTCTTCACCCACTTAGAAGAAGTTTCAATCATTCCAAACACCAATCTTTGAGCATCGATATCTCATTCATCTTAGCTCCGTTTTGGACGTTCTTTATATCGTTGGAATCCTCTCTTCAAGGAGAATACAAACCCACAAAATATTCATTATATATGTCACAATTATATATAATTATATTTGGTCCAAAACCATGGAAAAACCACTTTTTCCTTTGAAAAATTTACACTTTTTTCCAACAATCCCCCACATGAATGAGAGATCGATCGAAAACACATTCCAATCATCCCCCACATGTATGAGATTGATCGAAGACACATAAAATTTCAATGAATTTTCAATGGTTGAAATCTTGCATAGGATAGGTAGGTGTAAACCTTTGAACCTTCCCTTATGAAATGCACTTAGTATTCTAGCCGTCAGTAGAACTCGATGTCTTTGAACTGAGCTGCCATTTGTGAAGACGACAATACACTTCACACAAGAATCTCCCTAACAAGGTTAACTCCTCATAGTCGTGTCCGTTATGGTCATGGAACACTAGCCTGGTTCTGCGAGAGCTACTAAGAATTGTGCCCCTACAATTCCACTCGAAGCGACCCCACTTCTCTCTCACATAGGTGATTTTCTCCCGAATCATTAAAAGCATAGATGATTTCTACCGAATCATTTTAAAATGCTTAAACTCATTGTCACTAAAATGATTTTCTTCTAGAAATCATATAGGAATGGACTAGGAGTTTTCCACAACCCCCCACAGTGACCACACTTTATTCATACAAATAGGTTGTCCTTTTGAACCAAGATCTTGGGATCTCCAGTCAACAAGGTAAGGTTTTCCTTCGTATGAATTTATTCATTCATGGGCTTTAGTCCCATTCCTTTTGACGACTTCAAAACTAACTCTCTATTTAGGCCTTTCGTAAGCGGATCCGCAATGTTATCTTTTGACCACTATGCACGTGAAAACCATGGAAACCTACGCAAACCGTCCGATTTGGTGCATTTAATGAAAAACGCGGTGGCATGATCGTAAATAAGGTGATGCATCACGCGGGATTTTGATGCATCATGCGGGAAATTTGATGCATCACGCGGGATTTTGATGCATCACGCGGGGAATTTGATGCATTTGTAGTGGTGCAGTGCGGTTTTCACAAGTTTTCAGGTGCATTGTGGTTTTCCATTGAACCTCCCTCTATATATACATATATATATATATATATATATATATATATATATATATATATATATATATATATATATATATATATATATCACGAAAGAAAAATATTTAAATTGATAAACATGTAATAAAAACTGTTTAGATCCAACTAACCCGAATAGATTTTTTTGAAATTATAAAGAGGATCATTTCTTAAGTTTTGGGTCCATACCTCAAAAATGGTTAAAACGACCTATGAAAGAAAATAATTTTCTTATGGAAAATAGATTCTCACGAGGAATAGCAACAGGACGGAGATTGGTCCCCTTATTTCCGTCACCAAAACCCAAATTCATCTTCGTCCCGTTCCTCATGAGGTTTATTATCGGGGTTTCACATTGGGTACCTGACGAGACTTTCTTGCCTGTCAATGCTTCCTGTTCCAGGTTTAGATACACGAAGCCAAGCCCAAAGCTAGACTAATGACGATTTAAACGATCTCAAAGCATACTTTTTAACAATAAAATATAATTTTAAATATCAAATATAACCAAACGAAATTAAATAATGACACACTTGCGTTAACATAGATAAGGTTTACATTAACAACAAAAAACAAATAGATTTTAAACATATTTATTATATAATTATAGCATAATTAAAAAATAAGAAGATATTTATAGAAAGTATTTATAGGTATAGAAATAGGTATGACCGAATGATTAATCTATATTATAATGAAAAATAAGAGTACAATGATATGATTTAGAGAAGCTAACAAAGGCCCTATATATAGATTAAGTAACCCTACCCTAAAAGCCCAAAGACTTAATGGGCCTAACATTATTATAACATTAATAATAGGTTATTATACATATATTATAAATACTATCAAGGCAGGGATTGACCCCCCGGTCTCCGAACCAAACCATATAAAATCCCTAATCCCTGATCCAGACCCAATAAAACGTTCCTGAACCCGACCCAAAAAGTTTGGGTTTCAGGTTTTTCCTGACGGCTTAAAATTATTTTTTTTGTCATCCATGTCCCCATTGTGGCCATCAAACGCGTCCCCATCAAATAATCAAATTATTTTTGTCATCCTATCCCCATTGTGGAATGACCTCATTCAATTTCATAGTTTCCTCCATGGACCAAACGTGTCCTTATAGTTTGTTTGCGTTTGAAAAAGTGTTGCAACATTTTTAAAAATTAATAATCAAATAATAATTGTAACAAAAAGTGCTGCTGAAAATTTAATATTTAACTTAGCTTCTGCTGTTTGGTATCATAAATTATTAAATAATCAGTTTTTAAAGTGTTTAGATTTGCGTTTTTAAATTGTTAAATTACTGAATAATGAATTATTAACAAATAAACTATATTTTTTAACTTTTGAAAAAGTATGGTAAATTAGTGCTAAACACAAGTAATCAATTATTAAGCAATGCAATTCAAATACTTAAAAATACATTATTTAAAAAATATAACATTTATGGGGGTGTTTAGATTTGCTTTTGAAAAAATGTTTCAACATTTTGAAAACTAATAATTAGATGATAACTGTAACAAAAAGTGCTTCGAGAAATTTAGTGTTCGGTTTAGTTTCTGTTGTTTGCTACTACAATTATCAAATAATTTGTTTTTAAAATGTTTGGATTTGCGTTTTAACTTGTAAAATGATCAGATAATCATTTATTAAGCAAATAAAATATATATTTTGATTTATAGAAAAATATGATAAAATTAATTCTAAAACATAAATAATTAATTATTAATAAATGCAATCCAAATACTTTAAAACAATTATTCACATTGTTATAACATAATAATCTAATAATCACCGTCATAATGTAAAACCAAACACCATCGTAATAGTCTAATAATCAATCTTGATAATAATACCAAACACCCTTGATTCCTTAAACTTTTCCAAAAATTAATATCGGATGTCACATTTTAATGTTATCTTGGCTTTTGTTGGGTGGAAAGATAATCTGTAAATTAAAAACAAAAGGGACCCAGTTTTTGCGCAATACAAATCCCGAGAGCGATAGCAACAAGTCAAAAACATCCTCCCACTCTCTTCATCACGTTCTCTGAGCATGGCGAGTTTTCTCCGCGCTCGGCGCGTAGGGGCCACCGCCGCTTCATTGGCCGTCGCTGTATGCGGCTCCTACGTGGCACTCCGTGACCCTTACGTGTCTTCTAGTGACCGAGACGGCGCTGGTACACCACTAGAGGCAGTTCGGAGGAAGATCACCGACCCTGTAGCGGTTTTACCATCTCGTGACGTACAGGAGTCATCTCTGATCGCTGCCAATTCTTCTAATCCTCTCGACGTTCTTGTTGTCGGCGGAGGCGCCACAGGATGCGGCGTCGCCCTTGATGCCGTCACAAGAGGCCTACGTGTTGGCCTTGTGGAACGAGATGACTTCTCTTCTGGTACTTCATCCCGCTCCACAAAGTTAATCCACGGAGGTATGTATTTTGGTTTTCGAAATTGATACTTATGATCGTGTGTGCTTGCTATAGACATTCAATCTAGTCGCTCGCTCGGTGACTTCTCCGTATCGATGATGTGATCATGAATTCCGAATTACCCCCCAAAATGTATAGCTCGATTTAAAGTCATTCCGGCAGTCTTTTGTTTAGGGTTAGGACGTAACAAATGGTATCCACGAGTGCGATTGGGTTAATTGATATCTCTTGGTTGATAATGACTCTGACGAAGATGGTCAGTGTGGGGGGTTTGTGCAATGCAACTTAAAAAGCTAACACTTGCGTGAGATCTTATAACTTTCTACCATGATTTTATTTGATTTGGAAGTTATCAAGGCTAATTTGCTCTTTTCGGCTATGGTGTTATACTTGCATACTAGCATGTACTGGAATTGGATGGATATTTAAAAATTGCAATATGGGCGACAATTTCACTTGGTTTGTAGCCTTTAGTACAATTTCAATTACTTTGTTGTTGTTCATTGTTAGTAGTGGTTTTTGTTCAATTACTTTGGGATTTCGTTTTTTGAGAGGAATATGTATACAATTTATCCCCAATTGACTCGAGATCCTATTCCTGGATTTTGGCCTGTGCATTGTAATTTATCATGCGTGTTAAAAACATTACCCCCTCTTTCTAAGTAGGAGCTGCTGAGCTGCACTGTCACCCTGGAAGAAAACATCAAAACATGTATTAGTTTTAAAGTTAAATCTTTGCAGGCTTAGAGTTTGAAAAAGTAAGTGATAACTATACTGGACATCATAACAAGTGTTGCAACTTACAAATTCATTTCAATTGTAAATAATTAATGTTATTTGTACCGGTCCTGTACCTGTGATATGTGAAGTAGCAGGTTTAGCATCCAAATATTGTCTTCTTTTGGGAATGTAGGCGGTATTTATTTACCTCAAGGTTAGCTGTATTTCATGGCATTAAAAAGAAAGGGTAGGATAAAAGTATTATTGTCAAGGAGAGACTTAGATATGGTGCAGTTGTTGATTAAATTGATTATGATTGTGTGCATGGTTGTTACCCATATATGGATATAACATAGTTGAATCAATAATTTATGGCTGAAAGAATGTGAAACGACAATCACACATTTACTAGCTTTGTTTATCCTAAGTTTAAAACAGCTTTCGAAATTTGATACAATATAGAAAGCAAAGAAAATCGAAAGGTATTATTACAAGTACAAGAATATTCTGATGACATGTATGCATTTCATCCACGTAGTCCCAATCTCATTTTGTCGTAGTTTATTTCTGGATTTTCGCAAATGGTGCTAAAGGTTGGAGAAAGCAACCAATGATGCAGTGACACAAAAAAGCTTCCTAAAAAAATACAAGTTTCCTTTGCTTGGATTTTAGATTGACGTCCAAAGGGCTTTTTCCCCCCTACCTTCTTTGAGAGTCTTGTATAGTTGCATAGAGCTGAAAAGAATCAAGGATCTTAAGATGCAATAGACTTTGTAATCTAATGTATATTGATGTGTGAAACACTGATTACAATGCAAGTATATATAGAGAAACTAATTACAATGATTACTATCTACTTTAGAGTAATTACATTCTAGTCCTTCTACTCTATAAGCTATGTCTAATATCCCCCCGCAAGCTAAGGCCGGGGAACGACCTGTAGCTTGGATCTAAGAAGGAGAAAGCGTGTAGACGAGAGTGGCTTTGTGAAGACATCAACAATTTGATCATCTGTAGATATGAACCGTATGGAGAGCTGTCGCCGGGCAACCTTTTCTCTGACAAAGTGGAAGTCGATTTCAACATGCTTTGTTCGGGCATGGAAAACAGGATTAGCAGTAAGGTATATAGCACCAACATTATCACACCATAGAGTAGGTACTGTCTGAAGGGGAACATGAAGCTCACGTAGTAAGGCCTGAAGCCAAGTAAGTTCAGCAACAGTGTCAGCAAGAGCCTTGTATTCAGATTCCGTAGAGGAGCGAGAAACAGTCTTTTGTTTACGTGCAGACCATGAAACAAGGTTTGACCCGAGATAGATAGCATATCCCCCCCTGGATCGACGATCATCGGGACAACCAGCCCAGTCAGCATCGGAGAATCCAGTCAGTGTGGTGAAAGTAGAGTCAGAATATGCATGAAGAAGCATACCAGACTTGCATTCAAGTCGTAAACCATACTCAACAGTACCTAACAAATAACGAAGTATGCGCTTGACTGCGGACCACTGATTGTCTGTTGGAGAGTGCATGAACTGACAAACCTTGTTAACAGCATAAGCAATGTCTGGACGAGAAAGAGTGACGTACTGAAGGGCCCCCACAATTTGACGATACTTAATTGGATCGGTGAAGGGCGCACTGTCACCTAGAGCAAGGTGCGCATTAGTAGTCATGGGAGACGGAACCGGTTTTGCATTTGATAGACCTGCACGCTGTAGGAGCTCCAGAATATACTTTTTCTGTGAGAGAATCAAGTCTGGGCTGTCGCGAATAACCTCAACACCAAGAAAGTACGAAAGAGGACCCATATCCTGAAGAGGAAAACTCTGACTAAGACGGCGAACGACAGTATCAATGGCCTGAGAATTGTTGCCTGTGAGAATAATGTCATCCACATAGACCAACATGTATAAAAGTGTGCCTTGGTGAGAATAGATAAACAGTGATGGGTCAGTCCGTGAGCCTCGAAAACCAAGAGCCTGAAGAGCTGAAGAGAGGCGATGAAACCATGCACGAGGAGCCTGTTTTAACCCATATAAAGCTTTGTGAAGGAGACACACATGATTAGGTTTAGTAGGATCCACAAAACCGGAGGGTTGAGTCATGTATACTGTTTCGGTGAGATCACCGTGAAGAAAGGCATTCTGCACATCAAGCTGTCGGAGGGGCCAATTCTGTGTGACGGCCAGAGATAAAACAACCCGAATAGTAGTGGATTTCACCACTAGACTGAATGTCTCAATATAATCCACACCTTCTTCCTGACTGTAACCTTTAGCAACAAATCGAGCCTTATAGCGCTGTATCGCGCCAGTTGGGTCACGTTTCAATTTATAGACCCATTTGCAATCAACCACATTAGCACCAGGAACAGGAGGAACCAAAGACCAAGTACCATTTCTAAGTAGAGCCGAATACTCGTCGGACATAGCACGACGCCACTGAGGATCCTTGTTGGCAATGGAGAAGTAAGGTGGTTCGGTGTTTGTATAGGTGGTGTGGAAGGAAGAGATATTGTGAGGTTTGGTTTGTTTAGGATTGGGACGTAGATTAGGTGGCCGAGGACGGGAGGGGGCAGTGGTAGTGGGTTGTGGAGTAGGAGAAGGGTGATGAGTATCAGTAGAAGGGTGGGATGGTTGGGTAGTAGTAGAGCGACGATGATATGTGCGAAGAGGAGTGGGTGTAGGTGTATCGGTAGTGGGA
Organism: Centrapalus pauciflorus; assembly: GCA_020465985.1. Classification (NCBI taxonomy): domain Eukaryota; kingdom Viridiplantae; phylum Streptophyta; class Magnoliopsida; order Asterales; family Asteraceae; genus Centrapalus; species Centrapalus pauciflorus. The sequence goes on along the minus strand of JAANYP010003565.1, from coordinate 308,466 downwards.
GGAGTGGAGATAGGTGTAGTAGTAGAGGAAGGGGTGGGGATAGGTGTATCGGGAGATGTAGTGGTAGGTGTATCGGTAGGTGTATCAGTAGTGGGAGAAGTGAAGGGAGCGGGGTCAGGTTGGGGATAGGATGAGATGTATGGGTCTGAGGTAGGTGGTGAAGGAGGGGTGGAAGGTTGGTGAAAGGGAAAAAGATGTTCATTGAAACGAACATGTCGAGCTATGTAAAGGCGCTCAGACTGTGGGTCCAGGCAACGGTAGCCATGGTGGATTGGACTGTAGCCAAGGAAAACACACGGAGTAGAGCGGAAGTCCATTTTGTGTTTGTTGTATGGACGGAGATGTGGAAAACACTGACACCCAAAGACTCGAAGAAAGGAAAAATCTGGGGGACGTTTGAATAAAAATTCAAAAGGCGAGATATTGGAGTTTGTTCTAGACGGCATGCGATTGATGAGATAGACAGCTGTATCAAAGGCAAAATGCCAGAAACGTTGAGGAACATTAGAGGCAGCTAGTAAGGTAAGACCGGTTTCGACAACATGTCGATGACGTCGTTCAACAAAACCATTTTGCTCACTGGTATGAGGACACGAGAGACGATGAAGGATGCCGAGAGAGGAGAAGAATTGAGAGAGATTCCGAAACTCCCCTCCCCAATCGGTTTGAACAGTTTTTAGTTTTGTTTGGAATTGACGTTCAGCCATGACAAGGAAACTTTTAAAAGTAGCATACACATCAGACTTGTGTTTTAATGGAAAAATCCACATGAAACGTGAGTAATGATCAACACATAATAGAAAGTAAGTGTGACCATCAAATGAGTTAACAGGAGCGGGGCCCCAAACATCACAAAAAACTAACTCCAAAACACTCGAACTTTTATAAATAGAAGGTAACAAATGTAGCTTAGAGGATTTCCCAACAGAACAGGAATTACAAAAAGAACTACTAGAAGACTCATTATTTAAAGGTAAACTATACTTAGAAACCATAGAAAGAAACAGTTGTTGATGAGGATGGCCGAGTCGGTGATGCCAGATAGTGGAGGAAGCACGGGTAGTGGAGAATCCGACCTTGGGGATAGGTTGATTCGTAGGGAGATGAAAGGAGTAGAGGCCACCGTTACTTGGACCAGTGAGGAGGATGGTGTGTGTAGACTTGTCCTTCACAACAAAGAAAGTGGAGTGAAATTCAAAAAACACATCATTATCAAGACAAAATTGTTGAACAGAAAGTAAGTTTTGTTTAATATCAGGCACATGGAGAATGTTTTTAAGGCTAAAAGTTTTGTTAGGAGAGTAATATTTGGTGGAACCTATATGAAGAATGGGTAAGCCCTCAGTGCCAGAGTATGCCTCAGAGTGATCGAAACTAGATAGATCTGGTGAAACATGGTGATTGGAACCTGTATCTGGAATCCAAGAGTTGGAGCGCAGATCTGTAAAGTTAGCTGACGGAGGCTGCCGAGACCGAATAGTAGAGGGATCACGATTCGGGCACTGAGAGGGAATGTGGCCAATGCCACACCTGTTGCAAGTTCCAAACACAGTGTTCTGAGTAGAGGCCCACGGAAATTGATCCCGATTACCGCCTGTTTGACTGCGGTTAGTGTTGTAGTTCCCACGGCCACGGCTATTTCCACGTCCACGACCACGATACTTACCAGACCTGTGAGTATAGTTAGCCTGTGCAAGAGGAGTAACAATAGGTTGTACCTGAAGACCGAGCTGAGAGAGAGCATGCTGAAGAGCTTGGAGCTGATCAGGAGATGGAGTAGTGCCAGAAGTAGATGAGGTGCGAATATTACCAGTACCAGTAGTAGTAGACAGGAAGGCCTGAGAGGGTGGTATGACTGGAGCAGGTTTCTGAATCATGTAATCATGATCTGACAACAGCTCAAAAAGTTCAGCAAAAGTAATTGGAGACTGGCGCCCAATAAGGGATGACTTCAAACCATTGTATTCGTCTCGAAGACCTGAAATAACCACGTAAACCAGATCTTTTTCTTTTGGCGGTTCACCAATGTTGGCGAGAGCGGTAGAATATTCCTGAGCCCTAGTCAAATAGGCTGTAGCAGTTTCATCAGGTTGCATCTGAAGCTTGAGCAGTTGGTTTTTAAGGGTGTATTCCCGAGATGAAGTGTGTGGGGCATATGCACGTTCAAGAGACAACCACAAATCGCGAGAGGTGGTGCCTTGAACATGCTGAAAAGAGGCCTCAGAGATGGTGGAAATAATAAGCATACGTACATGAGCGTCATTGGAGATCCAGGCTGTGTAACTGGGGTTTAATTGTGGCAGTGGTACTGTGGTACCATCTTTGTCAGACGAAGAGGTAATAGTCGGAGGCGGGCAGAGAAGTGTGCCATCCACGTATCCAAACAGGTTGTTTGTAACAAGGAACGGGTGAAGCATAGTTTTCCAATAACCATAATTGGTTGGAGAGAGAGTAAAGGCAAACTTGTGTGAGTTATGGCTAGTTTTCTCGGCCGAGGTGAGGGCTGTAATATTAGCCATTGTAGGCGGCAGCAGCAGCAGCTATTGTCAGCGGCAGGAGCAGGGTGGTGCAGCCGCAGGAGGCGCCTAGGGTTTGAAGGTGAGAGGCGGCTAGGGTTTTTGAGGATGAGACCTAGGGTTGTATTCCCAGGCTCTGATACCACAATAGACTTTGTAATCTAATGTATATTGATGTGTGAAACACTGATTACAATGCAAGTATATATAGAGAAACTAATTACAATGATTACTATCTACTTTAGAGTAATTACATTCTAGTCCTTCTACTCTATAAGCTATGTCTAATAAGATGAACTTCTGATTACACTTCTTGTCAAGAATTACTATTTTCATGTTTAAAATCCTACCAACTTCAACTTTTGGAGGCCAACCGCTCTATCCTTGGATAGGTGGTTCGACTTTCTTTGGGTTTTGCAGGGTGTATTCATGTAGCCCTCAGTTTTCGTTCCAGGTCTACAGAGTTGGTTCGAGTGAGATTCCCTGGTTTGTAAAAAAAAAAAGCATCCTTGAGTGTGTTGTCCATTTCACAATGTCAATTTCCGGTGCATGGCAATGTCAATGATTATTCTTTTCAGTGTATGACAATGTAAAATTCAAGAATAACCTTCTGAGTGCATTGCCCATTTCACAAATTCAGTGTACTTATATTATATCACTAGATGTATTAGCTACTAAGCTTCAATAATGAGCTGTTGTTTTGAATTGGTGGAATTTCAGTGGACAGCAGCCAATGTTTTGGGCACAGTTATGCGAATAAGAGATCATTTGAATGTAATGATGATGTATACAGCAGTATCAAACACCAAAGAATTCTTCTACGGGTGTGCTACCACTGCTGCCAAGGATTTTCTTGGAATATCTTTTATGAAAACCCATAAATATGTATCCAAATAATGGCTCATTGTACATGGGCCAATCTCCTTAATTATTTTTAAAGATAAAGTGGAGGACATCTCCATTCATCAATAAATAATGGATTATCACCTGTTTTTTTTATTCTTTTACCAATTCAAATAAATATATTCATTTAATTTATATAAATTTCAGGTGTTCGCTACTTGGAAAAAGCCGTATTCAATTTAGATTATGGGCAATTAAAGCTTGTTTTTCATGCATTAGAGGAGCGTAAACAGGTTATTGATAATGCTCCGCACCTGTGCCATGCTTTACCTTGCATGACACCTTGTTTTAGCTGGTTTGAGGCACTATACTATTGGGTGGGCTTGAAAATGTATGATCTGGTGGCAGGACGACATCTACTTCATTTGTCTAGGTATTATTCTGCCCAAGAGTCTGCCGAACTCTTTCCCACACTTGCAAGGAAAGGCAAAGATAGAAGTTTGAAGGGAACAGTAGTCTATTATGACGGACAAATGAATGATGCACGGGTTAACGTTGGTTTAGCATGCACTGCTGCATTAGCTGGTGCTGCCGTACTTAATCATGCTGAAGTTGTATCCCTTATTAAAGAGGACGGAGGGGAGCGGATAATAGGTGCACGAATTCGGGACAACCTATCAGGTAAAACTAACAGCATTTTTTTCTGATGTCATCAGACAAATACACATATGGCATATAGCAATTATATTGGTTTATTTATAGTGATTATAACTTTGGCATATTTTGTTATTGAACTACTTTCTTTGATTCTTACTTGTGTTTAAGTTTACAGGAACAGAGTTTGATACATATGCAAAAGTAGTTGTTAATGCGGGTGGACCCTTTTGTGACTCTGTTAGAAAACTGGCTGATAAAGATGCAAAACCAATGATCTGCCCTAGCAGTGGTGTGCACATTGTGCTGCCTGACTATTATTCTCCTGAGGGGATGGGCTTGATTGTTCCCAAAACAAAGGACGGACGTGTTGTATTCATGCTCCCATGGTTAGGAAGGACGGTTGCTGGCACCACCGACTCCAATACAAGCATTACCATGCTACCAGAACCTCATGAGGATGAAATTGAATTTATACTGGATGCCATCTGTGATTACCTTAATGTCAAGGTTTGTGTGTTTCACCACCTCAACTTGCACCATTCGTTGATTATTTGCAAGCTTTGAACTTTGAAACTTTCTCTTAAGACTAAGGAAAGATGGAGCATGTACATTTTTTTAACTTTATGAAATCATCACTTCACTAATTATCTCAAGTTTAGCTAACCTGACCCTTAAATGGGCTCAAATAGGGGTGTGCAAAACAACCGAACCCGAATAAACCACCCGAACCGAACCTTAATCGGGTTAAATGGGTCGGGTTATTCGGTTTTCGGGTTTCTTATTCGGTTTAAATGGTACCCGAATAAGTAATTCGGTTCAGTTTACGGGTAAGAGTAATGTTTATTCGTGTACCCAAATAACCCGTTTAATTTATATTTGACATTTTGTAGATTTGTTTTAATTATAACTAGAATTGTTTATATATAGAATATAAATATCTACATACCCAATTTTGATACTCAAACTATTTAACCAGTTTTACCCAAATTACCCAACCCATTTAACCCATTTAAACTACTTTGTAGATGATTTCATTTTTTATACGAAAACCGAATAACCCATTTAACCCGTTTAACCTCATTTGTTGATGATTTCATTTTTTATACCAAAACCGAATAACCCAATTAACCCAAACCGAATAACCCGATACCCATTTAACCCGAAACCAATTTACCCGTCCCCTTATTTGGTTCGGGTTCGGCTAGCTAACCCACACGCTCTAACCCGATACCCAATTAACCAGCCCGAATGACACCCCTATCAATATAAATGTAGGTATTGTTTATGTGATGCAAAGTTTTTGTTTGTATATGTTATTACGAGCTGGTTTTATGTGGGTTTACTGTTATGGTTGAGGATTAGGTGGCTATGATTCTGTTGAAACCTTTTTGGAGGGTCTGCTTGTTGCTAGACATACATATTTATGAGATATTTGTTTGTTTGTGACTTCAGCATGTGCTCTTTCATTCTTCATTCGAATGTTTATCTGATATGGCATGGCTTGTAAAAAAACTGCTGGTGTAACTTTCAACTCTTGAAGATCGTTTTAATAAATTAGAGCTACCTCCTGTTACTCTAATACTCTTCATTGAAGAAGGTTGGTGAACCTTTTTTTCAACAAGTGAAAATGTGCTTGGTTTCATGTATATCATAAAGTTGCTAGTTTTTTTCATACTCATCCTTTTGTGTACACAAATTTGGAAATTATACATAGAATGATTGAGATTAAACAACGCCATTTTGAGAAACCTGGACTGATAATGTGGCTAAGTTGATAAGTTCAGTTGTCTCAGTAACTGAATCTTTCAAGTTTCAGTTGAACTGTGGTCCTCCTTTTAGGTCTCCTTTCATGATGCAAGTTAGAAATAAATTGTTTTAGATGTTTCCTTTGTTTGTTAATTTATTTTCATATTAGTTTGCTGAGACCACGAGTGTTGGGCTGATGTAGGTACGCCGCACAGACGTTCTCTCTGCTTGGAGTGGCATCCGACCTTTGGCAACTGATCCGAAAGCAAAGAACACAGAGAGCATTTCTAGGGATCATGTTGTCTGCGAAGATATTCCTGGTTTGGTCACAATTACTGGTGGAAAGTGGACCACATACAGAAGGTAGCTTTCTGTATGGTGATCTGTAATGTTGTCTTATAGAGCTGATTTGATCCAAAAATTTTTATTGTTTTTTGTTGTTTGTCAGCCTAATGATTATTATTGCTCATCAAGTCTTTAACCTACTGTGCTTATTTTAAGCTTCTATTGCCCAAGTAATGTGCTAATTTAACCCAAATTCAGCATGGCTGAAGATGCAGTTGATGCAGCTATCAAGTCTGGAAAGCTGAACCCTGCAAACAGTTGTTTGACATCCAATTTATATCTTGTGGGTGGAGATGGATGGGATCCTGCATTTTTCACTGTACTTGCTCAAGAATATGTACGAATGAAAGTGGCACATAATGGGAAAATTGTTCCTGGAGTCATGGACACTGCTGCTGCTAAGCATTTGTCTCATTCATATGGTACCATGGCTGAAAGAGTAGCTATCATCGCTCAGGTTTTTCCCTCATCTATTATCTATAGAACATATATCAGTCAAACTATCTTGTTGGCTTGTTGCCAACTGCATATTAGTGAGTGTGTGCATGCCAGATGGCAGAATTATAAGCCACTCTAGAAACTTTGCTGCACTAATGTTGATAATTAATATCTATTCCTGTTGAACTGATATTGTTACTATTCTGGATTAGGAAATGTTAAGACTCAAGATTCAATACATAAATTCATCCAGTTGGAACACTCTCTAATATGCTTGCCAGTGAATAATTTATAAGACAAACAAATATATTTCTGAGACTTGTCCTAGTAAAAAGCAGATTGACTACTATAAGAAATGCATGGAAGTTTGTACTGAATTCTTCAGATTTTCATAGCCACTTGTAGATTGATCAATCCTCTTCCAATTATCATCTCTATCAGCTAGAAGCTATTTATTCTACAACAAATTTTGTTTTTCTTTTTAGTTACCAAGATCCACATAAACGTAAAGCACTTCCTTGGATGAACTAACTATATAAATTGTATGTCACATAGTTTGTATAACTGGTATAAGTTGAAGACTATGAACTTACTTTCTAATTAGTAATGCATAGTTGCCCCCATAAGGCCTATGCAGTTGCCAATGACCCAATGACTATAAATCGGCTGCAGATGGTAAATTTAAAAAAAATATATATTTGGGGACAGTTTTGATACTCTTGGTCCCAATTACCCAGCCTGTTGATTTAATAACATAGCTATAAATTATTAATATAACATAATGTATAATAAATTTTTATAAATACTTTAGAGGAAGGAAATGAATTATATACTCAAAAAACTAAAAGCAATATTTGTAGTTCTAAATCATCGTGGTTTCGTAATTTTAGAAATTTGAATTTTCCATATTATATTACTCAAGCAAACCAAAGTCAATATCGTTAAATTAATCTTAAATTCGTAATTTTAGCATTTGAATGATATGTTATTAATTGTAGTTTTAAATCATTGTTGTATTGTATTTTGAGTGTATATGTTAATATTTTTTACTTTAGTTTTAAATCATGTATTTGGACTTAAACAGGGACGCCTTCGTGAACATTCAACTTTTATTTAAATGGTGATCCCCGAATCCCTTCGGTTATCCCTGATTACCCGATGGTGATCCTTGTTTAAGTCCCTTCAGTTTTTAACTAGGGATGGAAACGGTTTTTTAAATGAGGACGGGATGATTTCCGGCCGGTTGCCCATTGCTAGTTTCATGATGTTATGCAAATAGCAAACGATAATGCTAACTTCGTTTTTTATATTGCTACTTTTGCTATGAAATTGAAATATATTTCTGTTTACGTGATTACAAGGTAGAAAATGTGATGTAGAAGTGATTTATATGCATTTCCTAGAAATAGTGTGCCTCGTCGTGATGCGTGTGCCTTCGGCTTGTGCATCGTCATGCCTTGCACCTTTTAAGATGCAAGGTCTGAATTTTATCAAATATATATCTTCTATCAGTTTTAGTAAACGACAATTGCTCCATATTATCATATTCAAAAGTTAGTTTTTTTTATTTATTTTTGCTATGGGGATAAATGGAGTTTTCATTTCCAGAAAGACGATGAATTTCACAATCCATAGTCGGCCGTTCGAAGCAGCTGCCTTAACATGTAGCCATTGGAGAAGTTTAGGATGCTATAATAGTAACATGTACATCATGTACTCTACCTATGAAAATTGCAACGACTTTCCGTTTTAGAATGTGCATAAAATTTGCAACATTCCTTTTTTTTTTTTTTTTTTGCAACATTTACCCATTTAATAGTTAAATAATTTCAGGATATTCATTTTTTTGGGTTGGGTTCACGAAATGCATCTTTATCATTTTTAATAAAGGGTATTTAAGGCATTTCATCAACTGCCAACACTTCCTACCAAGTGCCGAATCACACATATTAATTTTTATGCGATGGAGGGAGTACCATTTTTCTATGTTATTGATGGTTATTTTTTAAACAGCCTATGTTAAACTTATTTTTTTTACTGAGCTTCTTTATCTATAATTCTTGTAGAATGAAAATCTGGGTAAGCGGCTTGCCCATGGGTACCCATACCTTGAAGCTGAGGTGGCCTATTGTGCTCGGAGTGAATACTGCGAATCTGCTGTAGATTTCATTGCTAGGAGATCCCGACTTGCTTTTCTCGATACTGATGCAGCAGGCAGAGCACTGCCCCGTGTGATTGAGATACTGGCAGCTGAACACCATTGGGACAAGCGAAGGCAGAAGCAAGAGTTCCAGACAGCAACAACGTTTCTTGAATCTTTCAAGTCGTCAAAAAATGCTCAATTTCACGATGGGAAGCATACATAGATCATTTTACAATCATTCAGTCCCTCCTGGTATGTATTGCTCATTTCTAGTCGAACTATTCAGGCATTGTGTATCCTCTGCATGGGTGGCTCTGTTGTACTTTCCATTGACAGTCATTTTGTCTTTCTAACATGGGTACAACCGTACAAGTGTACCCTCCAAGCAGAAATACTGAAGTGGCCGTCGAAGAACGACCACCACTTTCTTTCAATTTTGGAAAAGGGCCTTCCTTGGAAATTTAGATGAAATTTTAGGCTTATTATGTAGTTTATTCAAAATAAGTTTTACATCGACTTTAAAATACACATACTTACTATACATGCTTGTGCCCTGTTTGTTTTGACAAATTCAGATATTAATTCGTCTTTAAATCTTAAAATTCAGAGCTTAAGTGATTTAAGAGACTGTTTGTTACATTTCAGACTTAAGTGTTCATGCTGTTTGTTACATTTCAGACAGAAGATCTTAAAATATCTGAAATTAGGTCTGAAGATTAAGAGGTGACCTTTCGTCTGAAATCTGAAATTAAGATTTGAAAATTGTTCTTTCTAAACTAAATCAATATTTCATTTAATTAAGATAATAAATTCACTTTAATTAATATGTTGGCTATATAAATTAGATAAATATAATATATAAAAAATATAAATGTTAAAATTTAATTAATAGTTCTAGATATTTAGATTTCATATTTTAAGGTCACCTCTTAAATTTTAGATGTGATTTCAAATTTTAATTTTAGATTTCAGACATTTAACATTTTAAAAAACAAACAACGCCTTAAAGATAAATTTACACAACAATTTAGAAATGATGTTACTAGTGATTACTTGGTCTTTTTATAAGAGATTTCTGGGATGGAACCCAATTACACAAACATGACATTGATGGTTTCTTGTTCTCTGTTGTAGGAGTTGGAATTTCTGTCTGTTCTTCAGCTGGATGCTCACTTTTCTTCTTTGCCAGTTACTCGTACTCTGTGACCGATAAGTATTCTTCGATTTCTTAATATATAGTCCATACATGGAAAATAATGTAACATGCAACGATCTTTCGTGCACACATCATATTCTTGGATAAAGGGTAGAAGTACCCTTTGAAAAAAAGATGGTTTAGATTATAAGAAATAGGTATTTCTTCCACAAATCATCCTAGGCTGTTTAATTGTACTGGCGTTTGATCTCTCACTTTGCTTGCTTGTTTTTTGAGTATTTCGCAATAAAAATGACTCGCGCATGTCTTTCCCCATTGCATTTTCAATAAATGACCAATATTTGTGATCGATCGGCAGTGAAGTTGTTGTATTAAAATGGTTAATTGCATAGAAAGATAATGTATTTATAGTTGATTTTTATTTCAGATAACCAACTATGTTAAGGGTACTTTGTAAATCTGGCCATTGTGTCTGAGTGTCAATAATAACCACAAAGAATAGTCCTTTTTGAATAACACAGATTATTTTTCTTTTTACAAAGTTTGTTTTTATGTATGCATTTAGGCCACTAAACTATTTTTGTCCATCTTTAAAAACTGAAAACTATACATATTTGGCAACTAAACAATCATATTTTGTATACATTTGACCACTAAACTATTATAGTTTATACACATTTGACCATTATTAAACTATCATATTTTACGTATTTAGCCATTATTTTTAATCATTTTAACGAAATAGAACACCAAACTAAATTTTAATGGCTAAATGTGTAAAAAAAAATAGTTTAATAGATAAATGTGACAAATTAAAAAGTTGAATGGTAAAAAATGATCTTAACAATATTTATTTATGTCGTTGCTTATTATCATTTGTTAAAAGAACTTGTAAATCTAAAAGTGATTTCATTATATGGATTTTAGTAACTTCATGGTACCAAATTCACGTAGGATCAATGCAAAATCAATGTTTGTAAAAAATAAGGTTTATCATGAAAGGAAAACTAACATGTTTTCACATTTTCGTCCCTCTATTTTATAGTTTTTTTCCATAAAAGTCTTCAAGTTAATTTTTTTTCTTTTTGGTTTAGTGAAGTTTGGACATTAGAACTCGGTTTTTCAGTTTTTAAAAACACGGTTTATACTAATTATAACCGGGTTCTAATATCCAAATTTCACTCAACCAAAATAGAAAAATTAACTTGAAAATTTTTATGAAAATAAAATAGCATAGGGGGACGAAAACGCAAAAAACATGAAAATATGTTGACTTTTTTCGTAATAAACCTTAAAAAATAATATACAAACCTAAATAAATATTGTTTCAGCCTTGTCGGTACCAAATAAATGAATTTATTTGTCTTCATGGTTGTAATGGAAGTTCTGTGATCAAATCACAACGCATGTTTATTCATTAAAGATTATCAGATTTATATATTTCATGTTCATTTTTTGGATTTTTTTTTTATTTCTTTGTTTTTCAGTTTCACTCATAAATGAGTTTAATTGAGTAGTTGTGCGAAATGTAAGTTTCATTTGTATACAAACATATTGTTTCTATCTTTCTTCATTATCTTTTTCATGTCTCCCAAATAATAATACTTCACATACATTTATTTGGTTTGCGAAATAATTAAAATTTTATAGGAATTTAAATTTAAATTGTTGGTGATTTCGTGGGATTTTTGTCGGCTAAAGGGTTTTGAATCGTAAGTAATTAAAATTGATAAATTTATCTAACCATGAATTTTTCCAGAATTTAAATAAATCTTTTTGTTCATTTTCTTTATAACTTAAAAGAAAATTCTAGTTTATTAAAATTTCAATCAACGAGCCAAATGAATCCTTACTATTACATTAAAATAAGTATTGATTTCTCATGATAGAGCTTCATCCACCTCTTCTAATATGTTGAAGTCGAATGATGAAAACGAATCGGAAACATAACACATCATTGCCTCCGTTTTTGTGTTTCTCTTCGCTTGCATCAAAAGTGAATGTGTTGTTCAAGCAATTGCATGACTTCACACCTTCAAAAAAAGTTACTTAATGATCAAACTGGTACACATAACAGGTTTCGTCTTTAAGATCGAAGGTCGCTTTCTGTACAACGAAATTAGTCGCTTGAGTTTTATCGAACGATTGAGAATTTTGCATTCAACGAATACTAGTTTTATATAGAGGTTTTAAGTCCATTGTAATTAGTAATATTTTTTTTTATTTGTCTCATTCTTGCAAAAACAATAATGATTTTGATTTTTCTTTAGTTTTGAATGTAAGTCCATTTTTATGGACTTATGAAGAATCTTAACAATAATGGAACTAGATATAACCACAATATGATTATTTCACAATAATAGAAGGGGACAAACGACCAATGGCAATTAGTAGTGACCAAATATATATATATATATTTATAGTCGGTTACCATGATAAGACAACAATACTATTAGTAATATCGATCTTTAAATAAATAAGTGATTTTCATTTAAAGATTAAGAAAAACTTTAAAATTTCATTGAATTAAATATATGTTTAGTAAAATTGTGTCTTAGAAAAGCTATGGTGAGAATCAATATGCCACTTAAAGGCGTCTATTTATAGGGTTGGGTCAAACAAGAACTTTACAATGGGCATTAAAACTTGTGAGTGTTGAAAGCAATCAAGCGTCGGGACTATGCATGTTATACTTTTTAATTTTCTTTTGATAACTATCACACACTCTTTTTCGTCATGGAATTTATAGAATACAAGTGAGATTGTTTCAAAATGATATTATTTTGATGAAAAACAACCTTTCTTTTTTTATGTTTTGAACATATAAAACTATATTGCTTATAAAAATTGACACAACTTGTAAAAATCATATATACAAAAAATAAATAATTAAATACATAAAATACAGTTCTCTTAAAATATCTTTTGGCTATATATATGATATTTTTGAAGTCTTAAAAAATATATTTATGACAAAAATATGTAATACACATTAATTAATTTTACCTGTATATATGAATGAGAGAGTGGCAATATAAGCCAACCCAACCCATGTGGGTGGGACTTGTTCTTCTTGGACTAGAGAGAGAGAGGTAGACTCTCACCATCACATGTTCCTCAATTATTGTCAATCTCAATTAATTCTACATGCTAAAACACATGATTTCCATTCTTTTAATATATATCACATTAATATCTCTAATTATTGTATATGTTGTGTTTTCATCAATTTTAGTCTCCTCTTTAATGGTATAATATCAGTGGCGGATTCAGAATAGTTTTTTGTTGGGGGCATGAGATTGTATAAAGTATTCGTCGTGTTAATTTTCCAGAACACATAGGCTAAAATTCGTGAAAGTTATGCAAATCGTTAGGGGTTTTCCCCGCTTCTCTCCATGTGGCTCCGTCCCTATGTAATATCATTCATATAAAATGTTAAACAAATTACGGTATATAAATATTTAATCTTTGTAATTATAACTGTATTTTTAAATTTCTTTTTATGTATAATATTTTCAACAAAAACTAAAATCAGATATGATAAAACAAGTGTTGAATATTTGACTGATAATGAAGTCGTTCATTAAGTTGTTTAAATAATGATTTTAGGAGTTGTTTGGATTAGTCGGTTATAACAATTCAACTAAGAAGATAATAATTTTGATTTAGGTTAATAAATTATGCAAATTCATATTTACATAAAAAGAATATCATGTTATACCGTAACCTTTAATTTACTTTTTTAATTTAATCATTTATAAACTTAAAGTCAACACTAAATTGTTGTTTTTTAGATACTATAACAATTTTTTCAAGATCATAATATAGTTTCAAAGAGTTGATGTTTACAGAAATAAAATATAAGATTTGTTTTAAGAATTTTGATTTTCAACCATTAAATTGATATAACATTAAATTAGTTTTACAACATATCCATTTTATATTAAACAGTTTTAGTTATGATCGACATAAATCTTGGTCAGAAATATAAAATTAATATAATTATTTTGTGATAGTCTAATCGTTAAATGGAACAAATATAAAAGTTGAATGCTTTTAAACTCTTTAATTAATTTAATAAAATAAATTACATGATACAGAAATGGTATGATATGTACGGTTGCAGAGGTGAAAATTACTTAACAACAATAATACGAAGGAGACAAATGGACCCCCAAAACAATGGAAGGCGGGAATGCACACACTCCGCACACGCGCACCGCCGTCCTTCCGGCCGGCCGGAGTTTCAACGTACAAATCTTCTCTCTCTTCCTCTCACAATCACCAGTGATTTGTTTATGCTTGTGCATACTGTTACTATCGTGCCGGCCTCTACTTTCTATATCTGACAGGTATGCATGTATATATGGCTTCTCTCTCTAGGATTCAGAATCGAGGACTGAAGAATCAATGGCTTCCGGTGCCAGAATGCTGAACAATACTAGCACTAGGCATGACAAACAGCACGTCACGCCACCTCCTTCTAGAACCGTTGGTGGCGGAGGTGCTGCTAGCGTCCGCTCCAAAACACCGTCTTCTAGACGATCTGTTACCCCCAATTCACGTTCTCACATTCGCCAGAACGACGAGGATGCAGGTAATTCCTATCCATATATCTATCTACCTTCATGTGCACTCGCACTTAGTTGTACCTCCATTTGTGTAGGTGATTATGCTTTTGAGAGATGACAAGTGAAATGGCAAGTGTGTGTGTAGAAATGTATCAGTTCCTGTTGCATTATGCGTAGAACGGATTTGTATTTCATCTGGCATATAACTCCATTCGTTTCACAGAAATCGAAAAATTCCAATATTGGATGTCTAACCTTTTTTTAAAAAGGCAACTGTATTTGTAATAACTTAGGACTTCTAACAGAACAATTAGAATCAAAATCGGAGTCACCAAATAGAAATGCTAGCTTTAGAAAAGTGAAGTAATGTTCAAGAAATTTGAACTAATGCTTAGCATGTTTCATAGGAAGAGTGACGCAGTTTGACTTTCTTGGTGGCTTTTAACTTCAAACATGTCTAGAGAAGACAAGTTCTATAATAAATGTTACAATTAGAAAAATTCATGTGCCTTTGTTATCTTTTTGGGTGTTTATGCCCCATCGATTAGAAGTATGCCCCATTGTTTAGTTTGACATTAAATTGGCAACAAAAAAGCAAAAACATTTGGATTTTGAAATATATTGGGGCTGAATTACAAATATATCTCTTGACGTGGAGCAGAGGGAGTGGTCTAATAGGAAAAAAGAACTTCATTTTAGGAATTACTAATTGAGTTCTTTTTGAGGCATTAATAGGATTAGAGATCATGGTAGTTGCAAATTCTGGAAACTTATCAAAGTATATTTAAAAATATTAACCAGTAAAGATGTCTACGTCTGTGAAATATATAGTTTAGCTCTTAGGTGTTCTAGTTTTTAAACCATCAACAGTCCCTGAAGTCCTGAGCACTTGCTCAAACAATTGAGGAATGTAAGCTAGTATCTGCCAATTCTCCCCTTAATTTGTGGAAGGCAGGAAGGCATAAATAGCTTTTAAAGTTTTAATCTACTTCTTTGAAATCTTACTAGAGCACTTATCAACTCTTATAGTCTCTTTTGGTATCCTCCTTTATCATGCATGTTCGTGTATCTCTAATTCTACTTCCATCAGCTAGCTGCTAGCCCCTGCTCCTCCTCCAGTTGTTTGATAGCCCCCTTGCTCAGTTATTCTGTATCCTGTGGTTTCTTCTCTAGCATAAAGCATAGTTTTAAATTCCCGGGTTGAATACATGACCATTATTTACTAATCTCATAGCAAGTTTTGATAAAATCCAAACATATTTTATATTAATGGCTTGCAGCGGTCGACAATAAATGAAATTTGAATATTGATTGAGATTTTTTTTTTTTTTTGCCACAGAACCTGGAAGAGTTAGAGTTGCTGTTAGACTAAGACCAAAAAACACAGACGATCTTCTTTCAGATGCTGATTTTTTTGATTGTGTAGAACTTCAACCTGAGGTGAACATAAATTCTAATTTAGCATAAGAAGGTTGTGTTTTTGCCCCAATTCTCTGTATTGAAGACCTCATTAATAATAGGGATAATTGCACAAAAAACCCTCAACTTGTCAGTTTTTTGTGATTAAAACCCCAAACCATTTTTCTATGGCATAGAAAACCCCGAACTAACTAAAAATCTGTAAATCAAGGTTTTATCAGTGGGTAACCGGCTGACCAGTTATTAATCCTACATGGACCGGTAAATAACCTACGTTGAATAAACTTTAATTGTTAAAACCGGTTGCCAAGTATTACACATCATTTAAACTCCCGTTGATAATTTTTAATTGTAATTTTTAAACGGGATTGCATCATCAATGGGGGGTTTAAATGATGTGTAATACTTGGCAACCGGTTTCAATAATTAAAATTTATTCCACATAGGTTATTTGCCGGTACACGTAGGATTAATAACCGGTTTCAACCGGTTACTCATTGATAAAACCTTGATTTACTGATATTTAGTTGGTTCAGGGTTTTCTATGCAACGAAAAATGGTTGGGGGTTTTAATCACAAAAAACTGACAAGTTAGGGGTTTTTTGTGCAATTATCCCTTAATAATATGTATTTTTGGTTTGAGAAGGTACCATAGTTTTTGTAGGGTATCTTGAGGTACACTTTAAATGATTTTATGCATATTAATGTATATATTAATCATTATACATGTGTGTGAACACACACACACACACACACACACATAAAATACACACAGACACCAACACACACACACACACACTCAAATTTGTGTTTTGTAAGTCCATGAAATGACTATGTGAATAAATGAATTCATATACATATTCACACATAGACTTGTATGTGAATTTGTATATATACTTTCATGACGTTGATATATATATATATATATATATATATATATATATATAAGGGTGAGTTCAATGGAAACCTATATGCATCGGAAAACCTGGAAACCATTTTATAGCCATTGGATCAGGTGATGCATCACGCAGAAAGTCGATGCATCACGCGGGAATTTGATGCATCACACGGGAATTGTGGTGCATTTGTAGTGGTGCATAGAGGTTTTCCGATGCTTGTTGGTTTTCCATTGAACCTCCCTCTATATATATATATATATATATATATATATATATATATATATATATATATATATATATATATATATATAGGGGTGGGTTCAATGGAAAACCACTATGCATCTGAAAACTATGGAAACCTACGCATACCGTCCGATTGGGTGCATTTCATGAAAAACATGATGGCTTGATCGTAAATAAGATGATGCATCACGCGAGAAATTTGATGCATCACGCGAGATTTTCATGCATCACGCGGTGAATTTGATGCATTTGTAGTGGTGCAATGCGGTTTTTCACAAGTTTTCAGGTGCATGGTGGTTCTCTATTGAACCCCCCTCTATATATAGATTCAAGATCAATGAGGTATCATATTAGACTGGAGTACCATATTAAATGAACATGTTTATTATCATAAAATGTTAAATTTCATGCAAAACTGCAATAACACATGTTTAAATGTGCATTATTATTGACTAGTTCACATCATTTACATGTTCATCATGATAAATTATTCTATTTCATGTCAAATAGCAATACGTACATGTTCAAAAACGCAATATGCATGAACATGTGCATATTGCACTTTTGCATGAAATTAAACATTTAAACATTTTATCGTAATGAATGAGAAATTGATATAAACTAGTGAATCGTATTGCAAATTTGAACATATGTATATTACACTTTTGCATGAAATTTACCTTTTATTATAATGAATGTGTACATTTAATATGGTACTCTAGTACTCCAATCTAATATGGTACTCCCATAGATATATATATACATATATATACTATAATATGTATATATGTACATATATATATATGTATGTATGTATGTATGTATGTATATATATGTAGGGATGAGATCCATGAACTTTTGCTTCCTTCATGCAGCTTAAGAGGTTAAAATTGAAGAAAAATAATTGGAGTTCTGAGTCTTACAGATTTGATGAAGTATTTACAGAATCTGCTTCTCAAAAGCGTATATATGATGCAGTAGCAAAACCTGTAGTTGAGGTAAGTGAACGTTGTTTGAAATTGCAAACTTAAGCATGTTTGACAGTTTTGTTCAATTTTGTGGTAGTGAATAATAACGTTTGTGGATGCAACATACAGCAACACTTTAAATACTGTATTCTTGTTCTGTTACAAATTATTTATGTATCCTATATTCAATATTCTTTAAAGATAGAAGAACGTCTTCGGATATCAACGAGTTGAAATGTATAAGCTGGTTGTACACTGGTTGATTGAACAGTTCAAGTCCACAAGAAAAAGTTGGTAGTGTCATCTCTAAAGTTCTTGGTTTTACTTTTGCAGGGTGTGTTGAATGGGTATAATGGAACAATTATGGCTTATGGTCAAACAGGAACTGGCAAGACTTATACACTAGGCAAATTGGGCAAAGATGATGCATCTGAGCGAGGAATTATGGTTAGGGCTTTGGAAGATATCATTGCTAGTGCATCTTCAGCATCTGATAGTGTGGAAATCTCGTACCTGCAGGTATACCTAAGAGTTAGTCATTAGCTTTCTTTTAATGTTATTTCATGATTACAGCTAGTAGGTTAATGTTTTTCCCTATGGCATGAGTTGGTAGACCATATTGTGCTGTGGCTGACTCATCCTGAACTATACTTAAATGAAATCACTATAAGAAATATTTTGATGATAGTCCTGTATGGATCCTATTGGTTTTAACTCCATGATTTTTTTCATCTGATCATTGATACATGGCATGGATTGTGTTAAATTGAGAACTTAATAACATGTACTATTGGTTTAAGCCTGTCCTAAGATGTCTTATGACATTATTTTTTTCATAAGGTCTTTCAGTGTTGAATCATCCTCCTGTTACCTGTTACTTATGTACAGTTTATATTTTCTATTAACTAACCCTACTATAAGATTCATTAGATTGCAAAACTTCAAAATATTAATGCATGTCCCCGTTGTGGTAACAGATCTATATGGAATCTGTTCAAGATTTACTTGCACCGGAAAAGGTTAACATTCCTATTGTTGATGATCCAAAGAATGGGGAAGTCTCAGTGCCTGGTGCAGCAGTAGTCAAAATTCAAAATGTCGACCACTTTTTGCATTTACTACAAATAGGAGAAGCAAATCGCCATGCAGCAAACACAAAGATGAATACTGAATCTTCTCGTAGCCATGCAATTCTTATGGTGCGTGTCATGAGAAACTTGTAACTAGTGATTACCCTGTGTCTACATCTATTTATCAACACACATAAATTTGGCCTGATATCTTGAAGTCATTTTATTTCTTTGTACAGTTGGCTTTATGTACTTCCTCGATTATTTCCGTTTTACAGGTATCTTTTAGAAGATCTGTTAATGATAAAGAAGAGAGCACGTCTTCTCAACAGAAAGATGATAGAAGCATATTAGTTGGTGGTCATGTGATACCAACTGTTCGAAAGAGCAAGCTACTTATTGTTGATCTTGCAGGTTCCGAGCGCCTAGACAAATCAGGTATATTGCATTTGAGCTTGGTTACTATACTTGTAGAACTATTCATAACCTAAAGAGTGGTTAACTTTTCAAACCATTGTATTTGGTTTTTTGCTATGGTAAAAACCATCATTTTTGCGAAAATGCATAGTGAACACTAGGAGCAGCTTTTTGACAAAAGTGGCAAATGTGTTCTTTTTGGGCATTTACATTTCCACCCTTTGTCTCGTTCTCTTGGATATTGTAGTGTTTTCTACAAAATATAATGGTCTGTTTGTAATAAAGGACCAAGTATGATGAGCAGAAAGTGCATAGTCATGTCTCTAGTTTTGCGGTTTGATCAGTATCTTCAGGTTTTGTCTTGTGTCTTTCAGCTTGGTTCTGATTCAGTTTAATATGAATTTATTACTGTTTTAAAATATGCATGAGATTATTAGGAAAGTTAATTACTCTAATTTCTTATGCAAAATTGATTTTTTCTAATATTTATCCTCCTTCCTTGTAAATGTAGTTAGTACCATATCAATGTAGAGTTGCAACACTAAACAAGTAAACGGCCAGTAATCAAATGGTTACTTTATTGTGACTGGTTTTAAGTTAGTACAAGTAGGTTAATTAGTTTCTATAAAATATAACACTGGCATTTATTGAGCATGCATAATCATATTAACCCCTTTGAAAATTATTTCGGTTATGTGCACTGCAGGAAGTGAAGGTCACTTGGTTGAAGAGACGAAATTTATCAATCTTTCTCTTAGTTCCCTAGGAAAATGTATCAATGCACTGGCTGAAAATAGCCCTCATATACCCACCCGAGATTCTAAACTAACAAGACTGCTTCGTGATTCATTTGGAGGTAAGTCCTGTTATATTCTGCTTTTACCTGCTCAAATTTACTGAAATTGTGAACATCGGTTGGTTATATCTATGGCCAATAGTGCATTGTAATTGTATTGGCATGTCTCTGCTCCTCTATATCTGAATTATGTCAAGGCCTCTATATCTGTGTGGCTGTTTCCCTGTGGTTTATTTATAGTGCATAGTTGCTGTCCTTCCAATCCCTGTAAATGGCTGAAATGCTTACTGGTCTATGATGGTTGGGATCCACCGTTTAGTTAACAATGGTGTATATTATACTTCAAAACATTTCAAACAACTCTACACGTGCTTTTTTCTTCCTTGTGTATTTACTTATTTCTATTGAATTCATAAAACTGAGCAGGCTCTGCAAGGACCTCTCTAATAGTCACGATTGGCCCATCTTCTCGACATCATACAGAAACTGCAAGCACCATTATGTTTGGACAAAGGGTAAGTTGTATTTTCTGAGTGATGTTACATCGCTACTTATCAGATTGCATTGTGATTATTGTTCATTTATGAAGCTTTTTTTTCACGTCATGTCCTCCAAGTAAAAAGTGAAAACTATATGACAATGCTTGTGGTAAACTCATTTTACATAAAGCATCTACGTTCACGTATTTTTGCTTCTTTCTACATTATTATCCTCCTAACAATTTACTGCTTGAGTAGGCCATGAAAGTAGTAAACTTGGTAAAACTGAAAGAAGAGTTTGATTACGAGAGTTTGTGTCGCAAACTTGAAAATCAAATTGATATACTCACAGAGGAGATAGATAGGCAACAGAAATCGAAAGCAGAGAACATTTTAAGGTTGGAGAATGATCTCAAAGAGTGTCAAAATAGCTTTGAGGAAGCAGAAAAAGCTTTGTTTGCAAGGTGTGAGGTACATTTCTCTTTCTAGTTTATCCTATTGTATATTATTTAACAACTCTCCTTCTACAACACATCACACATGATGGCTTCCTTAGACATCTACCAAGTCTATTTACAATATCTTAAATGAGGTCATATTTCTAGAATGTGAGTCATTCAGGATCCACCATCTCTAATACCTTTGACCTTTCTGTCTGTTCACAATTTGGACTCAGATGTTGGAGAATGATAAATCTCGATTGGAAACAGAACTGAAAGATATTCTAAAGAAGTTGACATCCCAGAAAAAGCATAATGATCTAGTTTGCAAAGAGGTTGAGCGTCTAGAAAAAAGCATAAAGGATTCTGAGGTAATCAAAATGTTGGCCATATGCATTATACAGTGAGCTACAATTTTGTCTTTCCTTGTAACTGAAATCATATGATTGAACTCGGCTTGCAGTTACTAAAGAAGGAAAATGCCCGTTTGGAATCAGAAATGAAACGTGTATTTGAGGAATTAGATTTTCAAAAGAACCAGAACAATTTGATGCATGATGAGATCGCACGTCTGGAACTGGGTCTAGAGAACAACAAGGTGTTTGCAATAACAATTCATTATTCATGGTGTCGTTCTAGGGATCAAATATGTCTGCCATTTAGTCCAGTCTTTCTCTGAATATTTTTAGTTAGTTTAAAACTGATACCAATAGATTTTTATTCTTTATTATGTGACGGCATAGACATAATATTAACTCCGAGTTTCAACTTCTTCATGTAGTCATTTTTTGACATACTTCTTCCAATCTATGGTTCTAGTTTGTTTTCTGAAGGAATTTATTTCTAAAGAAACCAATGAACTTTCAACGATAGTAGTATCCATTCACAATGAAAGTATACAATTCCTCTATAACGATGCAAAATTTGTCGATTTTGTTTCATGTTCACTAAGCTAACATCATCTTATGGCCCTTGGTAAGTGGTGAAAATGGTAACTTCTAGTGCTAGTAAAATTTTAAGGAAAGAAAGAAACAAAGAAAAAAAAAAAGAGTTCAATGAAGTTGGACAAAAAATTATATAATACACCTGTCTTTACAAAATCTAAAGATCTAAAAATTTTCAGCCAACTGATAGTCTGACTGTGTGGTCTAGTTAGCATCGTTTCTGGCATTGCCTTGGTAGTTTATATTATACTGCTAATTAGAGTTGCACTTGTTTTCTTGATTTGCACGTGTATATTTACTCTTTTATCTTGAATGCTAGTAGCAATACCAGGTTGAAACATCAACATACCAGAAGATACTTGCAGAGACAACCCAGATGTATGAGAAGAAAATAGCGGAGTTGATGTCAAATTTAGATGATGAGCAAGAACGGTCAAGCAGTGTGGAAGAACAGTTAGATTCAATGAAAAATCTACTTAGCGACCATCAAACGTCAATAGAGGTTCGTGATTCATCTTATCACTGTAAACATTATTTGTTGATTCACAATTATTATTTCTCAGATGATTCAAAGTTGACCCTTGTTTTCATCTTCTAATAGCAACATCAGAATGAATGTTCTACATACCAGAAGGCACTTGCAGAAACCACTCAGATGTATGAGAAAAGAATTACGGAGTTGGTATTACAAATGGATGATGAGCATGCCCGATGTGCTGGTTTAGAAGAACAACTAAATTCACTAAAGAAAGCTTCACATGATAGTCAGAGTTCAATGCAAGTAAGTTCTGGGTGCACACGATGAACGAACTTCCTTTAGCTTTTTCAGAATCATCATGAAGTGACCTTCTGATAGTCATTTTATTATGTGGGCCATATCTTTGCCTCTTTGTAATCAACCGACAAGTTATGCATCCATAGAGTAGACACAACTTGACATAACTATGATAATCTGGATTGACAATTTGTTATCTAAAGGACCAAATTATTTGCGTGTGGGTGGCCTTTCTATTTGCTTGCAGATGCAAGGGCAAAAGGAGATTGATGCTCTTAAAATGGAATTACAGAAAATGTCTAAGCTGCATCAAGCAGCTCTTGATGAACTTCAATTAGTCAAAACAGAACATAAGAATTTATCATTAGAGAAGGTAATTGGAATGTTATGGGAAATTGACGGCTCTGTAGTTTGCTTATGACACCTTATACTTTATGCCTTCCAATGATGAATCCTAATGTAGGCTAAATTAAGCGAAGAACTTCATACCGTAAGAGAAGCCCTTTCAGTAGAGGAAAAACGAAGGAAGGCTGTTGAAAAAGAGCTAAGTAGTATAAAAAATGCTGTACCTGAAAGCGAGGATGAGTTTGAGGTATTGTATTCGATGGATTTTACAAGGTTGATATTTTCCATGTCAGATATATACCGGAGATTTCATGCTCATAGTTTTCATAGGATAAGAGACCATCCATGAAAGAGAATATTGCACGCGGATCACCAAATGGCGCCCCTTTGGGTCTACACAATTCAAACAGATCAAGGGAGTCAAACTCTTTTCAGCGAACCACTATAGCTAAGATTTGTGAAGAAGGCAAGTTTGTTTGTAATGTTTTTTTATATTAGCATATAATTTTGTAGTTTGAAGCCTTTTAATTATTATCGAACGAAATAAACTAGATTTTTGTGCTTTCTACAGTTGGCCTTCCAAAGATATTGGCACTATTGCAATCTGCTGATTTAGATGTCCAAACACACGCTGTGAAAGTGGTGGCAAACCTTGCTGCTGAAGGTAGGTGTCATAATGAACTTATTTGCTTATGCCGTGTTATACTAATCACATACATTGTAAAGAAAACAAAGAAAAGAATCAAGGAACTGTACTTTTGCTGTAGTTCCTAAATTGTTGCACAATGTTGTTCGTTTGTATGATTATTCTCGAAAAACATATCACCAGGTTACTGCTGTCTGTCAAGTAAATCGGTGATATAGATGATGTTATATGTAAACCTCTTTCAAATATATTATTTAACAGATATCAACCAGGAAAAGATTGTACAAGAAGGGGGTCTTGATGCACTGCTCATCCTATTGCGAACTTCCCAGAATACAACGCTACTTAGGGTTGCTTCTGGAGCCATCGCAAATCTTGCAATGAATGGTATTCCTAAATCTGTAGCCTCTTTATGTGTGTGTGTGTGTTGTAAATGCATGTTGACTGCGTAATTTGTGAGGTTTTTTTTCCTATTTATTTTTAATTATGTTTTTTCTTTAGGCTTGCCTACCCTGACCATTTTCTGGATGAACAAATTCTTTTTGTTGCTAGAACTGAATCAAGCCTTAATTATGGGTAAAGGAGGTGCTGCTTTACTAGCACATACAGCTTCAAAAACAGACGATCCCCAAACTCTCAGAATGGTAGCTGGAGCAATTGCAAATCTATGCGGAAATGGTAACCACGGTCTTCTCTGAGACCACTTAAATGGTGGTTTTGCACTAACGAAGTTCATTCATACACTTGATATTAAAATGTTGCCTCATATTATTAACATAATGGAATGCATCCAGTGATGAATATTAACTTGCTTCCTAGTTGTACTTGTGAGTTTCGGGTGAGAAGACACATATTTCAAGTACTGATGCAGTTGTTTCTTACTATTTACCATACCAGAGAAGCTACATGTTCTGCTGACTGAACAAGGAGGCATTAGAGCACTATTGGGCATGGTTCGATCTGGGAATAATGATGTCATTGCTCAGGTTGCCAGAGGAATAGCAAATTTTGCTAAATGTGAATCTAGAGCAATAAATCAAGGTTTATCGGTGCAGTTTGAGAATATTAAATAATTTTCTTTCTAAATATATTTTATAATGAGACTAGTCAGAAATTGCTTTAAATGTAACCTTGGATACTTTTAAAACTCTTGCAGGACACAGAAAAGGTCGCTCTCTTCTAATGGATGATGGTGTCCTTACGTGGTTGCTTGCTAACTCAAATACTGCCTCAGTATCAACCCGGCGTCACATTGAGCTTGCTCTTTGTCATTTAGCACAAAACGGTATCATCTTGTCATTGTTTTATAACTGGACTAATAAGAGAGTACTTACATTCTGGCCTATTTCTCTATAGAAATATAGTTGGGAATGTTAATATCTTGACTGATTTGTACTAATTCAAACTCGTGTATAGTAAACTCTAGGTTATGTACTTTTTTGGGTAAAATGCAGAAAAACACAACATACTTTCATCACTTTATCATGCTGAGCCCCTCAACATTACTTTTTAGTTTGCACTTAATTTGTCTCATTCAAAAGTAGGTATGCACATGTATAAGTTAAAAATCAAATACATAATTACACAATGTGCCAAGGCCACTTAATTACTTAAACTCTTGCACTCGGATTTACCTCCTTTTGAGTAAGACAAATGAAATATAAATGTTTAGCCACTACGAAAATAGTCGAGGGATTTAAGCGATAAAACTTAAAACTACGTTGTGCTTTTGTATTTGCTCTCCTTTTATTGTGTAAAGAAAAGAATAAAAAGTTCTTCAAGGCCAACATAGTTCTAGTTCTATCATGATGCCTGATGTACCATTTATGGAAACTTCAACATAACAAGAGGTCATGTGTCTCATGATTAGGCCAAAGTTCCAATGGATAAGAGATCACATGTACTTTTACCTCTCCTTATATAAATAAAATAAATAAGACGCATAAATCAGAAACAGTAAACGATTACGTACAGATTCTAATATTTGCTACTGATTTTCAGAGGAGAATACCAAGGTTTTTGTAACCAGCGGAGGAGTTAAACAACTTGCAAGAATCTCAACTGAGTCCAGCAGAGAAGATATCCGTAACCTAGCAAAGAAGATACTGAGATTGAATCGAACATTCGAAACAGAGATGCAACGCGAGTAACACAAGACAAGGTGTTTAAACAAGAGTAATTCAATTGCTTGTAGCTGCTTTCTTACTGAATGGAAGTACAGAACATGTGCAAATTGGGTGCGTAAACAGCCAGTTGCCAAGTTAGAAGACATGATCTTCAATAAGCTAATCAAGTGTATTTTTCCTAATAGTCTGTGATTTACTTGGTTATTCCTAAGAAGAAAATTAACATACATTAACAATGAGTTGTAATCCTTGATCATGAAAAATATGTAATTGTGAATGTATAGAACAGAAACCCTAGCAAATTTAGGCATTTAGCATTGTCAATGGTACTAGTAACGTGACATTTTGGGTGAAAAGTCTTTATGCACGCCAATTGTAATCGAAAAGCTTTAAACCAAAAAAAAAAAGGCGATATAGCTTTCTTTTGTGAATATGTGTGTTGTAAGTGATTGATTATGTGATTTGTTTAGATTTGGTTTTGTTGTTTGAAATCTAAATGTATATTATAAAAATTTTGAGAATTTTTTGTAAATTTTGATTACTTGTAAATTAATATATAAAATGATTTAAAAATTCGCATTCTTGTGAAAAGAAGACTTCATGTGAAGTGGAAGTAAAACTAAATTCTCTTAAATTGAGTTAGACAAAAAGATTTTACTTTATTTGGTTTAAGGTTTAAGTGTATATGATGATGTAATTCCATTCCATAAACTTGATCAAAATAGTCAAATGTCCTAGTCATAAAACATATAAATACACATTCTTTCGTTCCTTAACATTAAAAAAAAAAAAAAAAAGACTAGCCTTTATATAAATTGTTGTAGGTTGTCAAACATTTCCCATTAATATTCTTCAAGTTTGGTTTTGGAACCGAAACGTTCATAAACATAAATGCGAACGAAACTTCTGTTCATGTTCGTTCATTTAGTCAAACGAACAAAATTTTGTGTTCATGTTCGTTCGTTTAATAAATGAACGAACATAAACGAACTTACTGCCAATCAGTTCGCGAGCGGTTCGCTGAACGTTCAGTTCGTTTACGATCCTAGATATATTCTTATTGTTTCTTAAAGATAAGTAACTCAAAAGTATTTAAAATCCGTGAGAGTCAAAAAGAAAAAAAAAAGTTTCGTAATGTATATTTTTTCTTCAAATTCCATAGTTATGAAAAAAACACATTGATGATAATTAACAAAATATAAAAAAAAGGTCACATCATGTAATTAATAATATTCCATATTCTAGTGATAAACCAAATTTCTTTTTTTCATATTATAAAAAACACTAGTTTATTGACCCTTTAAATAAATATTTTTTTTTTCTCAAAATATATAAACTAAAAGGTTAACATTAAATTTTGATATATTGAATTTTTTTATACTTGTGATATTAATTAATATATTTTATTATAATTGATTTTAAGAATAAGTTAGTTAAACGGAAAAGATAATCAATAATAACATCTAAGTTTGTTGTCATTATTATAATTAGTTAATAGTTTTTTCTAAATGTTGATTGTTGTAGTTTTAATAGATCATTAAGACTAGGAACACTTTTAGAATTTAAAAAAAAATGAATATTTGTATTTTAAAAAAAGCAAATTACAAATGTCAATTGGATATAAAGCCACATATATTCTTAAGATAATATCACATGTCAAATTATTTTACTCATCTAATAGTATAGGTAGAGATAAATTTTATTTTTATTTTACATCTTACCATACATAAAAATGATATCTATATATTTAAAATAAGCCTATTTTTAATTTTTATACCAAACATTCATAGAAATGATGAAATGAAAAATATTTGTAATATCGTGTCATGGAAAGCAACAAATGTGAAAGAAGTTTAACTCGATAATGCTAAAATTGACAATATCTAAATGTAATTTGTCTTGAGTTAATTATACCAAATATAAATCACAAAGTTAAATCACAAAAATAAATCACAAAGTTAATTATTTTTAATACTCAATTATCAAAATGTTTAATAAATAATATCATTATAATCTTATTAAATTGACCTATTTAAAATGATTAATAAGTTGATATCACATTTACAAACTTCAATAATTTTTGATAATTCAATCTTTGAAAATTTTCGTTATATGTATTAAATTCTGTTTTTGACCATCTATCATTTTAATTTGATGAAAATGGCATATTTTCCGCGGGTTTATTATTGAAAAAATCTCGTAAGTTTTTATGGATATATTGATTAACTCACTAAATTTTTTTTGAGTGTTTAAATCCCCTGATATTTTTTTGTCTTATTCAAACCTACATATATTTAATTTGCTGCATGATTAACGTGTAAAACAATTAATTCATTGAAGATTTAGTAATAGTAAAAAATCAACTTTCTTTTTCATATTCATGATGCTAAACATTTTGTTTTATTATAAGTTCATGTGTCGTTTACCAATTATATAATGATTTGTTTAACAAGTCAGATATATAGTTTAAATATGACAAACATTGTTCAGAGAATTAAACACTTAAAAAAATCAAATGACTTAATCGATATACCAATAGAAAACCGTGGATTTTCAATATTAACTAATAATAATTGGATATCATGTTTACACAATTCACATGGTTCATTCTCTTGTTATTTTGGAAGTTCAATATATTAAATGGTTAATATTAGAAAAACTCAACCAATTTTCTTATCTTATCGATCAAGTTTTTGATTTTTTTTTTATTGTTTAGGTCTCTAAACTAGTCGTATTTAAGAATATATATTTTTTTTACTGGTTACTGAATTAAATGGTAAAACATAACTAATAAAACAAAAAGTTTAGTAATTTAATCGATAAAATATGAAAAAAAATGGTGAGTTTATTTTAACATTAATCAAGTAAAAACCAACGATACTTGTTTGGTAACCAGGTTAACACGTAAAATATATGTTTTTGAATAAGACAAAAAAGGTTACGACTTAAACAATAAAAATAAAAGTTTAAGAGCTTAATATTGGGTATTTTTCAATTTTAAGTTTTAACTAAAAATATTGATTTTACAATAACTTAACATGAACCCATTGCAATGGATCATCATCATCATCCATGGCGCCTGGTATTAATTCTTGCTAAATCGAACAAATAAATTTCTTCGATTTTTCGTCAACTTTAAACCATGAATCCATCCAATGGAACACATCATCAGCTGCAGCAGCAGCAGCAGCAACAACAAATCCTCCCAAACATTCACAACCCTCTGCAATTCACCATCGTTTTTCCCCACTCTGATACAAATTCAAACCCTAATTCTTCACCATCAAACCCTACCAATGTCAACCACTTGCTCACACTCGGTATTCCCAGAAAACGAAGACGAGGCAGACCACAGGATACGCCGTCGTCAAACCAGGTATATAATTTGCCTTCCCAATTCTCCAACAATCAACAAACAACACAAAATTCTTTCGATAGTAATCATCTTGACAGAAACCCTAACATTGGATCAAATCAAACTGCGAAATTAGATGTGTCAGATGAGATAATAGTGATCAATAAAGAAGCAACATCTGAAGCTTTGATTGCTTTAACTGCTGGATTTCCGGCCGATATTCTTACAGAAGAAGAAATAGATGCAGGAGTTGTTTCGGTTGTTGGTGGGATTGAACAGGTTAACTATATACTAATTAGGAATCATATTATTACTAAATGGAGGGAGAATGTGTTAAATTGGGTGACAAAAGAGATGTTTCTTGATGTTGTACCTTCACATTGTAGTAAGCTTCTAGATTCTGCATATAATTATTTACTTTCACATGGATATATCAATTTTGGGGTTGCGCCAGTGATTAAGGATAGAGTTCGTGTTGAACCTAATCCTAAGGGACATGTTATAGTGATTGGGGCTGGTCTTTCGGGACTGGCGGCTGCAAGGCAATTGATGTCATTTGGGTATAAAGTTACGGTTTTGGAAGGTAGGAAACGTCCAGGGGGACGAGTGTATACGAAGAAAATGGAAGGAGGGAATAAGATTGCGTCTGCAGATTTAGGAGGGAGTGTTTTGACTGGTACACATGGAAACCCTCTTGGGATTTTGGCTAGGCAGTTATCATATCCTCTTCATAAGATACGAGATAAGTGTCCGCTTTATAGATTGGATGGGAAACTGGTTAACTCAGCGGTTGATGCGAAGGTTGAGGTTGCTTTCAACCAACTTTTGGATAAAGCA
Organism: Centrapalus pauciflorus; assembly: GCA_020465985.1. Classification (NCBI taxonomy): domain Eukaryota; kingdom Viridiplantae; phylum Streptophyta; class Magnoliopsida; order Asterales; family Asteraceae; genus Centrapalus; species Centrapalus pauciflorus. Next base: position 278,292 of record JAANYP010003565.1, on the reverse strand, counting down.
AGCAAGCTTAGGCAGTTAATGGGCGAGGTTTCCCAAGATGTTTCTCTTGGGGCTGCATTGGAGACATTTTGGCAGGTTGATGGAAAGGCTGCAAATTTAGAAGAGACGAGTTTGTTTAATTGGCATCTTGCAAATTTGGAATACGCTAATGCAGGTTTGCTCTCCAGGCTTTCACTGGCATTCTGGGATCAAGATGATCCGTATGATATGGGAGGAGATCATTGCTTTCTGCCTGGAGGAAATGGAAGATTGGTCCAGGCGTTGGCGGAGAATGTTCCAATTCTGTATGAGAAAACGGTTCATGCTATCCGTTATGGTAGTGATGGAGTGCAGGTGGTTGTCGGTGGAGGCCAAGTATTTGAAGGTGATATTGCTTTGTGCACTGTCCCACTGGGGGTGTTGAAGAGTGGTTCTATTAAATTCAGTCCAGAGTTGCCTCAAAGAAAGCTTGAAGGGATTAAGAGGTTAGGATTCGGTTTGCTAAACAAGGTTGCCATGCTTTTCCCTCACCTATTCTGGGGAACCGATCTCGATATGTTTGGGCATCTCTCTGATGACCCTAGTCGTCGAGGCGAGTTCTTTTTGTTCTATAGCTATGCAACTGTAGCCGGTGGTCCAGTTCTGATGGCGTTGGTAGCTGGAGAAGCTGCTCATTCTTTTGAAAGCATGCCACCCACCGATGCAGTCACAAGAGTTCTTCAAATCCTTCGAGGTATATACTCTCATAGTAAAGTTATATGGTTGTTATAAACCTTTACCCTCTGACATCAAGATGGTCAATTTAACTTTCTTGATAGAATTTATGGCGTTTTCTGTTTTTGAAAATTCTTCTATTTAAAAACTCCCATCCAGAGCAACCTTTTTACTTGGCTTATTGATTCAGGTATATATGAGCCACAAGGGATTGATGTCCCGGAGCCAATACAAACCGTCTGTACACGATGGGGAAGTGATCCCTTCAGTTTAGGCTCTTACTCCAATGTTGCAGTGGGAGCATCAGGGGATGACTATGATATCTTAGCTGAAAGCGTAGGAGATGGAAGACTTTTCTTTGCAGGGGAGGCCACCACAAGGCGTTATCCAGCAACCATGCATGGAGCTTTTCTTAGCGGTTTAAGGGAAGCAGCAAATATCGCTCACTATGCTACTAATCGAGCCCTCAGGGCCAAAGTTGAGAGAAGTCCATCCAAAAACTCTCATGCTTGCGCCTCCCTTCTTGCTGATTTATTCAGGGATCCTGATTTAGAGTTTGGAAGCTTTTCAGTTATTTACACAAAGAAAAGTGCTGAGGACAAATCAATGGCTGTTTTACGTGTAGTGTTTAGTGGACCAGCAAAGAAGGCTCAAGAAGGTTCAAGGCCTGATCAACAACATTCTAACAAACCAATCTTTCAACAGCTTCACTCTCATTTCAATCAACAACAAGAGCTTCATGTCTATACCTTGTTATCAAGGGAACAAGTTTTCGAGCTACGAGAGGTGAAAGGAGGTGATGAGATGAGACTAAATTACCTTTGTGAAAAGCTTGGAGTGAAGCTGGTCGGAAGAAAAGGTTTAGGGCCTGCTGCTGATGGTGTCATTTCTTCAATCAAAGCCGAGAGAAGCAAACGCAAGCCTGCTGTAACTTCATCTACTCTTAAATCTGGTGGGCTTTCAGACTTTAGTAAACAACTTTCGAACTTGTATAATTTCCAAAAGTTCCAAAATACATATAATAAATGTACAAGGTTCTCCTTTTCCTCTGTAATGCTTATCCTGATAAGTCTCAAAGGACTAATATTTTGTTTTTTTTGGGAAAAGGAACATCGAAGCCGAAATCAGCCTCGAAACAAAAGTTAGTTAGGTATGTTCCTTTGCCAATGAATCTTTTACTTGTGCCCTATTGTTTGCATATTTTAATATCTTGTGTAATCGATCTTGTTTCAGAAAGGCTAAGATATTGCGCAACAATAATCCCTTCCCTCCTGTTATTAGAGATGGGGTGATTAAAGTTATTGGCAGTAACGATGGGTCTACTACCCCGCAGTTAAACCAGGATGTGGAAGTTAAAGTAACTGGCGACAGTGTTGCCTCCAATGACACTCCTGGTTGTAGTGGAATTAGTAAATCAGTGGTTAATGGTGGTAACAACTCTACTCCAATTGTAAATATGGACTCTGGTTCAGTGATTGACAGTAATGGTTCTACGCCAAATCTGAACGCTGGTTCTGGAGTAATCAGCAATATTAGTTCTTCCAATCCTCCAAACGTACACAGGATCGGTGCACATGGCTTGAAAATCCTGCTTACCTCAAACATTGAAGTAGATGATGAATTGAAATAGTGGATAATGACTCTCTTCTTGCCGTGGACTCGTTGAACCACTGGTGTGCATATAGAGATACCATTACATAGAACAATTATGTTTTCCCAATACATGGTTAGGAATTTCAATGATTGTGAGTGGACATTTTCAGGATCTGCAGTGGTTAAGAGTGTCTTGATCATTCAGCTCATGCTTTAGTTTCTAATACCTCCTTAACTCCCATTCATTATTCGATTGTGGAGGTATTTGTATACATGTGTACACATTGAATTTTTAGATAAAGAAATCTTTTTTTTTTCCTTCGTAATGGCTAATGTTTTACACATCTGTTTTGGAGAAATTTCACCCAATGTCTTGATGTTTCTGTGTTAAGTGAAGCTGGTTGAGTTGATATGCAAAAATATGTTTCTTCCATATGATTTATCAATACTTCTCATTCTGATATATAAAAGAAGTATATACTCGAGGAAATAGGAATGGTCCCGAATCCCAAATTCATTCCCAGTATAAGATGAAACAAGGGGGTGTTTGGTTCGCGTATTTCCTGGGATTTGCATTTAAAAATCCTGTGTTTGGTTCGCAGATTTCAGTTAGGATTTAAAATCACAGGATTTATTAAATCTTTCTCTTCTTTGTTATTTAAAATCTCAGCCTCCCCCATAGGATTCTATATCCCAGTTACTTTGCATTTTTCAGATTAACAATTTTTTTCTATAAGACAATGCAAATCTTTGACAAAATCCTGACAAATGCAAATCCTTTGACAAAATGCAAATCCCAAATGAAAAAATCTGCTAACCAAACGCCCCCAGATTCAACTCAGATCAACATGGATTACATCATGCAAAATGACGGTTATGAAATTGCAAAGTCTCTAGTGGAATTAGTCAAAGACCACCATCACACAAGTGACATCATCACAATTTAACCCATGGATGGCTGATGGCTCAATTAAAATTCTCAAAAAAAAATCATCACATATGACCTCGAGCACAAAAACTTGGCTTCTCTTTACATAAATCTAACTAAAGAAACAAGTACAGTTTCTTTATTTTATTACCACAATTTTATTTACAGACTTGAGGCTTTTCAACATCAGTAGTCAAGAGCTCCAACTGTAAAAAAAATGACCCTTTATTCATCAGTCCTATGTTGATCCTCACTTCCTCTTAACCATTCCTCCAGTTTTGCTTCTTTATTTGCTTTGAATTCATCAAAATTTTCTGACAGCGACAGATTCGATATCAATTCATCAACTAATGCATCTTTTTCTTGATTCCCAACCACAATGTGACTCGATACAGGCAACTCTTCCTCTACTCTTTGCGTACCATTTGCTGATGCATTAGCAGCTGAAGTTCGTGGCAAAGTCTTGGCTTCCTCCAAGGATTCCGGCGTATCAAGGTGAGCCCACTTGAGATTAGTTGCTTTTTGTTTTGCTGACTTGAAAACGGATGATAAATAGTTACTAGACTTCTCGACATCATTGATACTCCTCCAAGCGGTTGGACCCCAAGAGCTCGTTCTACCTGTTTGAAATCCTGAAACGGATTTGCTGCTAATCAGCCCCCTTTTCGGTTGTTTTGTTGACATGATTGCGAGAGATTTTGTGATGTCTTTTATCATATCATCAACAATAGGGAAGCCACAATCCTTCATCGATCTCACCATTGTGATTGAATCCTCCGAGTCTTCTGTGTGTAAACTCATCTCACGGGATTTATTCACCATATTGTTTCTGAGATTGACGAGGTTTGGTACCGCCTTGTGAGTGTGTTGTTGAACATAGAAAAGCCCCACAGAGGGTTCGTTTGCCAAGGATTTTATCATTTCTCCCAACCCTTCTGAGATCTCTATAAAGCCATCTACTGGAGAATATTCATACATCTTAGTGAGAGCAGATCGTACTTCTTCGTCACTGGTTCAGGAAAGGGAAAAGATATAGTTACACTTTATACAATTCCATGTATAACATGTTGCAACTTTGAATACGATAACAAAATACCTACTCGTCCGTGCAGAGAGCAACATTGACATTAACAAGTAACTATAACTGAAATCATCTTATTCATATGCCTTGAATTATATTACTGTCACTGAAATATGTTCACAACTTAAATTCTTTATATGATATGAACTCATTAGATAACTAATATTTCAAAGAAAAAAAAAAAAGAAAGATCTATTATGAATACGGAAGTAGCATCGAATGGTGATCTTAATTAAGAGTTGGGAAGAGAAATGCAAAGCAGGCGAAGCAAATGAGCGCTATGTACCGCTTTTCTCCATTAGGCTGTCACATCTTACATAGTTAGATGAGCCTTTCTCCAAGCAGAAGATTCTCCTTTTAGATGCTAATGCTATTTTTATGGTAAATGAGCGAAGAAAAGTGAGTCCAACTGCTATAAAAACCAGTAGCTTTCTTTAGAAATGGTACTTGGGTAATGTTATCTTACTTCTTGACAAAGAGTGCCCACTTTGGCCACTTGATTGCCATCGTTACTATATATGTGAATTCAGCAACAGTTACGACCTATTGCCTAGCGTTTGTTTCAACTGATGGGAACCAATCATCCTAACACTAAGCAATCACCAATTTTCGGAGATTTCTGCAACTCCTTGAAGCTTTCCTTAAAGAAGTGACTGTATATAAGACAATATTGCTAGCTGGTTAGTTGTATTGTTGTATCTGTAGGTTTTACCCAGTGTTCATCCACTCAAACAGTGAGGAAGTATACGTGGGCTAGGTAGAGACTGCAGAGGAGTGCCGAAAGGGGAAAAAAGGGAGCACATTACAATAAAAAGTATATAAAAGTCATAGGCAAATCTATTTGAAGTTGACTCAGTTAGCCAACTTCATACCTTTCATGGTAATCCAAATGAAATAAACGGACTAAACAAATTCAACTGACCCTTTTATTGGCCTGTCCTCAGATTTTAAGATCCATTAATATAACTGATTTTCAGCTTTTCGTGTAGAGAAATTGCAATGCAAAGGTTAAATAAGACAGAAACACAAGATGAATAATCCAAAGAAGATGGATAAGGATGGTTAAACACAAAAAGTCACACTGTTTTTTAACAGGTAAAACACCAAAAAACCTAGTGTCCCAAACTAGCTAGGTTAAACTAATAATAATACCAGAGAAAACATTAAGACTTGAAACCTAATTAAAGCCTAAAGAGGCAAACCCCTTTCCGTGACTCAATTGTTTTTTTGGTGAATCTTTGAACAATCAGCCTAAAGTAACCCTAGCATCTCCAACAAAGTGGCACACAAAGCAATTCAAGCAATAGCCAAGTTCTCCCACCATGGTAACGATTACACTCCAATTTGTTAAAAGAAGACAAGAAGAATGTATATTGTTACATTGATCCAATGTCCTCAAGAATACCATAAAAAAAAGAGAGAAAACACATAAAAGTTTCTTGCAAGTATGATAAGGTTTGAAGCAGTATCTTACTTGAACATAGATCGCCGGAAAAAAGGTTAATTTGGAGACTAAATTTCTTGAAAGGCTAGCAACAGTTGCTCCAGCCTTAAACAAACCCTAAATCGCCGTTGCAAAGTCAATTTTAAGAGCGAATTTCGCCAGTAAACACTCTGCAGAACCGATTATCAATGTTCAAAATCCAGCAAATTCCAATTCTTCATCCACCAACGCCTTCGAAACTGGAATTCCAAAAATCAAACCAAATATAGATTCCGATCTCTTATGGGCGAAGTCGATTTGGGGGCAGCCGGATGTTAGGTATAGTGCATACAACTATACAAGAAACCAAAATTTTCACATGTAAAATACAATGATACAAAATATTAATTCTTAAAAACAATATAGCCATTTTGTTAGAATAAAAAATGTAAGGGAAGGTTATATCATCCGCATAAAATTGCAACATTTTTCATGTATATAATTTTTTTATATTTTTAAAGGCAAATAGACATAAGCTGTGTTTGTTTATAATTAAAAGGGTTTGAAAATGGTCTGAATTATAGATCTTAACTTAATTTGTATTGTTTGTCAAATTCAGACATAAAAGGTTCTATCCTTTAAATTTCTTTCTGAATTCCAAGAGGAAAAGAGTTGTCTGAATTATAACTAAGAACTTCTTAATTTCAGATGTTAAGGTCTCCTCTTAATTTTTAACTTTTTAAAATACAAATAACATCATACTAAACAAACAAGACTTTATAAATCACTCAAAGAAGAAGTTCAATATTGTTCATTTTATATAACATATAATAATAATGATTAATCAATAATCATCGTTTAAATAATTACCATCCAATAAATATGGCACCTAAGTGCCAAGTGGAGGACCAAAAATGAAATTATGAAGAACTAATTTCACCACCATAAATCAAAGGCAGATGGATAAAAGAAGATAGAGAGAGAATCCTCTCGTCTTCAAAGTTCAATCATCATCATCTCTTCCATGGCTTCTTCTGCCTTGATAACATTAACCAGGGTCCAAAGCTACTCTCAACTTTCAAATCTCACAAACCCATCTGTCCCTTTCCATGTTTCCAAGTTTTCATCTTCATTTCAGACTAGAATCACACACACCCGCCATGGATTGAAGCTCATCAAAGCAACGCCTGAAGGTTTGACCACTTTTGTAGCATGAAGTACAACTAATTCTAGCAGTCTTCTTCTGAATTTGCAACCAATTCCATCTGTATTATAATCTGTTTTTATCTTTTCTGGTTGTTTAAAAACAAAGTGCAAAAGTATGATGGTATAAAATGGGGCTTTTCTCAATTTATCTAAATGACTGATTTACCTTTTTATTTGATCGGATGATATTTGTACTCCAAATAACTTGTCGATATGGTACATGTAACTATTAACTATGCCGATATGGTAGTTTTTGCTGATTCAAATGACAACGTGACATGTTTTTAATTGTGGATTTTGATCTATATAAATAATTTAGAAAATCCACGTAAACATGTATATCTTTTAATACTTTTAAAAACACAAATATAAGATCTTTGCCGGTAACCGGTAAGCAAAAATATCATCTCTACAATAAATTTTAAAGACAAGTACCAATGGGATAAAAAAGATTAACCATTTGAGTAATTTCAGTAAAGTAACGTATATTTGTACAACTTTAACTAATAAATTTCGATTCAATTCGTTGTATAGGAGGAGGACCTCCTACTGACTTGATGGAAGATTCAAAGTTTGTTCCCTTAAATCCTGATGATCCTACATTTGGTCCACCAGTAAGTTGTGGTTAGTTCTTTACCAATTATCAGTCAAATTCATCATCATTTCATCGATCATGAATTTAAATCGTATATTTGTATTTAGCTTCACGGGTTCAATCTCACAAAGTATGCATTGTGGTTTCGATATTTGAATCAAATTAGATAAAGAATGTGTAGCTGTGTGTGTTTGCAGGCTTTGTTATTGGCCGGTTTTCAAGTCGACGAGGTTGTGAAGGTAACTTAAGATGACAAAAATTACTTCACAAATCTTTACAATAAATATCATCCAATGTGAAACACAATTTACAAATGATTGTTTCATCTTGCAGATACAACAGTTCTTGAAAGAGTTGGATGGTGAATTTTTAGAGGTATATTTTTTATTTAGATCATTCGAAACCACATAAAAAAAAAATAAAGGGTCCATTTAGAATTCGGGTTATTTGTTAGTACCGGTCCATGGGTGGTTGATAAATATTGCAAGTTTATTGTCATTCAGGTTATCTTTTGTACTGAAGACATGATGAATGGCTCTCTTTGGGAAGCTATAAATACCAAACAGCCAAACCTCGAAGTTTCAAAGGTTCGTTCCCTGACATTTTAAGAGAATTAGGTCATGTTTGTTTACTTCTTAATGGAATCATTAAGATGTCATTTTACATTTGAATGACCTCGTACACAAACAACCCCTTATAGTCGTATAAATGGACTCTAGCAAAAACAGGATTTATCTTTTGTAACAAATTTAATTGATTTGTTGTACTATACTTGCAACATAACAACCATGTAACATTGCTTATGGTGTTGTTTTTCATTTACCAACTTTGGAACAAATTCTATGTCCTTTCCAGATTGCAAAATCATTGCCACGGATTTGCTTTTTATCAGGTCTTACAGGCGAGGAGATGATGATGTTCATCGATGCTTTTCCAGAATCCGGTATTTCTCAACTAAAATCTATTGATAATGCTTTAAACAGGAAATATGTAAGTTAACAATGTTTAATATTGTTCCACATTTAAACAGGATTAGCAGGAGCAGTATTTGCAGCTGTTGTACCTAATAGTGCTAACAAACCATTAATAGAGGTGATAGAAGAGATTATGGGAGACCATGAGATGATGGTATGCTTTCTCAAACCCAACTTTTATCCATTTTTCTGCATTTCTTGTGGTTCTTTTATGGATCCTGCAATCACAAATCTTTTAATATTTCTCTTACCATTTCATACAACCATTACCCACAAATTGAAATGTTGACTGTGCAGAATGAATAGCTCTCCTAGTTTGTTCTAAACTAATTTATTTGTTGTATCATGCAGAAATCACGAGAATCGACGTAAGAGATATCAAGATAAATTATTGTTTGATTATGAACTATTTGCCTTGTAATTTAAAAGACTCGAATAAGAGTCGAGAGCATCCAACGTTAACTGATTGTATTGTGTTTTACAACCACTATAAACAGATTCGACAGGACTAAATACTTTTGAGTTTTGAAGTGCCAAAAGATCCTCAGACATACCAAGAACACAACTTACAATAATCGACGCCCCTTTTAGATCATCATATGTAACCGAAGAATATTACCTTAGGAAAACCAAGAATTAGTGCACTCTTGACATTTCGTATCATCCAGATTCACAAAGGCACAAACTTTTTATGATCAAAGATCTTCTCTACTCGTATTTAGTATTTACACCTGTGGATCATATAAACTTTAGTTCAGCAAGAGAAGGTTGTTATGAATCACAATGCATCATCTAATTTAACTAGTATTCTTATATCTCATGAAATGCCCACTAAACAAGAACACCATAACGATGGCAATCGCAAAATCTAAAGAACAAAACGGACAGAAAACACATTTGTCACGAAATAGAACCAGAAAACTCGTACCTTCGTTTGTTCGCTCATTCCTCTTTGTCACTCTCGTCGCTAAAATAACTTGGTTTCTTTGCCTTCTCTTTTTTCCCTTTCTTCCTCCCTTCATCCTGACTCGCATCTCTACCACCCAATAGCCTCTCATCAGCCCCATTGTCCACCACTGATGCCCAATTATCATCCTCAAAGACCTCATCACCGCCAGTTTCATCATCATCCCCACCCCATTCCTCCTCTTTGCCCCGCCTATATCCACTGCCACCGCCACCACGGCCCTCTCTCCTACCCCGTTTTGATGGCTGTGGCCGCTCCCGTGGCCCTAACTGGTTCTTCGGACACTCATACGACAAATGCCCACCCTCTCCACATTCATAGCATCTACTCTTGTCTTTGTACACTTTCCGTCTAATAAACTCTGGTGCCCTACCATTATCAGCAGCTATTGAGGCAGTTAATGTACGACTGTTGAGAACTTTCCCATTGATTCCATTAACTGCCTTTACAGCATCTTCACGAGCTACAAATAAGATAAAAGCAACTCCACGGCTCTCACGAGTGACCCGATCTCTGAGGATTGTGACCTTGGCAACCTTGCCAAAAGTGGAGAAGATGGTGAATAGATCAGAATTCGTGAGGCTATAATCAAGGTTGCTAACATACACTGTGGATTTGGATGGGGCTAAACCTCCACTTCCACTGCAGCGATGCGATGTTGATTTTGTTTGGGTTTTATCCAAAGAGGACGACGATGGTTGTGGCGCAGCAGATGAATATCTGTAGTAAAAAGTTTCATCTTCATCCTCATCGCTGTATCTCCCTGTCATTTTTGCAACAGTTCGAGCCACAAATTTTCATAAATTGCTATACCTGTAAGCCATTGTCACAACTCACAATAATGAGTACTTTATGCTGAAAATTGCATCAAATAGAGATCGGCGTAGTATCTTACTTGAACATATATTGCTAGATTAATTTGGAGACTGACTTCCTTGAAATCAGTTGTTCCTGCCTTCAACGAACCTAAATCACTAGATTAATTTGGAAACCCTAAATTTCCATTCCAGGGCCAAAATCTATTCTAAAATCGAATTTGGCAGGCACACAAGAAACTTTATTCAACATTTATCTAATGTTGTTTCCTATCTCTTTTATGTATGGATAGAAATTTCGTCACGAAGTTTTTGAAATTGCAAATTGATCACATCATTTAATCAGCAAAAATAAAACAAGATAAATCATTTAATCAGCAGAAAATAAAACAACCATGTCCCTATGATTAGAACCATATCCATATATATGAATATTCATGATTGAATCAGCAAAAAACAAAAATATGCCATTTAGAACAGATATTTGATGTAATTAGCCCCAAAAAATAAAACATATCAGAACAGATTCACATCCGTAATAGATTGTCACCAACGAATACAGTTCATCAACCTTCCAACAAGAAAAACAAGTACATCACCAATTGCAAGCATTCAAAGGAAACCTCATTAAGGACCTTTAAATGTAACAATTTGAAGAGAGAAACAAATTAGATTATGATATATTGCTCTCAAAATCGATCATCATAAAGCAATCAAAAGTGAACCAACGGAAAATATGCTGTATACCCGTATCCAAATCTACACATTTTCTTTAACCTCATTATCAATCGATCGACAATGTGAGTGATATGGTAAATCAACAAAAGTCAAAGAACAGAAAAGATAAGACGCGAGATGAGATGAGTCGATTGTTTTTTGGTGAATCTTTGAACAATCAGCCTAAAGTAACCCTAGCATCTCCAACAAAGTGGCACACAAAGCCAATCAAGCAATAGCCAAGTTCTCCCACCATGGTAACGATTACAATCCAATTTGTTAAAAGAAGACAAGAAGAATGTATATTGTTACATTGATCCAATGTCCTCAAGTATACCATTCAAAAAGAAAAGAGAAAACACATAAAAGTTTCTTCCAAGTATGATAAGGTTTGAAGCAGTATCTTACTTGAACATAGATCGCCGGAAAAAAAAGGTTAATTTGGAGACTAAATATCTTGAAAGGCTAGCAACAGTTGCTCCAGCCTTAAACAAACCCTAAATCGCCGTTGCAAAGTTAATTTTTAGAGCGAATTTGCCAGTAAACACTCAGCAGAACCGATTATCAATGTTCAAAATCCAGCAAATTCCAATTCTTCATCCACCAACGCCTTCGAAATTGGAATTCCAAAAATCAAACCAAAAATAGATTCCGGTCTCTTGTGGGTGAAGTCGGTTTGGGGGCAGCCGGATGTTAGGTAAAGTGCATACAAGAAACCAAAAATTTTCACATGTAAAATATAAAATGATATAAAATATTAATTCTTAAAAACAATACAGCCATTTTGTTAGGAAAAAAAAAAAAAGAAGAATTGCTAAAAATAACAACTAACTTATCCATCCGCATAAAAGTGCAACTTTTTTCATGTATATAAAATTTTTATATTTTTAAAGGCAAATAGATATACTAAACAAACAAGACATGATAGTAATATAATCAACTTCATCAGCGTATCCATGAGATTTCAACGTATCCAATGTAGCCTATTATGAATAATCATTCGCATATTTTTTTTGCAGACATCTTATAAGACATTTTATCAAAAGGAAAAAACATCATAAATATTATGAATGGTAAAAAAAAATCATGTGAATAGTGTGAACGAATGTGCATGGACATTCACCTAATTCTTAAGGACACGGAATGTGTGAATATATGTGAAATTCATATGTAATGTGTATAACGTTAATTTAAACATGGTTATGAAAAAAAAAATTTAAAATAAGTTTTTTTAGTGTAGGTATCTTCGGATTCACTTGATTTCAAGATTTATTTTTTTTATCTGACGACACACAAATATAGCATATTTTTTCACCACACAACTGTCTTCTAACTTTTATTATCATCGTCCAATCTTCATCTAAAAATCATCAAATCTACTTTTCACTACATTATAATTTTTCTCTTTGAAGTTTTTCATGATGAATCGGGAAAACACGAAAAAAATAACATTCGATTAGATCTCAAGGAACATCATGCAACAATCCATATATTGAATTTAGACTGTTAATTTTTAGTTTTAGTTTCGTAATTTTTAGTTTTAGTTTTAGTTTCAGAAATTTTAAATTTATTGTTATATAATGTTTTTAAATATTTATTACGAAATTAAGTATTTTTGTGTTATATAAGTAAATTTTTATATATTGTTTAAAAACATACAGTAACTTCTATCATTTTAATCAAATAGTTGAACTCTCCCTACAAACAATAAATCAACCTTGAGTCTGGTTTTTTTCTATTAGAGGAGTCACGAATCCGCGGGGAAATTAAGTAGCGAAAAAACATAAGAAGTTTCATATACAGTTACATCAAATCTTGTAACAAAGCTACATGTTGGTCCTTCTTAAGATCTAGAAAGCCATATTCAAGCTATTAACTTACAAATTTTACCAGAAGGGGAAAAAAATGATCAAAAGATAGAAGAACAACACTCATCCAGGTTTATTTTATTTGATCAAGAAAAAGATCGATGAGCTAAGAAGGACTGGATGTGTGGTGGTATAAACATTCAGGCGAGTACACTTCTACTCGAAAAAATGGATTCTAAGTGACCATCTAATCATACAAACCTTCATCAAGCCAGATATCAACTAAAAAGTCTACCATCTCCTGCAAACATCGTCAAAATAACAACGATTAGAAGCCAGTTGGTTCGATTGGTCAATGCATACGTCGGTTTTTGAATGCTTCAGCATGAACAGGGGATTTGGCGAGGGTTTTTGAACTGATAAAAGGGAGAAAAGAATATTTGATTTTTAAGTTAAAACTGTATGTACCCTGTGCACGAGGGATGAAAAACTAACCGGTAAAGGGATTGGCTCTGGAAAACGATCATTGTTTGAAAGCAGGTCCTCGTAGGTCGTTGACCAGCTGCAATACAAAGCCAAAATCACATTAAGCGAACGAAAGCTTGACAACCATGAGGTACATTTTGACTTTAGAGATCAAACAAACAAGTACTTTAGCTCTAGATATCCATTTGGCAACACTCGATTACGGTAATCACGGTTGTATGTAAGAGTGTAAGTGATACAAACTATAGAGAGCTACTCAACCTCGACTTGTTAAAAGCTCAAAAAAGGCTCGAGCTAAACGACCCCATGTTGAGCTCAAGCTTAACTTAAAGCTTGTTTAATAAACTTGCTTGAGCCTAAGCTTCAAAGTTAAGCTCATTTAGGCTAGCATGCCTAAACTAAACAAGGGATAATTACAAAAATAGTCATAATTGTAACCCACTTATCAAGTTTTACCCCCAAAAAATCCACCTAACCAAAATTACACACGATTTACGTTACCATATTTACGTGATAGCCATGATTTTCGTGATTTGTACTTTTTAATAATATTTTAATGTATTACGTTATAAAATGTGAATTGTAACGTAAAGTACGTTACCTTTACGTTACCAAATCAAATTTTGCTCCTTCCAAGGTAAGGTACTTGATTTGACATCTTACCAACAATTTCTTTGAAAGGAGCAAAATTTGAATTTGGTTACCATTCACCTTTTGTAACGTAATGCATTAAAATATTATTAAAAAGTACAAATCACGAAAATGTTGGCTATCATGTAAATATGGTACCTTAAAGCGTGTGTATTTTGGTTAGGTAGATTTTTTTGGGTAAAACTTGAGAAATGGGTTACAATTTTGGCTATTTTTGTAATTATCCCCCTAAACAAACCCATATGTAATATGATGTATCAATATATTATAAATTAAATACATGATACTAAATTATATAATCATATATACAACAAATTTTAATTAAATAATAAAACCTTATGACGGGATCTTCAGGCATTCTTCCTCTGCGTGACCTTTGAGATTTGTCTCCGATCCATTTTCTTCTACTCTCATTCCAAGCAATCACACCTAAGAATCATCAAATCACATATTGACCCTGCCTAAGTATATACACATCTTCTCATAGGTAAATGAGTATATATCATTTGGAATTCAACAAATACACACACACATACACAGAGTGATCATTGGATTCCTAAAATCTGGAAATGAGTCGCATTTATGCATTTACGATCATAAAGTAGAACACTAACACGATTGCACTAACCATGGTTAATAAATACAGCGTTGTTAGTCCCGTTGTTTTCTGGGTGCTTCCTTGCTTCTTTTGCAGGTGCAGACATCTCTAAGGGCCGCTTCTCATTGATTCGAGAAGTTCCAGTATTGACTTCCATCATCATAATGGTGTTGGCTCGTGAAGTTGCAGTGTCGATTTCCATCATGTTTACACTTACAGACAGCATTTTTCATCGAGGCAGACACATTTTTTAGAAAGATGTTTGCAATTCCAGTACGTACTTATCAATATTCCATTCTAAAATGGCGCACAACTTTCTTCGTTACAAGCCTATCAATCTGCAGAAGAAACATGTACATTCTAATGAAACAGATGACTGAAATAGTCCAGCGCTTCAATAAAAGACAAAGAGGCATCATAATATAGTTTTCCTTCTTATATATGACAAATATTTCCAGCCTAGAAACTAACATTTCCGTTCCAACAGATCTATGACCACGTTGACTACACAGACGTGTTTGATATTAGCGAAATGTCTAAATTACACTTTTAACAATGATATCTTAAGAAAATTTGTAGATCAAAATTAATATCATCAGATTCCCAATGCTAACAACAGAATAACACATAGGGTGTGTTTGTTTTCAATTAAGAGGGTCTGAATTTGGTCTAAAGTCTGAATTTCAGATCTTAACCTAATTTGTATTGTTTGTTTAAATTCAGACTTAAAGAGGTTACAACCTCTGAATTTTAAGAGAAAAAGACTAGTCTGAATTAAAATTCAGAGCCTCTTAATTTCAGATTTGAAGGCCTCTGCTTAATTTCAGACATGGTTTTCAGACTTCAGACGTTTAACCTCTTAAAAAACAAATACCACCATAGTTTAGCTCGAGATTGTCTTAAAACATGAAAACAAGAAAGAAAGGGAGCTAATACAATAGTCTCACCCTTTCTACAGTCCAGTCCTCAAATCATCGAAAGATCAGGGTTCAAGTCTCACGCTTGTCTATTAGAAAATTGAACCCACCAGATATCGATCGTTTTACCGCTAGGGTGTGACTTCATGGCCTTTCTAAATGCATCAATCCTAATCATCATTTGACTTCATGGCCATTCTAAATGCATCAATCAATCATAATCATCATTCTTGAATCGTGAGTGTCTTGCATCATGAACACCCCTGATTCAGTGACTCCTAAATCAACTAAGATCCCATTAACATTCCCTAATTAGAAACCAAAAGATCTCAAAAATTACACAACATCCCAAGTTTCTAAGTTCTAACCTAAACCCATCTTAAATCTCATACATTATACCTAATTTTCAATGGCGTTTGCTGATCAAATTATAAGGTTGTAGAGAAATCAAAGTTCAAAAGCTATAACAACATCACAAAACATACATACATTGTAAATTGTTTAAGCCTAACCCGAGAATCAAACAAGAAATTAACCAGAAAATCTCATAATCTAATGAATCAAAGACAAAAAACACAATAACCCATTTGCTAATTTACATAACAAGCAAAGTACGAACAATCAAACTAAATATATATAAATAAATAAAATACTAAAAATAAATAAAAGGAAATAGATAGGGAGAGAGAAAGTAGGTGTACCTTGTTGAAAACGCCCAAATTGCGAAAAGAAAGAAAGGATTTTTAGGTGACACGAGGGGTTTATATAGACGAATAATTGGTGAATATTTATTTATTTTTTAATTAATTTTGTCAAATTTACGTCTTTTTCTAGCCTTGGTCTGTTTTCGGGGCCCCTCGTTTCTTCAAGCGTGGATCTTGTGTCTGGATATCTTGAACTTACTCTATTATTCTTGAATTAAAATACGAAAATGCCCTTCGATTTAACATTTCATATTTGAGTAGGTGAGGTCATTTTTGAGATTTCAGGATGCCTTGCAAACTTCCCATGGAAAATGACTGGGTTTTTTGTCCCTTTTTATTACACTTTTTTTTTTTCAAATTAACGTAAGGGTTTATTATGAAATAAACCGACATATTTTTATGTTTTTCGTGTTTTTGTCTCTTCATGTTTTTTTTCATAAAAATCCTCAAGTTAATTTTTTATTTTTGGTTTAGTAAAAAATGAATATTAGAACCCGGTTTTTCAGTTTTTAAAACCCCGGTTTAATAATTAAAACTGGTGTCTAATAATCAAATTTCCCAAAAAAAAAAAAAAATAACATAGAGGGACGAAAACACAAAACTATAAAAACATGTTGATTTTTTTTGTAATAAACCCTTAACATAAATGTTGTGATAATTATATGCTTATGACTTGTGATGATAAAATATTATTACAATATAAATGCACAACACATCCAAAATAGGTAACACAATTTCCTCTTTGGTTTGATTGTTTAATCAGATTAAGTTCTTAAATTTCAATAATATGATGAGTAAATTACAAAAACGGTGTTTCGATTAAAATTTTAGATACGGTCGGTGTGGTTTCAATTCTTCATAAACGATCATTAATTTTATTGTTTACTTATGGAAATGATCGTTCTACCGTTAACTTTAACAATCAAATTGTTGAATACTTTATAATAATCATTTTACCCTTTTATTTATTAAATTTTTGGTCCCTCAAGTTTGTAGTTCATTACTTTTGGTCCCTCAAGTAATTTTTTATTTAATATTATTTTTATTATTTTTAATTTAACTTTTTACATATTAATTTATTTGTTTACTAAGTTTTCTATATTTTCAATTTAAATTACAAACTATTTATTTATTGCTTTTATCATAAACAATTATATTAAGTTAGAATCTATATCTTTTTTTAATTTTTTTGAATGAAAAAAGTACAAACTATTCTAGTTTTTCGAACCAAACCAAACAATTCCATTTTATAGTTTCTCCGAACGAAAAAATAATGAACCATTACGTTTTTAATTTTTCCAAATAATTTGTAATGTAGCTTTTTCGTTCTGAAAAACTAAAAAATGGAATGGTTCGTAGTTTGTTACGTTTGGAAAAAGTTAAGAACAAAATGGAGTTTTGTCAGTGGAAAAGACTAAAAAACGGAATGGTTGATAGCTTTTATGCTTAATTGAAAGAACTGTTACGGATACCCTTCAATGAGATTAATTAAAAACCTAGAGATAGCTTTGAGGTTTCCATTGAAATAAGTGGAAAGAATGGTTGGTTGGCATTCATGTGATGTGGCATTCAAACCCATTTACCCATTTACAAAGGTAAGGTTTTTCGTTTTTCAATTATCATTTTTCATCTATTTGCTAGCAGTTTTACAATCTATACCATATATACCATATATAATAAGAAAACCACTTGGAGTTTTTGGATCATTGGATGGAAAGAAATCAATGGTCCAGATTAATGACAACTCATAATTATTTATGTAATGTCTCTTATACCCTTAATTAAAATCAATAATTATACCTATGCCATTTTTTAATTCATTTTCTAAATTTACTCCATTACCTTAATTACATTAATTTTTTATTTTAATTTTTTCATTAATGAATTAATATTTACCTAAAATAAATATGTGTCATTATTATCCTTAATTATCATAGTTAAATTCAAATGTAAAAAATTTGAATTTAAATGTAGAAGTGTAGTAAATATAGTTAAAAATTTTTGTTAATTATTTTGCTAACAAGATTTAAAATTTGATTGATAAAACTTCAATTGTAAATATGATAAATCTGATTGTTGATTTTCAGATATTCTATTTTTATATTTTATCATTTTCTAAATATATACACATTCACATAATTGAAGTTTTTTGTTTCTTACATTGATATTTCATATTTGAAGTTAATAAAAATTAAAAGAAACATTTTTTGCAAACACATATTATCTGTTTTTAATAATACAATATAATAATATTTTTTAATTAATATCAAACAACTAAGTATTTTTTATCTTTAATTTAACTAGATTTCAATTTTTTATTTTAATTATATATAAATTTTATAATAATTTATTTAAATATAAAAAAATATGTATTTTCTAAATCAACCCATTTAATACATGGGTTGATTAACCTATATATTATAATAAAACAAAACAATTCATGTCACATGACACTTCTACAATACAAGAAAATTTTATTTTTCCACCTATTTTTCTAAATTTAACACCTTAACTTAATTGCATTAAATTTTGACTTTATTTTTTTTCATTAATTAATTAGTAATAAATTAGATTTTGTAACATTTAAAATTAATGTTTACCTAAAATAAATATCTATAATTATTATCCATAATAATCTTAATTAGATCCAAATGTAATAATTTGAATTAGTTGTGGAATTTATTATTATTTGTATAATAAAGGAATACATCAAATGGCACGTGTCACCTCTACGTTCACCAAAGAGATAATTACACCTTATTAAAAAAAAAAGATAAATACAATTTAATATTTTTAGAAAAGATAAATATACTCTATTTTTTAATCTGTAAGTAATAAAAAATAAACACAATTATTATTTTTGTATGTTTTTGTTTTTACTTATATACATTTTATATAAATAAATTTAATTAAGAATATCCACGTAATACGTGAGTTATAAACTAGTTATCTTATAATAATGCCTGTTAAGACTAGCAGGTCTATACACTCAAATTTAAAAGGTTTGAGATTTCATTGCTAAAATAATACAAGAAGAGTTGGCATATTTTGCTTTTAGAAAATGATGCTTCCAGACAGTTAAAAATTGGAAAGAAAACAAGCAGGATCCTTTATCTGTTTTAATTGGATCTTTGCACAACCACCATTTGATGTCAACTCTAGATGGTTCTTACCCTCATATGAGACTGAAAAACCTAGTGCATGTTCTCGTTGCCGTCCAAATCCCATTTTATCATGACTTTTCAATTCTATCGAGCATGAATGCTTTTTATCTTTTCCTTTAACTTTTCGTTCTCTAGCCATTTCTTCCTTGCACCCATACACGACCCCATCTCCCCAATATATGTACCTCTTTCAATTCCTCGACTATAACTTCTTATTTTCTACCCAATTTGCTTAAGCAATCCTCATCCAACATTCCGTATAACTCCAATCTCTTCAGGCTAATTCAACATTTTTTAGTTTTAGCTCGGCCTTGAAAGTTCATTTGTACCTAACCGATGAAACCTATTTAGTATTTACTTCATGTTTCGTGCAATAAATTAAGCTATTACGTTTGGGTCTTCTAGCCACACATCAAAGATACTAAAACGTCTAGGTTTGAGATCAAGAGCTTTAACTTTCATTACAATAGGCAGTATTGGGTAACTTTCTTTCCAGTGACATGCAAGTAAGTTTTAATTTCCCTCGTAATTTTAGTCCGCCCTTGTTCACTCTACTATGTAATGAGGTAGTTTGTGTAAGTTGGCACCCATGCTTTCTTCTCGGAAGTTTGGCGGCAAATGGTTGCCTCATCTTTCCATTTTTATGTTTTTCTGCCTAATTTAATTCTTTTAATTTACTCTTGTAATATATAAAACTAGTTAAATGACTTAATCATTTCATTTTACCTATAATGATTTAATTGATTTATTAATTCAATGATTTCTGGAACCCAGTGGCCCAATCAAACATGTTTTTATTTTGACTATCTATTTATTATACTTAAAATGTAATTAAACTAATTTCATATAACTATTTGTGTCAATTAAATATCAACACTTATTATTTTTATAATGATATCTTAAATATTTACAGAATTTTAAAAATATAATTATTTATTAAACATAAAATGGGTCAACAAACCAGTAGCTTCTAACCAGGACTATGCATCTTCAATCTAACAATAAAGACCAGATTTTACTCTCCAACAAACGCAAATTAAAACGTTGCTTCTACACTTAAAAGTTTCTACGATTTCGCAGTCATAACACCCGATACCATGTTGCTAATACCACACATCCCATGCCCTCTACAAAGCTTAAAGTATCCCTCATCTCCCCAACTTTTCCCCCACGAATTCTTTATGATCCAATACGGTTTGTTACCCAATCTCAGTATCGAAAACCCTTTCGCACCGTACCCCACTATCAACACACCATGGTTAAGCCGTTTCTTCGAACAAATCAACGGACACGATACACCCCCGATGTACGTTTGCATGTATACCGCGTTCACTCCAACTGCATCCATCACAAGGTAATTAAGAGGGTGTTTGGATTTGCGTTTGAAAATTTGTTGTAGCGTTTTGGAAACTAATAATTAGATAATAGTTGTAACAAAAAGTGCTGCAGGAAATGTAGTGTTTGGTTTAGCTTCTGCTGTTTGCTATCATAATTATCAATAATCAGTTTTTAAAGTGTTTAGATTTGCATTTTTACTTGTAAAATGACCAAATAATCACTTATTTGTTAAATAAGCTACATTTTTTTACTTATGAAAAGGTGTGGTAAGATTAAAACTAAACACAAATATTCACTTATTAACGTATGCAATCCAAACACTTTAAACTAATTATTTGTGTTATTGTAACATAATAAGC
This sequence comes from Centrapalus pauciflorus, assembly GCA_020465985.1. Lineage (NCBI taxonomy): Eukaryota > Viridiplantae > Streptophyta > Magnoliopsida > Asterales > Asteraceae > Centrapalus > Centrapalus pauciflorus. The sequence goes on along the minus strand of JAANYP010003565.1, from coordinate 257,275 downwards.
TGATAATCTGGTTAATAACGCAAAACCAAACCCCCTCTAAATAATAAATGTATTCTCCATTGCTGCTAGCAAAAACTTAGGGGCAACTTTATTACGGTACAAAATATTATATATTAGATTAACGCATGTATTTTTTTTAATCTTTTAGCTTAATAATTGATCAAAATTTTTTTATTTCACATTTTTTTCTAAGCTTCACCAAACCTATTTTAGAAAAAATAGGTTGCATTTAAATTTTTAGAAATATTTTTTTTCTTCGTTAAAATAGTCAAAACCGGCTCTGTTGTGTGGTTGATCTATTGATGCTTACCAGCAAGTGGACCGTGTCTGACCAAATGAGCAGCCATTTGATCTTCATCGGCAGGGATGTTCGTGAAGTCTGTTACCTTCACGGCCACTTTCCGAGAATCGAACTTGCATTCGCCGGATTTGCCTGTGTAGGGATATGACTTTTCTGTTTCGATGCCTCCGGCCTTGATTAGATAATTGTAAGCATTTGTCATAAGTCCGCCGGAGCATCCACTATCACAAGCATCCGTTTCAGACGGATCACACTACCAAAAATATAAAATCTATATTAGATCAAACGGATTTGGATTCAAAAATTAATGAGGATTCAAAAATTTTGTAATCGGAATCTAACTAACCGTGTGATCACAATCAACGAGCTGTTGCTCGCTCAAGCTACGAAGATTTCCGGTTTTGATGAAATTTGCACCTTCGATAACTCCTGTGGTACTGAACGCCCAACATGAGCCACACGCACCCTGCGTCAATTAGCAAACAAATTCCAGTAGTTCACAAATCAGGAATCGAAAATATGAATAATCGTCATTTGCAATATCTGTCCCTAAAAAGTTCTAGTAAACGCTACAAATTTCACTATTATTCAAGTGGAAAACCTTTAAAATTGACGAAAAATTAACGAAACCTGACCTGCATTTTAACCTCGGTAACCGCTCCTTTCTCTCTCCAATCGAAATCATCTGGCAATCCTTCAACATCCAATGGCGGTGCTGTTGGTAGGTCACTGTTCGTCCAGTTAAGTTCACCGCCTTTCACGCCTAAATACATACTCTCAAACTCCTCCTCCGACAAATCAGAGAACGGCGTAACGCCGTGAACGGCCGTCGGATCCAGCAATTGGTGTTCTGCAGCTTTAAGAAGATTCTTCGAAAATACACCGAGGCGGTGCAGGTATTCCTCTCTAGTAGAGTACTCCTTGCCGTGTTCTTGTATGAAAGCCGTGAAACGGTTTTCCGTCGGAGTTCCGAGGAGGTGGTTGTTCGGATGGTCTGTGACTTGGACAATGATAGGATCGTTAGGTGTTGCATGAACGTCGTGAATTGCGCATGTTAGCACGATGATAGCAGCGGCGTAAGCTAGACCACCTCCTCCCATTGTTACCGGCGATTGGCCAAACTCTACTCCGAGTTATCTGCTGGTTGAAAAAGAACACTATATAAACAGGAGAAAACAGATGCGAAATTTACCTGTTTACCCCTTTAGGCCGTCCAAAAAGACCGACCGGCGATAACAATAAGAGGAGGACAGGGATGTACACGTGGAAATCGCCAGGTTACACCACGTGGACATGCATGATATTACACTGCCTTTGCTTCTGACACGCAAGCATTCACAAGCATAAATTACTGAATTTAAAGAGAACAAATAATTTGCTGAATAAAAATGATGGTTGCTTTTTAAAATTTTAAGTTTAAAGTTTAAACCCTTGATACATTTATATAAAGTAATATATATATATATATATAGAATATGGTTCGAGAGAGTACCACCCTTATGCAGCGCACCAGAAGGTACCAGCTTTAAAAAAACTTTTTTTAAATTTTTTTTTCATAAACATGTTTTAATTAACATTATGAAGAACATATATAAATTTCACATACATTCACATCTCCTAGCTCCTAAAAATTGATGTGAACACACACTTACATAATTTTGAATGTATGTGAACGTGCATTTATGTGGTGCGTGTTTTGATGCACTTAGAGTGCTCGGATTTGCGTGAAATTCACATATGATCTGTGTAATGTTAATTAGAACATGTTCATGAAAAAAAATTTCAAAAAAATTACTTTTAAGGGTGGTACCTTCTGGTGCGCTGCATTAGAGGTGGTACTCACTTGAACCTAAATCTATCTATATATATATATATATATATATATATATATATATATATATATATATATATATATATATATATATATATATATATATATATAATAAAAAGAACATCAAACGCGTGTTGTTTTACGTTACACTATAAAAGATAAATACAACTCTTATTTTTAAATAAGTTTTTATTTATTATATATATACATTACGTAAAATTAATATACAAAATTAAAACATACGAATATTAGTTATTCATAATTACTATTTTTTTATCTAATAAATAATTACGAATAATAATTTTTTTTATAGCTTTTTATACTTTTCATTAATAAATTTATATGTTAATTCATATAAATTGATATTTTAATTTATGAAAATGTAATGTTTAATTTTATTCTAATAAATAAAATCTTATAAAATATATTTTCACTAATTATCTTTACTTTTTAAAAATTTAATATTTCTTACACAGCGTGCATCTATTTTTAATATATTTTAATAAAGGGTATTAAGAAAAAAACCAATATGTTTCCATGTTTTTTTCGTCTTCGTCCCTTCATTTTATTTTTTTACATAAAAGTCCTCAATTTAATTTTTACGTTTTGGTTTAGAGAAAATTGGACATTAGACCCCGGTTATAACTAGTGAACCCAGTTTTAAAAAACTAAAAAACCGGGTTTTATCGTTCAAATTTCACTAAACCAAAAAGAAAAAATTAACTTAAGGACTTTTATGGAAAAAAATAACATGAATGTACGAAAACGCAAAAAACATGAAAACATGTTGGTTTCTTTCATAATAAACCCTTTAATAAATTTATAAGCATATAAAATTTAACCAGATATATGCATAAATATAGATCAGATAAGCTCTGGATTTAGATTTAATCTTAATTGAAGATTCATAGTTTCATACTGATATATATAATAGATAAGCATATAAATTTAATCAGATGTGTTATGAAATATGTTTTTATTATCTACTATTTATTTTTCAAACATGTATTGGACATATATTTTTAATAAATAATTTTTAATTAATATCAATGTCTTTTATGTCATTTAATACTAAAAGCTACGGATACAACTATTTTTACCAAACACATTATAAAAACAAAAATATCTAGCTCTTTTAAAAAGTTCCAGCTACTAAAAACTCCAACTATGTATATATGTGTACCGTCATCGTTTAAGTCATAAATTACAAATTTCGTCATTTAACTTCTTCAAAACATTAAAGGTTTCTACTTTAAAGTTTTACTTTACATAAGTCTTGTAAATTGTAATAATTTAACTGATAATCATTTTACAAATAGATGTATCACATTCGTATTATTTTATAGTATAGTATATGTTATTACCATCTTTTTTTTTCCTTTAAGTTCACATACTACATCAAATAATAATAATAATAATAATAATAATAATGATGATAATAATAATAATAAAAGTAAGACATACTAAAAGATAAAATGAAAAGTTTACCATCTTGTTAAATTTTAATAGTTATGATTTTTTATTAAAAGTTCTAATTACGATCATTAATAAAAGGTTATATTGATTAATCCCTTAGGTATCAATATAAAATTTTGAGAAGAAAAATAAATAATAGATCGACCTCAAAACGAAGGTGGGTAACTGGTAAGTGGTAACTACTGAAATGAAAAAATCGATTAAAATTTAAATTGGGGCAGTTGGGCTTTTACAAGGGTCGATAAGGCCTCGTACCTAAAAAAGTACATCATTTAGGCCTTTTGTATCAGGCTATCAGCAGTTATATCAAAACTCACACTGGTGCTAAAAAGTATTAACTATCATTTGCTTTATTTTTTGAAAGTAAAAGTACTTTTAATTGTAATAGTTACCTTACTATTGTTTAAAATAACTGTACATAATATCATTTAACTAGGCATGAGTGTTTGGACTAAACCGATCCGGATCAAGAAAAATCGAAAACCGGAATTAAGGAAATATGAAAAACCGAAACCGACCAAATGTTTGTAATACGGGTTTGGTCCGGTCTGGTTTTTGGTACGGTTTTTCGGTTCTCGGACCATTGGAACCGTTACAAGTTTTATAGATGTTATATTGTTTTGTTTATATTTCTTCCTCAACTCTTTCTCTTTGTGAAATTATCAACTTTATTACATTTTTTTTAACAAAATAAAAGATCAAGCATACCTTACTTATATCAAGTTCTCTATATTTTATCTATTGTATTAAAAAAAATATTTACACCGGTAAAAAAACTTTTACATGATTATATTTTTTATGAAAAAGCTCAATAGCTATTACATTTACTTTTTATAAGACTTGGAAATAATATTTAAAAATGTTGTTCATTTACAGACTACAAAAATAACAATATAACATAAACTTTAAATTTGATAACATAAAGTTTAACTTCAGGTTTGGGTCGGGTTAAAAACCGAAAACCAGTGGACTGAACTCGGAAAACTGAAAACCCAAAACAGTGGTTTTAAAGAAACCGAAACCGGACCAATTTCATTAATAATGGTATGGTTCGGGCCGGTTTCGGGTTTTTTGGTTCCGGGCCGGGTTTTTTTTTTTTTTTGTGCAAATGCTCATCCCTACATTTAACAATAATATATAAGAGTACTAGTTTATTAATCCATTAATTGACATGGATTTTTATATAAAAAATGTCCATAAATTAAAAATTAAAACATAAAAATATTAATTATTTATAAAAATATAATAATAGTATTATTATTTGTTATAGCTATTATTTTTTTTAGTTATATAAATAAATATAAATAGCAGCTTTTTTTTAATTTATAAATTTAAATATTTTAAAGGATATACAATTTTGAATAGTAACTACTTCTCTTTTATAAATTAATATATTTTAATTGATGTACTTTGATATCTTTATTTATATATAAAATAATGATTATGTATTTTAATACATGAAATAAAAATGGCATGAAATATGTCTTTTATTAATTATCTTTTACTTGTCAAACATTTATTGTTTTTATATAATATGTGTTTTTAAAGATAGTTAATTATATAAAAAATATATAAGAATAATATGATTAATTATCATAATATTTATCAAAATAATATTAATTAAATCTTTATATATTTTATTACATTAAAAATGAAATGGATATGTTCTTTGTTAATATTCTAATTTTATTTTTCTTTTTAAATATAAATATTAGATAGTGACAAATAATAATTCACATATATCGTTTATATTTATAGATTTTAAACTTCTAGGATGTTTCAAGTTGATGTGGACATTGATTAGGACATTTTTAGATTAATACAAAACTTGTCTTTTTTTCTTTTGTTCAATTGAGGGGTAACTTGAAAAGAAAACTCTTATGGCATAGTTGGTCACAAATCCTACATAGGAGATTTCATTGTAATTGTTTTACTTGGTGTTATGTTTTTTGTTTGATTGAATGTCTTTCTTTAAGCTTCTTGTTAGTTATGGTTATTTAAATATGTTTGTTGTCGTGTAAAATGGAGACAAATCAACATGAATGGCTTTTGTACAATTTTCATGCACTACTACAAAAAGGTGAATAAAGCCTGGTTTTCGCACCGGACTTAAAAAAAAGAGAGGGGGGGGGGGGGACGGTGTAGCTCCATGACAAATCAAATATAGCTCGGTCATTAATCGGGTCCAAATGCTTATAAAGCCCGGTTATTTATTAATCAATCAGGTAAAATTATGTTCAACGAGAATAAAAATATGCTAATACAACCTGGTTTTTTACTAACAATCGAGTCCGTAATTCTTTTTTATTTAAAATATTTGTTTTCTAATTTATTTCGAGCAAACAAAAAAAAAACAAAATTTGGAACCTGCTAAAATAAAACTAAATGCATACATGTTTTCATAATTTTATCGGTTTGGTCATTTGATTTAATGAGAATGTGCCACATATATGATTTTTTGTTAGTTTCTTTTAACATTTTTTTTTACTAAATAGGTATTAAAGTGATACATCGGTCTTGAGATACTGAGATTTATGTATCATAATTTTCAAATCTTAAATTGATAAATTTGTAAAGATAACAACTACACTTATCTTATTGAGTAACGGTTAGCATTCTAATTAACTCACTAAAATTATAATAAATTATTTGTCTTCTTTTATTATTCAACAATTTTGACAAGTCAACAATGAATCTTGATATATGCAAACACATGAATACACGTTTGTTGACTGTAGAAGTAAAACTGAAATATAATAAAAGGTACTTACGAAAATTATATAATTAACAAGTCATGTGTCAACATCATTCTTGAAATTATATATTTTTTTGTGTCAATCGAAAAGAAAAATTTATTCCAATTAATAGATCAAACCAATTATAACAAGCATTAAACAATGAATCATGTTGGCAATAATTGATTAACTTAATCAACTAATTCAACTTAAGTCACCCTTATCATATAATCCTATAATAACTATTTCTTTAAGGAATCTATTATTAAAATGACAAGTAAAAATTGTATACATTTTAAATTTGTTTGAATATCCGTTATGTATTTTTTATGCTATTTATTAAAGGAATTTTAAAAGTATTTTCATTTCATACTTTAGCTATCTGAAAATTGTCAGAATGATTACCATCAATGAAAGACTGACGTTATTCTGACAGTGTTTCGATTTAGGTTGTGTACTTGTTTATACAATACATCTAGTAATCATATTTATAAAACGGTTTTTATTAATAGTTAACCAACTTGTTAATCCTATTTATGTCGTTTTCCTTTTGTCTAGTTTTACATTACTTTATGATCACTTTTCAAAACAAACTTAAAAGTTCTAAATTATTGCAAACCACTCTTCCATTGTGATAGAAGATCTAATTTATCATCTAAAACATTAGATAATGTCCAAATCTCAGTAAAAAAATATGTTAGAGAAATTTGGGTAGCAAAATGTGAATCAAACTTTGCTGACCTTGTGATCGTGCGCATTCACTTTCTGAAAACAACAATTTGTCCTAATCAGATATCAAAATTTTGTTACGAGATAATACACAAGAAATTACGTTAGTTTCTAATTGATTTTCGTGTGTGTGTGTGTCTTATTTTCCCAACAAAATTAAGTGAACTAGATCGGTTAACTTCTATTTCAACCAACTAAACTAGTTGAAACCGTCGTCCAAAGCTACACAGACGAAATTGCACAGCGGCAGCAGCAGCAAAGATGCACAGTGGCAGCCATGCTGCATCAGCAGCATCAACGCAACCTTAACAATTAAGGTTTTAATCAAAGCTGTTAAGAAATAAAATTCTACATTAAACCACCGCCAGGGGGTGCAACCCTCTTGACCCTCGCTTTAACGTCCGGGTTTTGACTTTGGCCAAACTTATACGAGTGTGCACTCTGTACCACCATACTTGTTGTGTTCTTGTATGAACGTCGTGAAACGCTTTCTATCAGACTACTATTGATTGAGCTGGTTGTTTAGATTGTCTATGACTTGGACTATGATAGGGTCCTTAGGTGTTGCACGAATTGCGTGAATTGTGCATGTTAGCCGAATTGAAGGCATAAGCTAGACCACCTCATCTGTGACACCCTTGCCACAACAACCACCATTAACAAGACACCCAGGATTAATCACCAATACATCAATTACATAATGATCTGATTACTTAATTAAAGTGCGGAAGCAATTAAAGTACAAAATAAAGTATTACAACAGTTTCAAATCACTCTACAGTGCTACAAAGGTTACATGTCTATATCTAAAAACTTCCATTACATTACATTGTCCCAAATTTATTACAACATTAATCTCAACAATAAATTACCAAATAAGCAACTGAGTCTTCAATTCACTTCAAACAACAACCTAGCTAGATGGTCACGCAGCTGATTTTCCTTTTCCTGTAAAAATTTCAACAACTAAAACGTAAGCGAATGCTTAGTGAATACATAGATTGCGCATATTATAAATATTTATGAAGCCCAAGAGTAACCCCGACGACAAACGTCGTATACTCTCTTCGTACACCAAGTACGGACCAGAGCCGCAGCCCCTTCGAGCCCAAAGCTCGGCATTTACACATACCATCTGAGACAAACGAACGATCGGAGATGACATACTGCCTACCGGACCTGGAGGGATCAGCTCCAGCGTCATATAGCACAGTAACATCAGAGTTAACGATGCGACCCACCGGTCCATCACTAGATGCACAACAATCGAACGGACATGCAACAAGTAAGAATGTGCATCTAAATCTACGCAAGTTAGTAGAATTCCAACCAAACCAATGAAACAACAGGTCTCAGCAGGCAAAGCTTAACATAAATCAGATATAATCATGCGCAATCTACTGTACTCACAGTGGGTGCGTAAATAAACTTTAATCAATCTTATTTCTCTTCGGGCTTTCAAGCGGATCCACAAAGTACCCCACTGTGGGTTAAACAACACCACAAGGGACCTGTACGTCAGTTGTAACAACATATCGTGTCAATATCTTGTTTAATTCCATAAAACCAAATTTTTATAAGTTTTGCAAAAAAATTTCGACCCTAATTCGGATTCATGTCCGAATTCGGATCTCACCCGAATTCGGACCCCAATTCGGTCCACACATATATATATAAGTCCAAATTCGGATCCTTTGTAAATTCGGACCATATTAGTTTCGGACCATATCCGAATTCGTACCATACTTGTCCCAAATTCGGACCATAGCCAGTTCGGTCCCTCATCGAATTCGGACCACCATCCGAATTCGGTTTCCCCAACACTTAGAAATTATTTCTGTTTTTATAAATCAACACTTCGGACCCCATCCGAATTCATACACTTAGAAAAATATTTTACTAATTTGAACATCAACATTTCGGATCCTGTCCGAATTCGGTCCGGATCCGAGTTCTTGCCAGATCCGAATTCGGACATCCGAGTTCATATCAGTGCAGTCTTGATATTTTCCAGATTTAATCCAAGTCATTTTTGGTACTAATTCAATGCTCGAAATAATTTATGCCAACATAAATATTCTTACTTCTAACCACTTTAACACTATTTTATAACATCTTTACATATCAAAATTGAACCCCATTTTCATTTTATTCCATTCCGTCGAACACACACACACTTAAAAACACACACAAATCTCTAAAAATCATACTTCCAGGTCGAATCAGAAGCTGAAACTTGATATCTAGCATCATATATACTAGATTTAAACTAATCCATAATAAAACCAAACATGCATTAACATTTGAATCTCCAAAAATCAAATTTTCGGTTCATATAAAAACCGAACCAAAACCACCAAAATCGAAGTGTTGATGAAATTTTTACCTTAATTCGATGATTGCAGATGTTTTAGTTCCTTGAATGCAATCTGAATCCAAATTTCCAGCTTCAAATTTCAACTTTTGATGATCTTCGAATTTAGAGAGAGAGAACCGAGAGAGAGAGAGAGTTCTAGTGAGAGAGTGTATTTGCTTTCAAAATGGGTGGAAATGATAATTTTCCCCTTTTTATTTCCATCATTCAACTCTTGGCACATTTCACCCCTTCACTTATCCGGTTCCATAAAATACTGATTTTTATAAAATAAAGGATTCCATCTTTATTTTATTTTCCTTAACAATTATTAATAATTTATTCACTTAAATAACTTTAAATTTTCTCAATTTCTAATTGAAGCAACAAACTTTATAATTAATCCAAAACTCCGTACCAACTTTCATAATTCAACTTAAATTACAAATTTAAACTTAATAAACTTCAAATATAATAATTTAAATCCAAGGATGTTACAGCATGGGCTCCACCACGCTCAACTTCGTCCTCGAAGTTACTCGGATTCGAACAATCTCGGATACTTCTTCAACATCTCTGCCCTTGTTTCCCAAGTATGATTCGCTCCCTTATGATGCTTCCAACGTACAAGCACCATTTCTATCTCTTTGCTCCTTAATTTCTTCACTTTTGTGTCTAACACACACTCCGGTTCTTCAACATACCGGAGCCTTTCATCAATCTGCAACTCAGCGTAGTCAGCCCAATCTTCGTTTTCTGTTGTGAACGACTTTCTAAGGTTCCCCACATGGAACACCGGGTGTATGCCCGACATTTCTTCAGGCAACTCTAAGCGATAAGACTGATTTCCTATTTTCTCGGTAATTCTGAATGGCCCAACAAATCTCGGAGCCAACTTGCCTCTCTTCACGAAACGAGTAACACCTCTCATAGGTGATACTTTCAAGTAAACCCAGTCATTCACTTCAAAGCTGATGGGTTTGTGCCTTCTGTCGTAGTAACTTTTCTGGCGATCCTGGGCCGCTTTCATGTTCTGCCTGATCAACTGTATTTTCTCGTTTGTTTCTTGAAGCAAAGCCGGCCCGGCAATCGGCGTTTCACCCGCTTCTCTCCAACATGTTGGAGTCCTACATCTCCTTCCATATAGAGCCTCGAACGGAGCTTTCTTGATTGTAGCGTGGTAACTGTTGTTATACGAAAACTCTATGAGTGGCAGATGATCGTCCCAATTGCCACCGAGATCTAACACACACGATCTCATCATGTCTTCAAGCGTTAAGATGGTCCGCTCACTCTGACCATCAGTTTGCGGGCGGTAAGCTGTACTCATTGCTATCCTTGTCCCTAACCCTTCTTGCAAAGCCGACCAAAAATTTGAAGTAAACCGGCTGTCCCGGTCCGATACTATGGACTTAGGCACTCCATGCCTAGAAACAATCTCGTCCATATAAATTTTAGCCAACTTTTCTAAGGAGTAACTTTCTCTTATCGGTATAAAATGTGCGGACTTAGTCAACCTGTCAACTATCACCCATACAGCATCGTGTTGACGCCTAGTCTTTGGCAACTTAGTAACAAAATCCATTGTAATATGCTCCCACTTCCATTCTGGAATGGGAAGTGGTTGCAAACTGCCGTATGGTTGCTGGTGTTCGGCTTTCACTAGTCGACAAGTCCTACACCGTTCTACGTACTGGCCGATATCCTTTTTCAATCCCGGCCACCAAAAGTCTGCCTTTAAATCGTTGTACATCTTTGTGCTCCCGGGATGTACAGAAAATTTTGATTGATGCGCTTCTTCGATAATCACATTTCTCATACCACCATACTTCGGCACCCAAATCCTTCCATAAATTCCTTTCAACCCCGACTCACTAGTTTCCATATTCTTTAGTTGTACTCTAATGTCTTCAGCACCAACATTCTCATCTTTCAAGGCTTCCTCTTGAGCGGCCTTGACGTCATCAATAATTGTGGAGGTTAGCATCGTGGACGCCAGCATATAACAACATTCCTTGGCACAAGCTTTGCGACTCAAAGCATCTGCTACTACATTAGCCTTACCAGGATGGTACAGTGTTTCACAATCGTAGTCTTTGATAAGTTCCATAGATCGTCTTTGCCTCATGTTGAGCTCCTTTTGACTAAAGATATACTTCAAACTCTTATGATCTGTGTATAACTGGCACTTAGTCCCGTAAAGATAATGCCTCCATAACTTCAATGCAAATGTAACAGCGGTTAACTCAAGATCATGAGTTGAGTAGTTCTTCTCATGTTGCTTAAGTTGTCTTGAAGCATAAGCAATAACCTTTCCACGCTGCATCAGTACAGCACCTAACCCCAGTCTTGAGGCATCCGTATACACCACAAAATCTTCATTGCCTTCCGGTAATGCAAGTATCGGTGCTTCACTTAGTGTCCTCTTTAAAACATCAAACGCTTCTTGCTGCACAGTTTCCCATACAAACGGTGCATTCTTCTTTGTCAACACCGTCAAAGGAACGACAATTTTCGAAAAATCCTTTATAAATCTCCTATAGTAACCCGCCAACCCCAGAAAACTTCTGACTTCTGTAGCTGAACGAGGCGGCTCCCAATTCCTTACTGCTTCTACCTTAGCCGGATCTACAGAAATTCCGGCTCCAGAAATCACATGCCTTAAAAACTGAATCTGTTGTAGCCAAAACTCGCATTTCGAGAACTTGGCATACAACTTCTCTTTCCTCAATAACTCTAATAACCCCCTGAGATGTTCAGCATGCTCGGCCTCGGACTTAGAGTACACCAGTATATCATCAATGAACACAATCACCGACTTATCTAACATCGGTCTACAAACTCGGTTCATTAGATCCATAAACACTGCCGGGGCGTTGGTTAACCCGAAAGGCATAACCAAGAACTCGTAATGCCCATAACGTGTCCTAAATGCTGTCTTAGGCACATCTTCTTCTCGAACTTTCAGCTGATGATACCCCGACCTTAAGTCGATTTTAGAAAATACACTCGCCCCATGTAATTGATCAAACAAGTCATCTATCCTCGGTAGTGGATACTTGTTCTTGATCGTCAACTTATTCAGCTCCCGGTAGTCTATGCACATCCTCATCGTGCCATCTTTCTTCTTAACAAATAACACCGGAGCTCCCCACGGCGATGAACTTGGTCGAATGAAGCCCTTGTCCAACAATTCTTGCAGCTGTGTCATCATTTCCTTCATCTCGGTTGGGGCAAGGCGATAAGGAGAACGAGCTACCGGTGCAGCTCCGGGGATCAGATCAATTCGAAACTCAACTTGTCTCTCAGGCGGCACGCCAGACAAGTCTTCCGGAAACACGTCCGGAAATTGTGAAACAACAGGCACGTCTGCCAACGTCCTATTCTCAGCCCTGGCATCAACAGCATATGCCAGATAGGCGTCACACCCCTTTGCAACAAGCTTTCGAGCTTTTGCAATGGTCAGTAAACACAGATCCCCACTTCTCCTATCCCCATATATACAGATCTCACGCCCCTCCGGAGTAGTTATCTTGATCATACGATTCTTACAAACTATGTGAGCTTCATTTTCGATCAACCAGTCCATCCCGATAATTACATCAAACTCACTGAATTCTATCGGAATCAGATCCAAATTGAAGACTACATCTTCAATTACTAACGTGCAATTACGGTATACATGATCTACCTTAACTAAAGTGTTGCTAGCAGTTTCAATATCAAGTATAGCAGACAGCTTAGACAGTGGCATAGCAAGTTGTTGTGCAAAAGCAGTAGACACGAAAGAACGGTTGGCACCCGAATCAAAAAGAACTCGTGCAGGCATGGAATTTACAATAAACATACCCGTGACCACCTCTGGGTTTTCCCTAGCTTCCTCTGCAGTGATTTGAAAAGCACGAGCAGGTGTCCTCTGTGACTGACCCCGGCGGTTAACTGAACCACCACTCGAACCTCCAGACGATCGTGTTGATGATGGGACAGCAGCCGTTGGAGCATTCTTTCTACAATTCCTGCTATAGTGACCCCACACCCCACACTTATAGCAAGCATCACCCTTCCTTGGGCAATCATTCTGAAAATGTCCCAGTTCTCCACAGCAAAAGCAAGCACGTCCGTTAGGGCACTTGCCAAAGTGCTCCAGATGACATTTATTGCAATACTGCGGCTCAGTGTTGATGGAGTATGCACGCGCACGACCGCGATCAGATGAACCAGATTGTCGGCGATACGACTGTTGAGGTGAGTACTGTGAAGACCGGGAAGAACCAGAATATCCTCCCTCGCGTTGGCGCTTCGGCGGTGACGGCTGTGTTGGATTGGTGGAAGCAGCAGCAGACCCAACAGAGTAGCCCGACATAATCAAAATCTGCTCTACATTTCTGGCAGCCTCAAGTAAGCCAGCAAATGTAGGGTAGCGAACGTTGCTCATAACCCTCCTAATCTCAATGTCAAGACCAGCCTCAAACCTGGTCACTTTCCTTTCTTCGGTGTCCACCTGATGAGGTGCGAACAGACTTAACCTTGTGAACTCCACAGCATATTGGGACACCGTCTTAGTCCCCTGTACCAGCGCCATAAACTTTGCTTCCAACTTCCGGCGCTCATCAACCGGACAGTACTGCTGAGTGAATAGGTCCTTGAACTCAGCCCAAGTCATAACAGAAATCTTCTCCAATGTCAAAGCGTTCACCATGGCATTCCACCACATGATTGCATCATTCGTGAACATAGCAGTTGCATAACGAACCATGTCCTTCTCAGCACAGTCGCTGATTCGGAATGTTCGCTCAGTTGCTGTTATCCATTCCAGTGCGGCAACAGCATCCCCTAAACCGTTAAACTCTACAGCTCCATTTCCTTTAAAATCCTTAAACCGACAACCCCTGGGCTTATTAGATGACCCAGTGTTGTCATCTTGTTCCTCATTATTTCCTTCTCTTTCTTTTTCTTTGTTCTTCCTTTTATCTTCTCTTCTCTTAGCATCGGCCTCATCTCGAGCCCGAAACTGGTCTTGTATCATCTTATTCTGCTCAGCCATCATGGCTAGCATCATCTCTCTTGCTTCTTCCGGTGTCATTCCTCCAGACATGTTCTGAAAATATAAACATATAACTTGTTTAGTAACATGTCATTATTTTAAAGACACCACTTTATTTGTCCCGTATGATAGTCAATCACCTATAATTACTAGATCATAACCTATCTTAGTTCAGATCATTACTTAGACCACTACATATCATTACCTAATGTTTGAGATCAAGACCTCACGGACACTTGAATCTCAAACTACTGCTCTGATACCATCTCGTGTGACACCCTTGCCACAACAACCACCATTAACAAGACACCCAGGATTAATCACCAATACATCAATTACATAATGATCTGATTACTTAATTAAAGTGCGGAAGCAATTAAAGTACAAAATAAAGTATTACAACAGTTTGAAATCACTCTACAGTGCTACAAAGGTTACATGTCTATATCTAAAAACTTCCATTACATTACATTGTCCCAAATTTATTACAACATTAATCTCAACAATAAATTACCAAATAAGCAACTGAGTCTTCAATTCACTTCAAACAACAACCTAGCTAGATGGTCCCGCAGCTGATTTTCCTTTTCCTGTAAAAATTTCAACAACTAAAACGTAAGCGAATGCTTAGTGAATACATAGATTGCGCATATTATAAATATTTATGAAGCCCAAGAGTAACCCCGACGACAAACGCCGTATACTCTCTTCGTACACCAAGTACGGACCAGAGCCGCAGCCCCTTCGAGTCCAAAGCTCGGCATTTACACATACCATCTGAGACAAACGAACGATCGGAGATGACATACTGCCTACCGGACCTGGAGGGATCAGCTCCAGCGTCATATAGCACAGTAACATCAGAGTTAACGATGCGACCCACCGGTCCATCACTAGATGCACAACAATCGAACGGACATGCAACAAGTAAGAATGTGCATCTAAATCTACGCAAGTTAGTAGAATTCCAACCAAACCAATGAAACAACAGGTCTCAGCAGGCAAAGCTTAACATAAATCAGATATAATCATGCGAAATCTACTGTACTCACAGTGGGTGCGTAAATAAACTTTAATCAATCTTATTTCTCTTCGGGCTTTCAACCGGATCCACAAAGTACCCCACTGTGGGTTAAACAACACCACAAGGGACCTGTACGTCAGTTGTAACAACATATCGTGTCAATATCTTGTTTAATTCCATAAAACCAAATTTTTATAAGTTTTGCAAAAAAATTTCGACCCTAATTCGGATCCATGTCCGAATTCGGATCTCACCCGAATTCGGACCCCAATTCGGTCCACACATATATATATAAGTCCAAATTCGGATCCTTTGTAAATTCGGACCATATTAGTTTCGGACCATATCCGAATTCGTACCATACTTGTCCCAAATTCGGACCATAGCCAGTTCGGTCCCTCATCGAATTCGGACCACCATCCGAATTCGGTTTCCCCAACACTTAGAAATTATTTCTGTTTTTATAAATCAACACTTCGGACCATATCCGAATTCGGTCCCCAACCGAATTCGGACCCCATCCGAATTCATACACTTAGAAAAATATTTTACTAATTTGAACATCAACATTTCGGATCCTGTCCGAATTCGGTCCGGATCCGAGTTCTTGCCAGATCCGAATTCGGACATCCGAGTTCATATCAGTGCAGTCTTGATATTTTCCAGATTTAATCCAAGTCATTTTTGGTACTAATTCAATGCTCGAAATAATTTATGCCAACATAAATATTCTTACTTCTAACCACTTTAACACTATTTTATAACATCTTTACATATCAAAATTGAACCCCATTTTCATTTTATTCCATTCCGTCGAACACACACACACACTTAAAAACACACACAAATCTCTAAAAATCATACTTCCAGGTCGAATCAGAAGCTGAAACTTGATATCTAGCATCATATATACTAGATTTAAACTAATCCATAATAAAACCAAACATGCATTAACATTTGAATCTCCAAAAATCAAATTTTCGGTTCATATAAAAACCGAACCAAAACCACCAAAATCGAAGTGTTGATGAAATTTTTACCTTAATTCGATGATTGCAGATGTTTTAGTTCCTTGAATGCAATCTGAATCCAAATTTCCAGCTTCAAATTTCAACTTTTGATGATCTTCGAATTTAGAGAGAGAGAACCGAGAGAGAGAGAGAGTTCTAGTGAGAGAGTGTATTTGCTTTCAAAATGGGTGGAAATGATAATTTTCCCCTTTTTATTTCCATCATTCAACTCTTGGCACATTTCACCCCTTCACTTATCCGGTTCCATAAAATACTGATTTTTATAAAATAAAGGATTCCATCTTTATTTTATTTTCCTTAACAATTATTAATAATTTATTCACTTAAATAACTTTAAATTTTCTCAATTTCTAATTGAAGCAACAAACTTTATAATTAATCCAAAACTCCGTACCAACTTTCATAATTCAACTTAAATTACAAATTTAAACTTAATAAACTTCAAATATAATAATTTAAATCCGAGGATGTTACATCATCCCATTGTTAACATATAATATACACATGACTAATAAAATATATGATAGCACATATTGACAAAACTCAATGTTAAATAGTGCACGATAAAAATTTCTTGATTCATGTTAGGCGAATAAAAAATTAATCTTTGTTTTTCCATCTCTTGCATATATTAGAAAATCCTAATTATGATTGGTTTTTTTATTATGGATGTAAGAGAAACAATTCACTAAAACTCATTTAGTAGTAGTGTTTTGACCATAAAATTTTAGCTAATGTAGGATAAGTAATATTATGTAATAATAGTATTTAAGAAATTAAGAAAATTGAGACAAAACAACATGAAATAGTTATGAATTTTATTATACGTGAGCATTTTGTTAATGAAAAACAAAACTTAATTACTCAAATTAAAGAGTTTTATGTTCTTTAACTCTTTTTTGACTTAGTGGTCGTTTGGATTTGCGTTTGAAAAAATGTTGTAGCATTTTGAAAACTAATAATCAGATAATAGTTGTAACAAAAAGTGCTGTCGGAAATGTAGTGTTTGGTTTAGCTTCTGCTGTTTGCTATCATAATTATCAAATAATCAGTTTTTAAAGTGTTTGGATTTGCGTTTTTACTTGTAAAATAACCAAATAATCACTTATTAAGCAAATAAGCTACATTTTTTAGCTTATGAAAAAATGTGATAGAATTAACTCTAAACACAAATATCAGTTATTAATGTATGCAATCCAAACACTTTAAACCAATTATTTGTGTTATTGTAACGTAATAAGTAGGGGTGAGCAAAAGGCGGTTTGGATCGGTTTTCCTTAAAAACCAAAGTCCAAACCAAAACTTTCGGTTTTTGGATTTTAGAAACCAAACCATTTGGTTTTTTTCGGTTTCGGTTTTTGGTTTTTCGGTTTGGATTTCGGTTTTTTAGTTAATCTTAATATATTTCCAAAATTTTTATTCTTCGTTCATGAAACCTATTGTATATTTGTAAGTTTAACAATAAAAATTTAATATTGCTTATATTCAATAAAAATAAGTTCTATGCTCAAAAAAATAACACAAAACAAATGAAATCGTTATTAAAAGAGAAAAATAAAATAAAAGTTTTAATATTTATATAACTTTCGGTTCGGTTTGGAGTTTTTCGGTTTTTGTGTATGATGAAACCGAAACCGAACCAAAATTTCCGGTTTATGAAAATCCATCATCCAAACCAAACGGTTTGGATTTTCGGTTTCGGTTTTTTTCGGTTTCGGTTTGGATTTTGGTTTTTTTGCACACCCCTAGTAATAAGCTAATAATCATGTTCATAACGCAAAACCAAACACCCTCTTAATTAGTTTTTAAAATGACACATGGACCATGAAATTTATGTATCATTTTCTCAAATAAAAACAAATTAAAAATATTGATGAATTCATAACGATAATAACCACACATCATGTCAACCGAATAATATTATTTGAAAACTAGTGCACGTATCATATTGAGTAACGATAAGCATTCTAATTAACTCATTAAAATTATGATCAATTATTTTATCTTTGGGTATTATTCAACGATTTTGACAAACTATCCAAAAATTAATCTCAATAGTCAATACACACACCACACACACACGAAGTCACTTTTATTTACTATTGAAATAAAATAAAATAAAATGTAATTACACAAATTGTATAATTAACAAGCCATCTGTCCACGTCAGTCATTAAATTATATATAATATATTTTTCTTGCTCAACTAAAAGAAAACTTTATTCTAAATAATACCTCAAACCCATTTTAAACAAATATTAAACCATCAATCATCTTTCCAATAATAGATTAAATTAATTGATTAATGCAAGCTAAGCTACCCTTAATTATCATAATATAATTCAGTTGTAACTGCATCTTTAGGGATCTTATCGTATAAAAATTTAATTTAATTATCATCTAACACTTTAGATAACCTCAAATCGTAATAAAATAATAAATAAAAAATAGTGGTTATTAGTTAGTATCTAATAAGTATGGTCTCTACCATTATGGATAACTACATGAAGAAAACACACTTAAAATTAATTTCTATTTCAGATAACAAACCTAATTTATCCTCATAGAAAAATAATGTACTTTCATATTACTTTCAAAAGTAGTAAATTGTCAATTTTAATAAATAATATAGCTATAAACGGTAAGATATACAAAAATTATTGTTATTTTTGACATATAACACTTCTTGTAAAGCACCACTAAATTATGAAATTTGAGTTAATTGTAAGTAAAGCAATCAATGATAACTACGACGGAGAGAATACGTAGTTGACCAATACAGAGTGTTATACGACTTAACTACATAAAACAAGTCGTCAAAACATACATATTCTCATATTCACACTTAAAATCTACATACATACGTATTCATATTTGAAAAAATCGAAATGATATTTAATTTTTTTTTTTTAGGTTAAAAAAAAGTTCTGGACCATTTTCATGTGAATAAAATATGGTTATATATTTTTGAGAAAATTACCAAGAAAAATAATATAAAATAAAAAATTTAACAATAAAGGTATTGTAAAAAATTTTTTGCCAAGAAAGGTTTAAAATTTTATTTTGGCCGAGAAAATGACATAAAATTTGAATTTTAAGCCACCAAAGATAAACAAATATTATTCTTTTACCAAAAAAAAGGAAGCATATTCACCTTCTTAATTGGTCATAATGCCATTTTTTGTCATATTTGAATTTTATATTATCTTTCTTGTCTTAAAAAATTTATATTACCTTTATTTTTAATTTTTGAATTTTATATTATATTTTCTTGGTAATTTTCCCTATATTTCTAAAAGACAATTTTACATGTACCTCGCATCATAGTAAACTTTCTCATTTTTAATAAATGATCAAAAGATTATAAACTACTTTCTCAAGCAAAAAATAAGGATGAGTATTTTACCATGGGGGTAAAATAACAATGAATGGATATAAAAATGAAGTGTTTAAACAGTCCTATTAACAATATCTTTTAATATTTATTTCATTATTTTTAAGTTGATAATAAAAAGAATCAAATAATTAAACTAGGTTAATACTTATGTTTACATGGATTGATATAAAAACTTTGTTATAAATTAAATATTTTTAAAGAGGTTGGATCCCTTAATTCCTTAAATTTTTTAAAAAAAAATTAAGATACAACAAAAACCAAAAAAGAAAAAAAATGACATACAGTCAAAATCATTGAGTGCTTTTTTTAAATCTATATATTAAATTATTTATTATTTGAGACATTTAAACATGAAGTTTATTATTTTATTATGTTTTAAAAATTTTAATTTTAACTTTTAAATTTTGAAATATTCTAATGAGTATTAATTGTAGTTTCAATAGTTTAAGTGTAACATCCCGGATTTGAGCCTGGTACGTGGATTTA
Source organism: Centrapalus pauciflorus (assembly GCA_020465985.1). Classification (NCBI taxonomy): domain Eukaryota; kingdom Viridiplantae; phylum Streptophyta; class Magnoliopsida; order Asterales; family Asteraceae; genus Centrapalus; species Centrapalus pauciflorus. Next base: position 236,868 of record JAANYP010003565.1, on the reverse strand, counting down.
ATTTATTGGCTCATTTATTTTAATAATTATTGCGTGTTCCAATTAAATTCCATTTCGTGGATTTAACGTGTCAAGATGGAGTGATACGTGTCTCCGAGCTAATAATTAGTGGATTAATTATCTCCTTGAGATCGTGGATTTAATTGGGTCCTAATGATATAAATTGTGAAAAAGTGATATCGGGTTCGGATTTAATGGGTTCGGAACCGGATTGAGGATAAAGACGTACATATATTGAGTCCCTTTCACTCTTTTCCCTTATCCTTTCATTCTCCTTTTTCCAAAACCCATAGAAAACCCCAAAAGGGTGTGAGTGTGTGTGCGTTTGTGTGAGCTCCAGCTGAAGAAGCCTGCCTTCAATTCCAAAACTGATTGTGAAATTGTGGAATTCATCTTCACCATCTTCCTTCTGGTGTTCTTGAAGATTTTGAGGTACGAATTCATGATTTTGGGTAGCTAATTCTTGAGATATATGTGTGCCATATGTAGAATTTAGTTTCTATAGTATTTTAGGTGTTTGTGTATGAGTTTGGTGTATTTTGATGCTGGAAATCGGGTGAGGAGGAGGTTAAAACCTCTCGTTCAGCTATGGAGTTCGAAGGGCAGATTCTGCTATCTGGCAAAAGCGCGGCGCGCAAATGGGAAAAGCGCGGCGCGTAAATCAGTCTGTTAGAGAATTTTGGTTTAGTTTTATAAAAGAGTTGTGGGTCGTTAATTGGTCGGATCCCTTCGGGATATTGTTGGATTGAATTATTTGGGATTTTGGGTCTCGATAGGAGTTCCGAAAAAGGGTTTCGGGGATCGATTGTCCGTTCGGGAATATGTTTCGGGATTAGTTTAATTGTGATAATTGTGTTGGATTGAGTTATGTTTGATTGGATTGTGTGGCTATCGAGTTTGTGATAACATGTGAGACCCGTGATGTGTTCAGGTGCTAGCCGATCACGTGCCGAGCCGCATTGAGAGTTCGGGTTTCGATTGCTTTCGGGTATCGGTGAGTACTCGAGTTCTTTTCAAACGCACGTGCATTCTTTCGAGTCATCTGTGTGGTTGTGATATATATGTGTATGAGACTGTGATAGCGCGCAGGTATGAGCTTCTCTACCCTATACGTGCTATATGTGTTTGAATTGCAGGTTTCCGCGATATGTGATCGCGCAGGCTGACTGTCCCTAACCAGTCACGAGATATGAGGCTGTATACATATACGGCAGTGATATTGTCAGGTCGCTCCTGTGCCTATTGAGTAGCTAACCGCTGCTGTGTGCGGCCTGTTAGCTGGGGAACGTGGTCCCCTTTTGAGTAGAGATTTGTGTTATGCTTCGAGTTGCATATGTGTGCCGAGATATGTGTGTTGTGTATTTTTTATGTGCTTACCGCAGTGTCTAACCCTCGCGTACTCACGAGCTGTCCAGCTTATGTTTTCGAGTCTTCCGTGTCTCAGGCAGCCATTCTGTGGGACCGCAGTCACAGCCGCAGCAGCCGAAGTGATTCAGAGGCCTAGGGTGTTGATGATTGCTGTTGTTAGACTTTAAAGCTGTTGTCTGTATCTTATACTGGATCTGTATTGTGTTAGCTCTCAGTAATCCGTGTTTATCAGATAATTCAGTCGTGTATGCATCTGAATCAGCATGTGACTTGAGACGTGTTAACTTTGTATTAAAGTTTTAAATTATCAGTGTTTTCCGCTAATCCTGTGACATGTGCATTATGAGATGATTGCGTTATTGCCACCTGTGTATTGTATTGACGTGGCATTTGTGTGAGAATTGTGGGTGTTACATTAAGAAACAAAAATAATAAAGTTTAAATTAAATCAATTATGTATGTTACTTAAATTAGTGTTTATTTTTATTTTTGGAAAAAGAGCGGGAAAATAAAAAAGTAATGTATTAGAAAGATTACATGTGGCAATAATTGTTCTCATTTATTATAATACTAGATTAGTGGCCCATGTACTACATGTGATATGTAAGGATTATAGATATGCATATATATTTAAATATAATAACTTAAATAAATATTAATGTACAAATTTGTAAGAATGAAAATGGATTTTAAATTGATACATTTAATATACAATTAAACATTTAACCTTTAGTTTAAATTTAAAAAAAAAAGTTATAAATCACTTAGATCATTTTAGATAAACATTTTAGGTAAAATTAGATGTTAAATTAGAAAGTATTTAAAATTCTTTAATTATATAAGATTTCATTTAATATTTAAATTTTCTAAAATAAATTAGATGAATTAATTAAGTGAGTTATATTAGGAAAAAAAGCGGGAAAATGAAAATTCTGTTCATTATGGAAGCGCCACGTGGCACTAAGTGTTTTGCTTTATTATAATATATATAGATAAAGATACTTAGGTTGCGTTTTGTTAACAAAAACTAGCTATTTTTCAATTTTAGTTTTCAAGTTATAGTTTTTTTTTTTTTAAAATAAGGGTTTCTATTAAAAGTGAAAAGTTATTTAAATGATAAAGTCTTTCGTTTTAAGAAAAATAATATGTGTGATTATAAAATAAGAAAAATATAATTGGTGATAGAAAAGTAAGAGAGAGAAAGAAAGTATTATAAACAAATATAGGGTGGGTAATAGAAAAGTAAGAGAATGAATATAAAAAACAGTATTTTAAAAAGTTAAATGACAATTTATGAAATGTTGTTAAGTAAACAAGTTTTTATTTTTTTAAAATGCGAGAAGGAAATTTTCGGTAACTAAAGGCACGCTTATGATTCCACCATATCAAAAACACTCTAAAATGACGTTTGGGTTATTAAAATTCTTCACAAGAAATTGGAATTTATTAAAAATAAGTTTAGATATGTTAGTAATTAAAGTTGAATTCTTTTCTACTCCAATCCTTATGAATACTAACTAACTATACGCTTAAGTATATTTGGTAAGAGTGGTGATATCAAGTGTGAGATTGCGGGTTCGACTCCCGTTGAATGCAAGTTTAGATATAGGTGGTAAAAGTAAGTTCTGAAGTCCTATGTTGAGACAAAGGGGTAGATTAAGAGTAAGAGTATGTTAGTTTATCATTCAAAAAGCGTAGAAGAGTTTCCATTCACAAATTGGCATTATCATGTCAATTTTTTAAAGAATTAATATATTTTAATAATTAATTTGTTCTATTTAATTAATTAAATGTTCATCGAACATAAACATAGATATATATGTTCATGTTTATGTTCGAAGTTTCGACACATACAAAAGAAAGTTTTGACACGTACAAATTAAATTAGAGAGTGATACATCATATATTAGTTACTCATTTAACGGTATCAATAGGTATAGAGATATATATCTTTTTTATTTTCTTTTCAAAAAAAACAATATAGTTTTTCATTTTGATTCGATATTAACACACCCCTAAATCTAATTACGTGTTGCATTTCGGTATGAAATTTCCGTATTTAATTTAATAGCAGTAAATTATTGACTAAAGATAAACATTTCCTTCATTGATTTTGGAATATCTACACCAACCACTGACAGTGAGATATCAAACAAAAAATTTCCGTGTGTTTGTATCTCTTCGTGTGTTCTTAAAAATACAGAGTATTATGTGAACATATGAATACATGAGTTTCGGGTTTGAACATGTTGCAAAAAAAAAAAAAGATTTTTAATTTTTTAATATTCAAGTAAATACAAATAATATAAGACTATTTGTAAAAAATACACTATTCATATCTTTTAGCATACTAAAAGTCATGTAATCGTGAAAAAATTTATGTGAACATGTACGTTTCACATGGTTCTTGTGTGTGTGTATGTGATTTTTTGCAAGTAATCTTATATTACTAATTTAAACATGATTATTAAAAAAATTAAAAAATTAGTTTTAAAAGAGATAACTCTGGTACTTCGCAAAACTAGTTGTACACACTTGAACCTAAAAAAATTCCTCAATGAGATTCAATTCGTTTCATCCATACCTGTGAGGTTCATTGTTGTACAATTAATGGAGTTGTAGAATCCGATAGCAGTGTAGAATCCAGATATGCGGTGTTGAATCCGTGATGATCCCATAGGGTGAGTAGTATGTGCATAGTCTTCATCATCATCTAAACTTCGCGTTACATGTGTTATAGACGATTGTGCATTGCCTTCGTCATCATGAATATATCTCTAAAATGGAACCTAAATAAACGAAATCGAACATAAATATGAACTTAAAAATGCAACTCGTGAGCACAAAACGAAATTGATTCCATCGGCACAAATGAAGTTAAAATTCAAGATTAATGGGCAAAAGTTAATCGAACATAAATACATAAAATAAACAACCTTGAACACAAAGAGGGGATGAAGTAATCTGAGTTGCCGGAGGTAGAGAAAGATTAGAGGAGGTGAATGTGATCATTAGTTAGAGATGGGAAAAAAAAAATAGTTAAAGGTTTTAATTGAAAAAGTCACAAACTTCGGGGTTTTTTAATGTGAAAATTTAGTTTAAGAGTTACATATGAAAAGCTACGAATGAGCCACGTAAGTCGGGTTTGTCATGTGGACGCCACGTGTGTGTCATGTAACTATATCAACCTATAATAACATGTAACAACTTAATTTCATAAGATTTTACCAGTTGAAAGTTTTTTGCGCAAAATTTTCCTATTTTTAATGGGCTTTCAAATTGAATTTTAATTATGAACTAAGAATTATTGTTATCCATAAGTCTCTCTCTCTCTCTCTCACATGTGAGATTAGGTTATTTTCCGCCGTCCAATCAATGATTTGATTGTTTTGATTTTGTCAACAAACCGAATGAACTTTGTAATCCAAATACGGATACAAATGAAGTACCTTCTTCATTTTGGTTACCATGATTTTAATTGTCTACTGACTTCTCTTACTGCTTCTCCTTTTCGGTTAAACTACAAACTTTTCATCTTTATTGCTTTTATATATATAATATGGTTTCTGTGAGTACCTAAAAAAATATAGAGGACTGTGAGTTCCTGTGAACACACGAGTTTCGAATGTGAACATGCTCTGAAAAAAAGTTTTTTATTTTAATTTTTTTTTCATTTTCGTTTGAATACAAATAAGATAAGGGTATTTGTAAAAAATTACACACATTCACACTTTCTAACATATTAAAAGTCATGTGAACGTGAAAAAAATTTTATGTGAATATGCTTAGTGTGAACATACGTTTACAACTGTGCAGTTCATGTGAATACACACGTTTCACATAGTTTTAGTGTGTGTTTATGTGTGATTTTTTGCAAGTAGTCTTATATTATTGATTTAAACATGATCATGAAAAAAAATTTAAAAAAAAAAATTTAAGCAAGGTACTTCCGGTACTCTGCAAAACTAATGGTACTCATTTGAACCCATACAAATATAAATATAAATATATATATATACATATATATATATATATATATATATATATATATATATAAAATTATATGGTTCGAGAGAGTAGCACTCCTTATGCAGCGCACCAGAATGTACCACATTTAAATAAAATTAATATTCTTTTTTCATAAACATGTTTTAATTAACATTATGAAGATCATATGTAAATTTCACATACATTCAAATCTTCTGGCTCCTAAAAATGATGTGAAGGCACACTTACATAATTTTGCATATATGTGATGCGTGGTTTCATGCACTTAGAGTGTTCGAATTTGCATGAAATTCATATATCATCTGTGTAATGTTAATTAAAACATGTTTATGAAAAAAAATTTCAAAAAAAAAAATCTTACGAGTGGTTATTTCGGGTGCGCTGTGTAATAGGTGGTATTCACATGAACCTATATATATATAGGGTTGGGTTCCAGTAAGAACCCTTGTTACCGTGAGAACGTGAGAACCACTCCAAAATGCACAAATTTGTACATTAAATGCACAAATTTAAAAATTAAAAGTTTTACTTAAAACCATTATTAGTCTTAAATATTAATAAATATCATAATCTAACACTAAAATTACATTCAAAAATTATCTTCATTAAATTATAAACTAAATGCACAAATTTGAACATCAAATGCACAAATTTTCTTAAATGCACAATCCGTACATAAAATGGATAAATTATAGCATGAGATGCATGAATTTTTACATGAAATGCATAAATTTATCGAAAACATTTAGTTTTAGTATCAAATGCACAATTTCATACAGTGTATGCACAAATTTTAGAGGGGTTCTCACGTTCTCATGAAATAGAGGGGTTCTCATGTGAACCCAATCCTATATATATATATATATATATATATATATATATATATATATATATATATATATATATATATATATATATATATATATATATATATATAGAATTTGGTTCCACAACGTCCCCTCCAAAATCCAGCGTACCCAGCGTACCAAGGTTATTTTCGTAATTGGAGCGACCATTCACATTGCTTAAATTCATCATTCACATTATATGATCATTCACATTAGTCAATTGATCATTCACATTACTTAATTGATCATTCACAACACTTATTTAACTATTTATACTTCTTGTACACTTATTTGATCATTCACATTACTTAATTAACCATTGACATTACTTAATTGACCATTCGCATTACTTAAATGATCATTCACATTACTTAATTAATCATTCACATTACTTAATTGATCATTCACATTACTTAAATACATTTAACATTGATGGTATGTAGAAGATGAAGTCTAACATTGCTGTTCTCGTCATTCATCAAATGTGAATGGACATTTACCTAATGTGAATGACCATTCACATTAGAATATTGATCATTCACAAAACGTAGTTAACAATTAACAGGACTAATGTAAGGTGCTGATATTATTTAACCAATGTGAATGGTGAAATTTACTAATGTGAATGGCCATTCACATTAGCTGAATGATCATTCACATTGGTTGATGTTATTAATGTTTGATAGATTTGAGAATTTGAGCGTTACATGAATGACCATTGTTACTGTTTGTCATTAATCTTGTTACTGTTTGTTAGTAGTTGACGATGCACAACATACATGTTGTGCTGATATGGTACAACCAATGTGAATGGTAAATTTCCTCATGTGAATGGCCATTCACATTAGCTGAATGATCATTCACATTGGTTGATGTTATTAATGTTTGATAGATTTGAGAATTTGAGCGTTACATGAATGTTCATTGTTACTGTTTGTCATTACTTGTTACTGCTTGTTAGTAGTTGACGATGCACAGCATACATGCTGTGCTGATATGGTACAACCAATGTGAATGGTAAATTTTCTAATGTGAATGACCATTCACATTAGCTGAATGATCATTCACATTGGTTGATGTTATTAATGTTTGATAGATTTGAGAATTTGAGCGTTACATGAATGACCATTGTTACTGTTTGTCATTAATCTTGTTACTGCTTGTTAGTAGTTGACGATACACAGCATACATGGTGTGCTGATATGGTACAACCAATGTGAATGGTGAAATTTACTAATGTGAATGGCCATTCACATTAGCTGAATGATCATTCACATTGGTTGATGTTATTAATGTTTGATAGATTTGAGAATTTGAGCGTTACATGAATGACCATTGTTACTGTTTGTCATTAATCTTGTTACTGCTTGTTAGTAGTTGACGATGCACAACATACATGCTGTGTTGATATGGTACAACCAATGTGAATGGTGAAATTGACTAATGTGAATGGCCATTCACATTAGCTGAATGATCATTCACATTAGTTGATGTTATTAATGTTTGACAGATTTGAGAATTTGAGCGTTACATGAATGATCATTGTTACTGTTTGTCATTAATCTTGTTACTGTTTGTTAGTAGTTGACAATGCTCAGATTCACATGTTGTGCTGATATTATTTTACCAATATGAATGATCAAATAAGCAATGTGAATGATCATTTAAGTAAGGTGAATGATCAATTAAGTAATGTGAATGATCATTTAAGTAACGTAAATGGTTAATTAAGTAATGTGAATGATCATTTAAGTAATGTGAATGATCATTTAAGTAATGTGAATGGTCAATTAAGTAATGTGAATGATCAATTAAGTAATATGAATGATCAATTAGTCAAATAATTATTGTGAATGATCAAATAAGTGTAAAAGAATTGTAAATAGTCAAATAATTCTTGTGAATGATCAAATAAGTGTTGTGAATGATCAATTAACTAATGTGAATGATCAATTAATGTGAATGATGAATTAAGTAATGTGAATGGTCGCTGTAATTACGAAAATACCCTTCCAGCCAAAAAAAAGGGGGGGACGCGCATGGAAAGCATTTTTTTGATCACAACCATTGATTTATTTAATCTTGTGGCTTTGGATGGGTACCCTTGGTACACTGGATTTTTGAAGCGACTCTTTTGAACCTAAATCTATATATATATATATATATATATATATATATATATATATATATATATATATATATATATATATATATATATATATATATATATATATATATATATATATATATATAGAGTCAGGTTCAAAAAAGTACCTCTCGAAATCAAGTGCACCCGAAGGTACCAACCTTAAAAAACTTTTTTTCAATTTTTTTTCTCATAATCATGTTTAAATTAATGTTATACACATGATATATGAATTTCACATACATTCACGCTTTCTGTGTCCTTAAAAATTATGTGAATGCTCAATGCATATTTATGTGAATGGTCATCCATGTGAATGGTCATTTCACACAATGTGAATGGTGTGAATGACCATTCACATGATCTTTTTTTATCATTCACAAGATTTATGATATTGCTCCTTTTGAAAAAAAGTCTTATAATGTTGTCTTATACATGTCTATTCAAAAAAAATATATGTGAATGATCATTCACATTAGGGTAGGGTACGCTGGAATCTCATAGGTACGCTAATGAACCTGATTCTATATATATATATATATATATATATATATATATATATATATATATATATATATATATATATATATATATATATATATATATACTAGTTTAAGACCCATGTATTACATGGGTTCACTCATAAAATATTTAAAAATTTTAAGTGAAAAGAAAATTTGTTTTAAATAGTTATAGGATAAACTAAAATAGATTGTTAAATATTATAATCTTGATATTTTATTTAATCGTCATTTTATAATTAAACAATATGTCAATATATGTTAATAAAATTTATTGTTTATCATACCTTTAAAATTAACAGTAATAGTAAAATTTATATCAAAAAATTTTATGAAAGAAATATATAAAATGATGATTATATAAGGGTTAAATATCATTTTGACCATTTAACTTTTAAATCTGTCTCATTTAGCCAATTAACTATTTTTTGTCCTGATTTAGCCACTAAACTTTAGTTTGATGTCCTATTTTGGGAAAAATGAATAAAACTAATGGCTAAATCGGTACAAAATATTTTAGTTTAGTGGCTAAATCAGGACAATTTTCAGTGGTTAAATCGGTAAAGTTAAAGTTTAGTAGCTAATACATACACAAAATATAGTTCAGCGGCTAAATTTGGATAAAAAATAGTTTAATGGAATAAAAAAATCTAAAAGTTGGATGGTTAAAATGACACTTAACCCATTATATAAATACTAAATGTTAAAAAATGCTTAATGTTTACTATTATATCAATATTAGTAGTAGATATAAAAATACGCGCCTCTATTTAAATTTGTTTAAATACAATTAAAAACATATATAAAAAATATAGAATGATATAAAACTATAAAAGCATTACATACACAAGTAATAATTAAAATAGAAAAACATAAATTAAATACTACAACGTAATGTATACAATAAACGAAAAAAACATTATACATTAGCCAACACTTCTTTGTAAACAACATTGGATGTCTTCGTGGTGAGAGCACCGTCTTTATCGGAGATCAAAATTTTTAACTAGCTTTTAACTCTTGATAATGCAACATACAACTGCCCATGTGTGAAAACTGATCTTGGCAAAAATAATCCAACTCTTGATAGAGATTGTCCCTGGCTTTTGTTTATTGTCATGGCGAAACAAACAACAACCGGAAACTGTATTCTATACATCTTAAACGGCATATTCTTGTCAGTTGGACACAGTCTGATCCTAGGAATTAATGTCCTATTACCAATGTTGCTTCCTGATATGATATCGGTTTCGATAATACGTTGTCCAAGTTTTACCACTTGTAACCTAATTCTGTTGCATTGACCACCAGTTTGATCGATATTTCGAAGCAACATAACAGGAACACCAACTTTTAACACCAATTTGTGAGTTGGCAAACTCGCAAACTTCAAATCGTTTAGCACATCAGGCGATTATAATGCAATTTCAAAACCATTGTGAACAAACTGCTGATTCACATACAGTATCGGATTTCAAATATACAGTCTCGTATCCTTCAAAAGATTCAAGCAACTGATTATTATGATATTCACAACTTCATGTGTTGGTGCAAAAATTGCTCTTTCCTAGAAATAAGATGGAATTTTGCAATTTGAAACGACATTCATATACGCAAACTCAATAATTGAACCAACGAGATTAGAAGAATCTCTTATCAATAGGTCTTCTGGTATTTCAACATCACTTTCCCCGTCGTTAGCTCCACCTTCGTTGCCATTTCCTATATTTAGTATCCATTCGGCAAACTGTTTAGTTTCCTCGATATTAGAAAATTGATTTTTAACTTTCAGTCTCATGTTAACTGTCAATTTCAGAACGCGACAATGTTGCCAAATGTAATTTGAATTCAACGTTGCATATACGATATCGTATATGTTTCCTCTAGGAATCACCGGAAGAATCTGTTTAAAATCACCACCAAATACTATGACCTTTCCTCCAAATGGCTTATCTATGTTTCTCGGCTCATTGGTGCTCAGGATATCCTTTAACGTTCTATCCAACGTTTCGAATGAATGCTTATGTATCATTGGAGCTTCATCCCATTGTATTAACTTACATTTTTTTATTAACATTGAAACATTGTTGTCTGCGTTTATGTTACACATACTATCCTCATTAAGATTAATCAAGATACGAAATCGGGAATGTGCTATCCGTCCACCGTTTAATAGTAGTGATGATGATGATAATAATAAAATCATAGTTAACTACTTAAAAAATAAAAATAAGTAACAATAAAATTTTGAAACCCACATAATTTTGTTTGACTGATCAAACCGCAGCAAAAAATGAGCGACTAAGCAAGTAAAAATAAAAATTTAAGAGTTAAATTAATAAAAAAATGAAAATGTCAATGATTTGTTTAAAATCAAACTAGTGGTTAAATCGATAAAATTAAAAGTTCGTATAAGTTTTTTAATATTAACTCATTTGTAAAACCCAAACACTAATTTAAAAAAATAAAAATTAATAAACTAAATCAAATTTTATTAAATAAAATAAATATTTTAGTTTTTTAATGTATAAAAGTTAATAAGTATATTTAAAAAAGATAACAAAGCAAAAACTAATTCTCAAGACCAAAATTGAAATTAGTTAGAAACATTAGGGACTAATAATGTAACTATAGAAAGGGTAAAATTGTCATTAGAAAAAAATTAACTGCCAACTAACAGTCAAAGGACTGAAATCGCAAGTAACAGTGTTTTGAGGGACTGTTTTTGTAATTTTTAAAGTTGAGGGACCATTTCCATAATTTCATATAAACCACAGTGACTATTTTTGTAATTTACTCTAATTTTTATATTAAATGCTCAAATTTAAAATTTATGTAGTGTAAAATCTTTTATTACTCTTAAGTATAAATACCAGTTTATGTATCCATGTATTACGTGGATAAATTTTAATAAAAAATTTGTTATATAAAGTTTATGTAAACATAAAATTAAAACATATAAATCTTAAAAGTTATTAAAAAAAAATACAATAACAGTATTGTATTTCGTATTTGTCATAATAATTTTTTAATAGTAGTTATTTTTTTAAAAAAATTTAAAATATAATTTATTTTTAAATTTATACGTATGTAATCGATATAATTTAAAAATGTTTATATAGTTTATAATACAATAAATAAAATGTTATAAATGTGATTGTATTAATATTGTATTATGTTTACGTTTTACTTATATATAATATTGTTTGTGATCTTTATTTATTTTTAATATTAATTTTTAAAGATTTATAATAGATAATAGGTTTTTTAATTAGGCATAATAAAGTGTATTTATCTTTTCTAGATGGTATTTAATAATATTGTATTTTTCATTTATAATAAATCTTATTTATTATAATATTTTATTTGAAGTTTATAGATAAATTATATAATTTAAGGTTATTTTAAGTTTAGATTTAAATTAGCTAAAAATTATCAAATGTCAAATAGATAATGATGATAAATAACATAATTAGATAATGTAAAATAGTGGATAAAACTAATTATTTGTAACGTTGATAGATATTAGAAATAATAAATTGTATTTATCTTTTATTTTATTTTATTCTAAAAATTATAAATTTTATTCATCTTTTTAGGTGTAACGTGGTCACACCATGTGACGTTTTGTGTCTCATTTATTATATACTAGTTTATAACCCAGGTATTACGTGGATATTTTTAATAAAATTTATTTATATAATATATATAAGTAAAAATAAAAATGCATAACAATTAATTATTTAAAAAAATATAAAAATATTATTTATTCGTCAATGAATTTTTTTTAAAAGTTTATTTTAAATTATATATATATTAATTGATATAAATTGAGATTTTTGTTTATATATAATATAATACCTATATATTTTACTACAAATTAATATTTATAGAATAAAAATAATAGAGAGTTACTTATCTTTTTAAAAGAATAATTGCATTTATCTTTTATTATTTATAGATTAAAAATAATAGAATTTATTTATCTTTCTAAAAATGATAAAATATTTTATATTTTTTTATAATAATAAGGTGTATTTTTTTACAATGAAATGTGGAGGTCACACGTGACATTTGATGTTTTTTATTATATAAATTTATTAACTTATGTGTTACATGAGTATTTAAAAAAACTAAGAGTGCGTTTGATTTGAAGGATTTGAAAACTCATTTAGGGTTTGGATTCTAAAATTCTTATATATCATGTTTGGTTGAAAAGAGAGGTAAAAATGTAATTTCATTTAGCATTTGGTATTCCATCAACCTCATCTTTTTATCATCCTCCTTCAACCCCAATTATTATATAATCTTTTAAACTAATCTTTCTATAATCCTTTCATCTTTTAGTTCTATCATTTTCAAATCTTATCATATCAAAATCCTATCATTTTCTAATCTTGTCATGTCTAATTCCAATGATCCAAACGACACCTAATTATCTTTTGCGTATATAAACTTATAAACGAATACACAATTGTTATATGCATGTGATATAAACACATATTTAGTTTATCAAAAGTTTAATTCAACTTAAACATTTATAATGTTTCTCAACTATATCATTTTGTATACCGTTAATGTAGGATGTCATAAAAAAATATCCATAAACTTTTAATACAAACTTAATTTTATTTTTTTTATACACATGTAAGATTAGTTCAATATAAAAAATATAATAAAATGTATGCTAGATTTAAATTTAAGCGTAAAACCATCTAAACATAAAATTCAAAAGAATCTAGTTTTATATAATTATTAATACAATAAGATCAATTATTTTTTTACTAAATAAGAAAAACCAAAATATGTAATCTAAATCCAGTTTATAAACAATAACATAAACACTGACTTTTAATTAAAAATATTTAACGTACAATTACAACTTTTTATTTCTCAATGACCGTCAAATTTATTATAAAGTAATTAATAGGAATCATCAAATTACATTTTATGGATTATAATTGATTTTTTTATACCGAGAAAACATCATGTTTGTAAGATATTAATTTTATATGTTTTAATTAAAATTTAATCAAAATATGAACTTTTTATCTTAAAAGAAAATTTAAATTAGTATTAGAATATTTAGATTTTTTTTTTAATTACATGGATTAAATATGAAAGTATTAGAATTAGATTACATAATTTCTTTTAATAATATATTAGTAAAATTAGAAATCTAATTATGGAAAGAAGATGGGAAATCAAAAATTTAGAGGGATGAGGAAGTGACACGTGACATGAGAGGTCTTCTTTTATTAATATACTAGTTTATTAACCCGTGTATTTCACGGATAATTTTAATAATTTTTTTCCTTAAAACTATATAAACTTAAAACTAAAAATTAATATCCAAACTTTTAATACTAATGATATTTAGTATATCTTATTATAATTAATGTGTGTATAAATTATTTAAACAAAAAAACAATTAGCTAATAACTTTTAAGTTTATTCTTAGTATTATAGTTATTATTATAATTATTAATCAAAAAAGTTTTTGTATATATATTGTTTGTTGTGATTTTGTGAAATTTAAGTATCTAATCATAATATTATCTTAAAATGAATTTGATTCAAAATTTTTCATTTAATCTTGAAATACTAATTAACATTTGTCATTAGCAGAACATGCCACTTGAAATAAATTGATATTTTAATTTATATATAACATATTATTTATTTATCTATTACAAGAATAAAAATGATATAAAATATGTTTTTACAATTATCTTTAATCAAATATATAATAAATTTGTACAATATATATTTATCTTAAGATATTTTATAACAATTATATATACACATAAGTATAGATAATATAAGATTTTGATTTATTACGTTTTAATAAATTAATGTCTAAATAAATATATGGATATTAAAATCTTGTTTTGATTTTAAACTTATGAGTTGTATTTATCTTTTATTTTAAAAACAAAAAGTTGTATTTATCTTTTGTGGTGCAACGTGGAGCTGACATGTATGCATTTGATTACAATTATCTTTAGTTAAATATTTAATAATTAGATATATATATGTGGAGCTGACACGTATGCATTTGTATGATATGTATTTATCTTAAGATATGTTATAATAATTAGATATATACATAAGTATAGATAATATAAGATTTTGATTTATTACGTTTTAATAAATTAATGTCTAGATAAATATATGGATACTAATATCATGATTTGATTTTAAATTTATGAGTTGTACTTATCTTTTATTTTAATAAATATTTAATAATTAGATATATATGTGGAGCTGACATATATGTATTTGTATGATATGTATTTTATCTTAAGATATTTTTATAATAATTAGATATATACAAAAGTATAGATAATATGATATTTTGATTTATTACGTTTTAATAAATTAATTAAATATATGGATAATAATATCATGATTTGATCTTAAACTTATTAGTTGTATTTATATTTTATTTTAAAAATAAAAAGTTGTATTTATCTTTTGTGGTGTAACGTGGAGCCGACATGTATGCAAATGACAATTTAGTTACTCTTTTAATAATATTTATAGATTAGAAAAAACAAATTAAATATAAATTGTTATATACACATGACAATCACATGTTAAGTCAATTGACGCTCTATCTAGATGTCATGTAGCATCTAGTTACTTATATAATAGAATATATAGATTTAGATATAGATTATACTGAATTTTTATGTAAAATTTAAATTCGTTAATTAATGCATAAATTTAAACATAAAATGCATAAGGCAAATTTACAACGCTAAACGTCAAATACATCTTAGCATCAATACATGAAAGTTTTAAAAAAGGGTAACACATTGATCAGTTCCACGAGGACCACTACCATCATCGATGATGTAATCAAGACAAATTTTGAGGCCCCGGTCAAAAAACTAAAAGTGAGACCTATAAATATATACGTATATTCAAAATAAATAAAATTCAAGTAAAAATGATAAATTAAAAACAAAAGAACTTATAATTATGTAATATAAACTAAAAGCTTTGGCAAGTCAATAATATTGTTTAATCGTTAATAGACTTAAGTTTATATAATATATTTTTTGAGAATAGACTCTATTATTAATAGGTCATGGGCAGTTGCCCGTGTTGACATTGTTCAGAGCCGACCCTAGATGTAATTCAAGTAGTTAAGGATCAAGTTTAAGGTTTGAACATTAAAATTTTAAAGTGATTTTTTCTTTAGTTTCATGAAACATAAGTTTGCGTTTAGTTAAAGAAAACTAGTCATATTTTAATTTTAGTTTTCTGGAAAAAACAATTGTTTTTATAAAAAGTAAAAACTTATTTAGATGATAATATTTTAGTTTTAAGAAAAGTAAGATGGAAGATTATAAAATAAGAAATAGACTAGGTGATAGAAAAGTAAGAAAGAAAAACAGAATATTATAAAGAAATATATGGTACGCAATATAAAAGTAAGAAAAAGTATAAAAAATCAAATGAAAATTTAAGAAATTGTTACGAAAATTTTGGAAATTTTGACACTGTACAAAATTAAACTACATTAAATAATATATCAAAAAATAAACAAATCGAATGTCACTCTAAATCTTTATTGTTTTTTTTTTTGGGCTATTTATCTTGGACATAATCAACACGTTTTTTCTATATAACATCCCCACATTTTGTTTTGGAGTTTACAAAATAAACCACCAAACCTCACCTACAACTTAAGTAGTCTCTAAACATGGTGACGGCCAACATCGCCGGCAGACCGGAAATGGCCACCTTTACCCTCCAAATCCTAAACGGCCGGTGGTTTATGGTGTTTGCCTCCTTCCTAATCATGTCTGCCGCCGGCGCCACGTACATGTTCGCCATCTACTCCCCCGAGATCAAACGATCACTCGGATACGACCAAAGTACCCTCAACTTGCTATCCTTCTTCAAGGACCTCGGGAGCAACGTTGGTGTACTTTCCGGGCTTATTGCGGAGGTTACACCGCCATGGTTCGTTCTCTCTATCGGATCGGTGCTTAATTTCTTCGGGTATTTCATGATTTGGTTGGGTGTCACCAAAAGAATTGCCAAACCAACTGTTTGGCAAATGTGTTTGTACATTTGTATAGGTGAGATTGTGTTTCTAATCACTGTACAACCACAATTAAAGTAGTTTTTGCTAACCATTTTTCTATTGGTCATAACGTAATTTGGTCACCACCAAAAGTGGGATGGGTTCTCCTTGGTTGAGGTCTCGAGTTCGAGTCTTGCCAATGACGTTTCTCCTTAGGTGGAGGTGTGTGGTTTGGTCCCCACCCTCATGGTGTGTAACAATGGTGCTAATAACTAACCACTGACATCTGGTGTTGAAAAAAAAAAAAATATAAAAGACAAGGATGCTTTCAAACTTAATTTGTTGTTTTCACGTAATGACTAAACCGAAAACAGTGGAGGGATGAAACCGAGAAAAATGTGAAAGTATATTGATTTTTTTTTTCGGCGTAACCCTTCTTTTATCGATAAGCATTAATTTGTGTGTGCGTGCGCATGCAGGTGCGAACTCGCAATCGTTTGCCAACACCGGGGCTTTAGTGACATGCGTAAAAAATTTCCCGGAGAGCCGAGGGGTGGTGCTAGGGCTTCTCAAGGGATTTGTTGGTCTTAGCGGAGCCATCATCACTCAAATTTACCATGCGATCTATGGTGACGATACAAAGTCTCTCATTTTGCTCATAGGCTGGCTCCCGGCCGTGATCTCAGTCATGTTTGTTCGTACAATCCGAATCTTGAAGGTGGTACGACAAGCAAACGAGCTCAAAGTTTTCTACGATCTTCTATACATATCTCTCGGTCTCGCCGGATTCTTGATGATAATCATCATAGTTGAGA
This sequence comes from Centrapalus pauciflorus, assembly GCA_020465985.1. NCBI lineage: Eukaryota > Viridiplantae > Streptophyta > Magnoliopsida > Asterales > Asteraceae > Centrapalus > Centrapalus pauciflorus. The sequence continues at coordinate 219,121 of JAANYP010003565.1, read as the reverse complement.
AAACAGTCCAATTTCCTCGGGCGGAGTATGGTGGTAGTGCCGCCGTGGTTGTTTTCCTCCTCTTCCTACCGCTTGCGGTGGTTGTTAGAGAAGAGTACAATATTTGGAAAAACAAACAGTTGTCGCTAAATGAACCGTCACCAATAAAAGTTGTGACGGATAAAATGGTTGTTAATCCACCCTCGACCACCCTGGTTGTCCTACAACCGCCGCCTCCACCGAAGGCGGAAAAGGAACCGTCATGCTTCACGAATGTATTCCGGCCGCCGGAAAGAGGCGAGGACTACACGATTCTCCAAGCACTCTTTTCGATCGACATGTTGACTTTATTTTTAGCGACCATTTGTGGTGTTGGTGGCACCTTGACCGCAATCGACAATTTAGGCCAAATCGGAGCGTCTCTTGGGTACCCGAGTAGAAACATTAGCACCTTCGTATCGCTTGTAAGCATATGGAATTACCTCGGAAGAGTTACCGCCGGATTCGTATCGGAAATGCTTCTTAAAAAGTACAAATTTCCGAGACCTTTAATGCTCACCTTAACTCTAGTTCTATCTTGCGTCGGCCACATTCTGATCGCATTCGGCGTCCCAAATTCGCTCTATTTTGCTTCAGTGATCATCGGGTTTTGCTTCGGGGCTCAATGGCCGTTGCTTTTCGCGATCATATCGGAGATTTTTGGGCTGAAATACTACTCAACATTGTACAATTTTGGGTCGGTGGCAAGCCCGATCGGATCGTATTTGCTGAACGTGAAAGTGGCTGGAAACTTGTACGATAGGGAGGCGGAGAGGCAATTAACGGCATTGGGGATGATTAGAGAAGCCGGCGAGGATCTGAATTGTGATGGGGTTGAGTGTTTTAAGGTGGCGTTTCTGATTATCACGGCGGCTACTGTTTTTGGTGCATTTGTTTCGGTGATTTTGGTGGTTAGGACTAGGAAATTTTACGCCGGTGATATTTATAAGAAGTTCCGAGAGCAGGCGGAGATGGCGGAGATGGAAATGGCGGCGGACGGAGGCGGTGGAAGGGGAGCGTGATGTGATGGTGGTGGTGTTAATTAATTTGTATATTGTATACGTTGTTGATAGAGAAATATACATATAGTTATTATTTTATTATATATATACAACCATGAAAGAACATTAATTTTGTTTCTTTTACAAGAATATTTTTAATATCAAAAGAATTTTATTTGAATTACTTTTAAGTAATTTTAAAAGATAATGAAATTTATAGATATATGTTTTTTTAAATAATATTTTATGTTGTAACGAAAATGTACATTGTTATTTGTTAGGATGACGAAAAACATAAAATAACAAATAACAATGTTCAAATTATGCTATTTTAGTTAATTATTTTGAATGGCAATATAAATATCGCCACGAAGCTATAAACATAATTGTATAATCTTTCAATCTTTTACAAAATCTAAAGACAAAAGGAGACCAGTTATATTTTATTTGTTGAAAAAAATATTAGTTCAAAGTTAGTAAAAAAATAGGGTTTGATATTGAAAAAATCCTATAAACTTTCTTTAATTTTGTAATTAAGTTCCTAAACTTTTTTTTCTAGATTGTTTAAACTATTTTCATCTTATTTAAAAAGTATATATTTTTGACCGGCTACCGGATGAATAGGTAAAACACAACCAATAAAACAAAAGTTTAAGGACTTAATCGCTAAAACATGTAAAAATAGTTGGTATTTTTCAATATTAACCGGATGAAAAAACCAAGGTTACTTGTTGGTAACCGGTCAAACAAGTCAAATATATAGTTCTGAATAAGACAAAAATAATTTAGGAATTTAAACAATTAAAAAAAACTAGAAACTTAATCATAAAACTAAGGAAAGTCTATAGATTTTCAATATTAACTTTTCAAAAATATAATGTAAAGTTTACTCATTACTTTTGAGATATTTGGTTTCATCTTTAATTTTAACTAGTTTATTGCCTGTGTATTACGCAGATATTTTTAATATATATATATATATATATATATATATATATATATATATATATATATATATATATATATATATACACACACACACACACACACACACACACACACACACAGAGAGGGGTTCAATGGAAAACCACAATGCACCTGAAAACTTGTGAAAACTGCACTGCACCACCACAAATGCATCAAATTCCCGGCGTGATGCATCAAAATCCCGCGTGATGCATCAAATTTCCCGCATGATGCATCAAAATCCCGCGTGATGCATCACCTTATTTACGATCATGTCACCACTTTTTTTATTAAATGCACCACATCGGACGGTATGCGTAGGTTTCAATAGTTTTCACGTGCATAGTGGTTTTCCATTGAACCCGCCCCTATATATATATATATATATATATATATATATATATATATATATATATATATATATATATATATATATATATATATAATATAATAAATAAAAAGATAAAGATATAAATATTATTTTTTAAACAAAAGTATATAAGATGACATTATTATTTATTATGACCTATTGATTTTGTATATTTCTAAATATATATGAAGGGTAATTATTTTCTTATATATATTTTTTAAACTTATTATATTATCTTATAATTAATAAGTTAGTAAATTATTAAATTTTGTTTGATTTGATTTGATTTGAATTTAAAATTGGATTATATTTAGATTTGGATCGATTTAATTAATAAGTTAGTAGAGTATTAGATTTTGTTTGATTTAATTTGATTTGAATTTAAAAGTGGATTATATTAGATTTGGATAGATTTAATTTAAATTTCTTTATTATTTTTAAAATCTATAAATGTCACGTGTGGATTCATGGTGACGACACGTGGCTTCACCAGAAATGAGTATAGTTACTCTTTTACACTAGGTTTATTACATTAACCCATATAATTATGCTCCCAATTAGATCATGATAAATTAAAGTAACACCCTCGAACTAATCCACAATACCACATAATTACCACATCAGCAACGATATAATATAATAATCTCTACGCTATTCCCAATACATACATGCAGAAACCCGATAATTTAAAACATTATTTTACATAAGAAACAGTCACGGAAGTCCTTGAATATTACACAACCTATCCGAAGTATATAAAACGATCCCCAAAATATAACTACTTCTATGAAAGGTAGCTAACTCCTCGAACACAGAAAACGTAAACCTACTTCGGTCCAGCAGGCCTACTAGCAGTCCGGTCACCTGGGATACACACAACAACATACACAGGTCAGCTAAAGCTGGTGAGAATGCAAGGGTTAGTGTACGATTATAAAGCTCAGTAAATAAATAACTCAACAATAAAATGTTCAGCGTTCTCTACTGAACAAGTATATGAGATCCCACAAGATAGCTCAATAGGTACTCAACTCGTGTGGATAAATCCACGTACCCAAATCCCTAGACCGCACAAAGCAGTCGTCAGGAACTCAAAAGGGAATTGGGAGCGATCCAACCCCTGCCCAGCCGTACGGTTTAATATCTCAACAGCTCAAGTGTCCCAAATCTCATATTTAAAATAAAGTTCACAATAGCTCAGTAATACAAGCATGATAGTATCTCAATAAAAACTCGTAAGAAAACTCATGATATCTCATAAGAAAAGCTCGATAAAAGATCATGCAAGTATCAGTAAAATAATCGTACAAGTATCTCAACGAAAAACATGCAAACTCACCTGCCAAGCTAGCTATACTAAGTCTCGGTTCCCTGCCCTTTCCCTACCCTGTCAACGCGAGACCCTGAAAACACAATAACACAATCTCAACATCACAATCTCAGCCCAACAACCCTATACACAATTCCCGACAACTCACAGGACCCCAAAGACTCGAACACAAGACTCACAGAACCCAAAAGCCCGACCTGAACCCTCAGTCGCATCGCGGCCGCACTTAGCCAATCACGGCCGCACTGACCCTATCGCGATCGCGGTCGCGATGACCTCATTCTCGGCCGCGCTCACATCGCGGCTCGAGCTCGGACGCCAACCGCCTGCGATCACCTCAAGAACATCGCGGCCCGCGATCAAGGGATCGCGGCCGCGCTCACGGACGAACAGTAGCAGGTTGCTCTGTTTCTGCACAGCCAGGGGAATTCTCCCCCAATTCAAATTCGGCTCGATTTTAATCGCAATTACCAGCTCGAATTTACTCAGGGACATAACTAAGCTCAATTCAATTACTTATTCACAATCAACAACAATTAATCCATGAATTTGAAGCTTAACACTCACCTTGAGTTTTGGTAGCAAAAATGGAGGAAGAAGAAGATGATCTAGAACTCAATCACAAGCTGGGGTTCCCAAATTCTTGCTGCTGTCTCTGGAAATCACAATCACACACCTCTCACAACTCAGCTCTGATTTTTGGAATGAATTAGAAAAACAAAGAAGCAAGCTATATATATGTTTTGGGTTTAACTCGGTCCGATACCCAAAAATCCGATCCCGATACCCCAAAATACAAATTTATATCCCCGGGTCCCAAATTAAATAATTAATCCACTGAAATAATTCCACGTACCTATCTCAAAATCGGGATGTTACAATTAATAATCAATGCATTGCTTCAATTTTTGTCTTAACATTTTAAGGTTATTATAAAAATTTCATTCATTCATACCCGCAAATGAATCGTTTAATTGCATTTTGAATATAATTATATATATAATTATGTGTTAATTACTAAAATAGCCAAATCTCACAATTTTATTCACTTTTTAGTCACTTTATATACATTTTACCAAAATAGCCACAATTTACGTGACCACATTTACGTGATAGCCACAATTTACGTTATTTGTACTTTTTTCATTTTTTAATGCATTACGTTACAAAAGGTGTCTGGTCACGTAAATTGTTGTATTTTACGTGACCATTTTTGCTCCTTCCCCATGAATGTTTGGTGGGATGTCTTGTCACACTTTACGTGACCAAGTACAACAATTTACGTGCACCTTTTGTATCATAATGCATTAAAAAATAGAAAAAAGTACAAATCACGTAAATTATGGCTATTTTGGTAAAATCTATTTAACATGGCTAAAAAGTGAATAAAGGTAGAGATTTGACTATTTTAGTAATTATCCTATAATTATCATGTTTACGCAAATAATTAGTTTTCTGTTGTAAGTCGATAATTATAGTTATGTCTTTCCCTCTCTTTCTCCTTTGTAATCCCAATCATCGATCCCTAATTATCTCCATAACTCGATTTCAATTTCAATTTCAATTGATGAGTTCCTGTTAATCAGATGCTTTCTATGTTTGGATCTCTTATTCCTTCATTGTAATCAACAAGGTACCATTCGATCTTTCACTTTTTGTTTATTTGATTTTTTTTCCTATCATGATTCTTTTTCCAGACTACATAATTCCATCATCACTAATTCCACTTTGTTTTCTTTCCCTAAATTGTGTAAAGGATTTCAATTGGTTGATCGTTTACTACAACGAACATGTATAGATGATTAGGGTTGTGGCTGTAGACATAGATGCATAAACTGCAATGAAGTAGAAGTTTACAGAGGGATTAGGATTATTTACTCAGAGTTTCATTTTGGGGATTAGGTTTTTTGAAAATTCTGTAGATATGTTAAAGATCATTAAAGGAATGAAAAAGGGTTCCAAACCCGAAGTGATTGAACCACCTCCAGGACCTAATGGTCCATCTGATGTGACTATTAATCATGCTTCGCGTTCGGGTATACCCCCGAATCAGCTGCAAAATGTCAAATCACAGGCTATCAGTCGAACCACTTCACCTCAAACTGGTGTGATTGAGATTGAGGCAACACCTATGTTGAAAGATGTACCAATGTCCGAACGACATGTTTTGTTCATTAAGAAGGTGAACATGTGTTTGGTTTCATTTGATTTTTCTGATCCATTGAAGAGAGTTAAAGAGAAGGAGATCAAAAGGCAGAATCTACAAGAACTTGTTGATTTAGTGCAGTCGGGTTCAAGCAAGATGAATGAGATCATGCAGGAAGAAATGATTAAGATGATATCCGTGAATATATGTCGGCCTTTGCCTCCTGCAGCATATGAGAATACAGGAGCCATTGATGGCGACCCTGAAGAAGATGATATGTACTTGGAACCCTCTTGGCCGCATCTGCAACTCGTATATGAATTGCTTTTGAGATACGTGGTGTCGTCAGATACTGATATCAAAGTAGCCAAGAGATTTATTGATCACGTGTTTGTGTTAAACTTGCTTGAATTATTTGATTCAGAAGATCCAAGGGAGCGGGAGTATTTAAAGACTATACTCCATCGTATATATGGTAAATTCATGGTCCATCGCCCCTTTATAAGGAAGGCTATAAATAACATTCTATATAGGTTTATATTTGAAACAGAGAGGCATCCTGGGCTCGGGGAATTTTTGGAGATTCTTGGAAGCATTATAAATGGGTTTGCTATACCGATGAGAGAAGAGCATAAGTTGTTTCTTGTACGGGTGCTCATTCCACTTCACAAGGCGAAGTTTATTAATTACTATCATCAACAATTATCCTACTGCATAACCCAATTTGTTGACAAAGATTATAAGTTTGCTGATACTGTCATTAGAGGATTATTGAAATACTGGCCTGTTACTAATTGCGGAAAGGAGATTCTCTTTCTTGGAGAGCTAGAAGAGGTTTTGGATGCAACACAACCTGCAGAGTTTCAACGTTGCATGGTTCCTCTCTTTCAACGGGTTGGGCGTTGTATTAATAGCCCCAATTTCCAGGTTTGTTAACACCAATAATCTTTTGTCTAATCGCATTTGGTTTTGGTCTTGCATTATATATGTGTGTCTAGTTAATGGCTTTGATTTGGCATTATTAAGTTGTTATTGGGTTGATTTTCTTCTATACTTCATATTTAATTAACATGTGTGTTTCTATTTGTTTGATGGAAATTTTGTTTTGGCTATGCAAAGCTATTTTTAATGTATATAACTACTCTAATTAATATACAATTGCAGTGAATTGTAGTTGGTCAGCATGGCAATTCTATGACTTAGTAAGGAGCTCAAGAGCTCGTTTATGCATAATGTAATCAAGGATAAGGTTCCCTGTGGTTAAATAATGTTGTAAAAGAAAGGGTTCATTTGTCATTTCCTAAAAAAATTAGGGCTAAATAAGCAAGATTTTTTGCTCCTTATTGGATCAAAACGAGTATCTATTTATCTCACTTTCATTCTTCTTTCTTTCTACTTCCTACTAGCCTTCTTCTTCTTCTCTTTTACATTATATTATCATTGTGTAAGGCCCTAATCACTACTTTCCAAACCATGCATATATTATTAAAACACGGGCACACTGCTGTATATAATAATCTTAAGCCAGTTCTTGGTGCTTGACATGTTTTCATATATAATTGTACTCATGCACATAAATCAGCTAACAAGGTCATTTAAATTAACATTTGTATTATTTTTTTAGTATAGTTACATTTCAATTCGTTGTTACTATTTGCAATCTATTTGTTACGATTATTTTGCAATTTGCATAACCTTGTTATGCATGTACATTGATGCTTGCATGAGAGGAACATGGTCTTGACTCCATCACTGTCCAAAACCTACCATTTCCGTCTTGCAAAATTTCAAATCTAAAAAGTATTGATTTCAAGTCTTCTTCTCCAGGTTGCGGAACGGGCACTTTTCTGGTGGAACAATGAACACATTGTGGACTTGATTGCACAGAACAGAGATGTTATTTTACCCATAATTTTTGAACCATTAGAGAAGAACATTCAGGGTCACTGGAACCAGGCTATCAATGGATTGACAGGCAATGTCAGGAAAATGTTCATTGAGATGGATGCAGATCTCTTCGAGGAGTGTAGTAATCGGTTTTTGGAAAATAGTGCCATGGTTAACGAAAAGCTTGAGCAACGTGTGTCGACTTGGAAGAAACTAGAGGCAATTGCGTCAGAGGCAGGTTGACATGATATGGTTTTGGTTAATTAATAAAGATTTAAACAACACCAAAAATGATTTTACGCTTTCTACCTTTTACCCCTTCTCCATGTTTTTGTCTCCTTATGGAGTGCCGAAGTTTTTTAGGCCCATGAACTGACCAAGGCTGTATCTTCCTACCAGGGGGCGAATTTAAGTACAAGGGTTAGGGCTCAAGCGACCCCGATAATTTTTTTTCCATGTGTTATATATGTTGTCAAAACCATTTTGACCGTGGTTTTTTATAAGGAACCAGACTTTATTCTTTAAAAAAAACATAAAGAGCCCTGTTTTTTAGGGAATTTTCAATAAAACGAGCTTGATATTTGGGCTCTTAATGGTTTTTAAATTGACTTCTATAAAATTTATATCCGGATCCGCCACTGCTTCTTGCCCTATTGTGCCCCCCTGGATTCTTTGCTCCTTTCTAACATTCTAAAGGGTGGAGGTACGGTTGATCTTCTGTGTTCATTCTTCTACTCTCTGACAAAGCACGATAGGTTCTGTCTCTTTCTTTTCCAGTTTTTTGGCATTAGAGTAAATATTATATGATGTTATGATTATTGGTATTTTGCTATTGTATTAACTATGAATAATGGTGATCATGATGATAATATCACGGGAGGTGATTTTTTTTATATATAAGACAACTTCTTCTACTTTATCTTATGTGGTTAAATGTATCAAATGTCATCCTTTTTGTGAATACCAAATCTCTACTAATGGCTTGTTATTTGTCAATTTTACCATGATTACATCTCAATTTTGTTAGCACATCTTAGCATCTGAAGCTTGCACATGATTTATTCATCTTTTCCTGCTTTTCTCTACTTACCTTACATGTTATTTACAAAAAACTTGCCAATTTCTTTCTTAGTATTAGTAGTCAATGAAGTGAAAATAGAACAATGGGGACTGATTGTACAGTAAAAATACAACCATTGGAAGCAGGAATATGGTAGTTGGTATTGATGAGTGTGCCATTCTACTTGATCCACTTGAAATCCTTCTGCTTCCAGGACCTCCACAATAAGGTATTATCCCTGGCCCACAACCTTGTAACACAGCAGGTGATGATGGTGGTACAAACCCAAATCCAGTATTTGGGACCATCCCTCTTTGTGAGTTCCCAGGAATACAACCTCCTTGTATGTTTTCGGACGCGAAGCATCCAGGTGGTCTAGTCCCATAAGGGTTGCCACCGGCTGATATGGTACCTGGAGGGTAGCCATAGCCGCTATCATCAGGTGGTATGGTTCCTGGTGCATTCTCAGGCAGACCGCCGTCAGGTGGTGTGATCCCAGGCGGAGGATTGTCACCTAAGTTGCTGTAAAACAATAATAACATGTCGAATAATGTTTGATAAGTTGACGTTTTAATCTAATTCCTACAGGCAATTAACAGGTAGGAATATATGTACCTTGGGACACCTACGAGGACACCAGCATGCATCGTTAATTGGTTTATGAGATAGGCTGACATTGCTGGAACACTGGATGCTTTTTCATACTGAACTTCGAGCTCTGCACCAGATGGGACGAAGAATGCGCCGTTTACCATCAAGTCTCCCTCTGATCTCCAATTCCACCTTTTCCATTCGTCATCCTTTGCCTCCATTCGCTTCGTCACCTTTTCATACACCCCTTGTAAGTAACTTTATGTAGTATTAAATAATACACAAAATGGGGTAATGTACTTATATACAATACCTCTTTATGAGAATCTGGTGAGGCGACGAAACGATTCCCTTGACTATTGATGGTGGGAGCAGCGCTCCCTCCGATGGCATACAACTGCCATTCAGTATAGTCATTGTTTACAACATGGAAATATCCATGTCGACATCTTGGCATTCTCTCGACTAGCCCTTTTCCAAAGTGATTGAATGCTACTGTCACCTGTGTGTGCAAAATCCATCGAGTCATGTTGTAGTGTTCGTTGTACATAAACTACAGAGTAGCAAGAATTTACCTGCATTCCGGCATCGGCTAAATAGTCATCAGAATGACCAAGTAACATAACCTTATCATGTTCGGTGAAATATGAATTTGTTACTGTTACTGCAGTGGACCCCTCTGTGATGTCCACCAATCCGTCGGTGCACCTGGCAAAAGAACAATGGTCAATCCACAAATTCCTTACCCCCTTGATCGTCAATCCATCACCGTCCGATTTCCCCCTGCCTACAACATCTGTTGGACTCACCCGTATCTTAGCCTTCCCTGATGGCTCACAGTCATGGATGTAGATACCATGAATGATAATGTTTCCTACGTTCTCTATCACAATGCAACCTTTTCCAGTCACGTGTACGATGGCTCCACGCCCATCGATGGTCTTTGAGCTGCTGACGATCAGCTCGTTTTTAAGATTGATGTGCATGTCGTTAGCGAATATAATCCAGAGAGGCTCGGATTGTATAACAGCATGCCTCAGTGTTCCTGGAGTTGGGTTCTCCGGGTCTCCATCGTTTGGGTCAGTAACAACGTATATTTGGCCTCCTTTACCACCTATTGCGCCCTGGCCGAATCCAATAGCACAGTCAGCAAGGTGCTGACGATCATTGGCCCAATTAGGATCACATCGCCAGCAATCGTCAACTGGATTACCGGTTTGGCAAGGAGTTTGGTCTTTTGATTCAGAGAATATTGGATTTGTGTCAAGTAAATGTCTTCTAAAGGTTAATGAAGCATTTAGTTTCCTGTGAAAAGGGAGAAAAACGAAAACAGAGAAGAAACAAAAACTTGTCATCATGGAAAATAAGAAATGGACACAATCTGTGGGCCACTGGGCCCATAAACCTTTTTCCTGCAATCTGCATGCCGGATTGACGGGATCCACAGTCCGACACCAATAACTATTTTCATTTAATCCCTAAAAAATTTTAAATTTCACATAATTTATATATTTATTTTACTAATCAATGTACATTGTGATTGATAAGTTATTATTTAACAACTGCAAATTAATTTATAAATTTCTTTAACAACTATTAATAAATCGAATGGCTGATTGGTTGATACAAGGTATAGGAGGACCATGTTTTTGGTTTTGCAGTGAAACCTAGTTGGGACAGAGGCAATGCATGGCTGAACTATATGCCAATATGCCTATTCAAAAGAAAGAAACCCAGATGGTTAAAATCGAAAAATTCTAGAAAGACACCTCATTATACCAAATAGACACCTCTGTTAATAGCTTGTTTCTTTTTTTGACTAACTTTTTCTAACATAAACATCTATAAATGTGCACACCCTAGCTTCAAATGGCAAGAAAAAACGTACTTTTAAGGATTCTTAGACCCTTAGGGGTGTCATTTTACCATCAACCTCAAAATCTACCAAAATGGGTCTGAATCCTACATTTGGGTTTTCAATTTAAAATTTTTTTTGGGTGTTGTAAGAAGATGAACAATTGCATATAAAGTTTAAACTTTTAAGCTCAAAAGAAGCATACCTTTGTAGTTGCAGAACAATGGCTTCAGGTTGAGGGTGAGGGTGAGGGTGAGGGAGGGATGGCATAACATAAGTGGATGATAGATAAGTAAAAAGCATGCATATGAAGAGATTCTTGAATGCATTTGGAGACATTCTTGAATCCCCCCAAACCCAAATGCTTTTCTCTGAGGATTGGATTCAAATTTCATTTAACCTTTGTTAAGTTTATATAACAATGGAAAAGGCAAAGATTTAATTTAATTTAATTTATTGAGAGAGAGAGAGAGAGAGAGAGAGAGAGAAGGGTTTTTGGGGGTGGGGAAGAGGGTTTTTGATGAATTGAATTACAAGTAAAGTAAAGATTTTGGAGCATGAAGCATAATTAAGAGGCAAATTCCTCCCTTCAATGCATTATTTCATCAAAAATAATTTCATTCAATTCTTATCTTGTTAATTAATCATCCTTAATTGGACATGATGAGAGGCTAATTACAAAATGCAAACGACATCATGCCACATATATAATTCATCTAATATGTTTATTATTTATGTAAATAGAGTTGCTTTCACATTTTTCATACATGTTTGTCACTGTAAATGTGTAATATATAGAAAAATTGTTTTTTTTAGTATAAATACAACTTAACAAGTAGAAAGTTCATTTTTCTTAGAAATTAATTTTAACTTGAAATTAAATAATCATACACATATACATACATGAAGTTAAATTATATAAAAATGCATACATATTATTTTGGATCGTATCATTGTTATGAAAAAACGTTTTGTAGTTATCGCTAAATATGATCGATGTATTTTTTTTTATAGTAGATTTTTTGCATCTATGCTTCATCCTACATGTATTCACATACTTTTTTTCTTGTCATCTTGGAAAAAATTTTAAACCCGAATGGTTTACATTTGCTTATAATGGTCACATATTCTTGCATATATATGATTAATTACATGTGAAAAAAGGGTAAAAATATGGTAAAAATAAACAGAATAAAAAAGTTATAAATGTGAATTCGTATTTGCATATTGGTTTGTCATTGGTTGATTTTGGCGGCTATGGATTAAAGATTCTTTGCGGGAAACGAAGTATGTATCTTGATTTAAATATTCCTTTTTCTTATTTTAATTTATATTTATATTTATATACATACCTTTATCTTGGAGGGAAATTCCATTAAAATATACATCAATTAAATTAAAAAGAAAATGGTGGGTAGTTTTTTAGAACACAATCCAAGTTGATACCACCTTTTTGACAATCAGATTTCCCAAAATTATGGCCCTCTTTCTAGACCTTATTTTTGACTTGGTGAAGAAAAAAATGACTTCACTTTTGTTTGTTTTTTTTCTTGATATGAAAAAATCTAATGAAACAAGTTAGATCATATTCAAACAATGTATTATTTTTCTGTTTACAATTTTGCGGAAAATAAATTCAATTAATATGTTAAATCTTAATTGAAAATATTAGATTTCGTGCATTCGATCTTTAACGGTCAACCCTTGATTTTCAACTGTGTTTTTGAGTTTGATGAGTCTTGTTGTTCTTTAGTTTATGTCCAGGGCCGTCTCTAAGATTTTGGAGGCCCTGTGCAAAAACTATAAAAGAGGCCTCAATTCGTTTTTTTCTTTTTACGTTTTTTATAACCAGACTCGTGTTTTCTCATCCTAGAAGACATAAAAATTTATAAAACGATTAGAAAAATATTGAAATAATGAGAAGACACAACCTGAGGGGTCTCTGTCCACTGTCCACTGTCCGTACTAGCAACTAGCAAATCGCATTCGCAATGAGGGGCCTCCGGCCTCTGCGGCTTCTGTTTGATCCGAAGAGATTCAACTTAACCATAAACCAAGTAACCAGAAATCAACATGCCAATAGAAGTATAATCAGAATTCTGAAGACAGAAATCAAATCAGAAGATTTCAAAAAATTCCGAATAAGAATATTTCTTATTCAAATCAGAAGATTTCTGAAATCAAATCATAAGATTGAAGTATAGTCTGCGAATGAAATTGAAAATTCCGTATGTAACTTTGTTTTTTTGTATATGACCAAACTTTGTCAAATAAGAATGATTGAATGAAATTGATAAAACGATTACTCACCATTGCGATTTGCGAGGAGGCAGACTCTGCGATGTGCGATACGAGGTCGAGGAGCGGAGGAGACGAGGAGGCGAGTCTGGCAGACGTAGAGGTGAGAGCCTGAGAGGCCCCTTGTGGCCTTGACGCCTCGTGGAACTCAAATGACGGCGGCACTCTCCATTTTCGCACTGCCTCACGATCTGTCCATGATTCTATCTCAGCGATGCAAGCCGTCAAGGGCAATTGGGCAAGGGTTGTGCTGGGCTTACTTTCTCTCAAACATACATACCCTAAAAAAATTTTTTGAGGCCCTCTCCAATTATGGGCCCTGGGCAGAGGCCCACACTGCCCCCCTTGATCACCGGCCCTGTTTATGTCTTGCTCCTTTTTGGAGCATTGCGTTTAAAGGTTGTTTATTATTCAAATACAAAAATCACTTATGTAGAAAAAGAAATTGATGAATTATTTCATTGTATTTGTTAAAATAAGAGAATTAAAAATATGGTGTATATCTAAATGGTTGTTTGTTTTTAAAAAAATTAAGTGTCTGAATTTTAAAATCATGTATGTAATTGAAGAGGTGACTTTAAATTGAGAAGTCTAAAAAATTAAAGAAAATTGTATTATAATAAAAAAATATAAATTATTAAAAAGTAAAAAATAATTAATAAACAGTGTAAAAATAATTATTACCCATGATTATTAACCAACCTTATGATAAAATAAAATAAAATTAAAAAAGCTTTTTATCCTTAATGATGGATTGAGCAACCATGTCAACTTGTTACTGCAAAGTCTGCAAGTATACAACCCTCCGCCATAAATATGTTAAAATTGGCATTTTGAGAGAACAGATATAGAAAACTGTTGCATCATATTCTTTTTCTCTCTTTTCTAATTTCATATTAAATCTTCTCAAAACCTAAAGAAATACATTCTCATTTCCATTCCAAAATAATAATTATTTTTAATCTTTAAAATAACATTTTCAATTAATCAAACATATAATTTTATTAAAATAAATATTACAATACTTAATATTATAAATACAAGATGTAAAAATATAATCTTGAACCTTAAGCAAAAATTATACAATACGAATCCACAAAATTGACTCGAAGGCTGACTTGGGTTTGGCGATTATAAACTTCTCGTACATTCTATAGATTTCTTTGTACCAATTATTGTGGCACGGAAGTTCATATGGAAGTGGAAAAAAACAAAAACAAAAAAAGAGAAACAAATTTGTAAGAGTAAATATGGAAATTTTAAAGTTGAGATACAAGAAGACTAAATTGTGAATATTTATATATAAAAAGTAAAAATTTAAATTTAAAGGTTAAATGTTTTTAAAGTGTCAATTACTAAAAATAATAACAACTTTTTTATGTTTATCATTGATAGCAATATTATTTATTTTTTTATCATTAATATTATCAACATTTATATTTTTTATATGAATAACATCATCTTTTGTATTTTGTATCATTAATAGCATTAACTTTTGTATTTTGTATCATTAATAACATTAACTTTTGTATTTTTTTTTATCATTTATAGCAACAACTTTTTAAGGTTTGCTATAAATGATAAAAAATATAAAAGTTGATTCTATTAATGATGAAGATAAATAATATTTATATAAACGTTAAAAATCATAAAGTTATTTCTAATTTTAGTAATTGGCCCTTTTTTAAAATTATAACTGTTAGAGGGCAATTTTTTAAAAAATCTCGGTGAGGAACAAGATACCTACCGAATTAAGGTAATAATGGGGCGAGGGGGAATGTTCCCCGGCTTCCTTGAGCCTTACCGTTGCCAATTCCCTCTCATATGAAATTATCAATGATTTTATCGTTTTTGTGTCTATTCACGTCTAAAATTTAAAGACGCAACTCTAAAATCTGAAGTTGAAATCTGAAATCTCGTCTAAAATTTAAGGGATAACCTTAAAGTGTGAAATTCGAAGTATGAAATCAGATCTGTAATTTGATATTTTAATTAATTAAAATTTATAATTACTTTTAAATTTAAATTAACTAAACATATATTGAATTTAAATGAAATATTATCATTTATTAAGTTAAAATAGTTATATATTGCATTTAACTAATTGATTAAAATAATTTATATATTAAAATAATTAATATTGTAATTAATTAAATTGAATAATTATTTTAACTAATCAAAATGATTTTAATATTTTATAATTAAATAAAACTAATCTGTATATTTTAATAATTAATATTTTAATTTATAAAATTAAATACTGTTTTTAATTAACTAAATTTATTTTAACATTTTAATTAAATAAATATCAATTTAACATAAAAAGATTAAATTCAGATTTCAAACTTTAAATTTCAGATGAAACTATGAAAGTCCACCTCTTAATTTTAAAATCTAATTTAAGAGGTTTTAAGATCTTAAATCTATAATGTAACAAACAACATATTTTGACTTAAAATTTGAACCTCATTTAAATCTTAATTTTAACAAACAAACTAAAATTATTTAAGAATTAGATTTAAAATTTGAGACAGAACTAATATTTTAAAATGTGTAAACAAACTAAACCTTAGTCTTTTCACATATTTTAATTTGTGTATATTTCTTTTCCATGGAAACGAGGAATTAATGCAACTTTTTTCTCAAATCAAGCATTAAAGTATACAAAAAGCAAATAATTGAAGGTACTTAAGATTGTGAGCCAACAAGAAGCACGATTATCGACTTTACAACAACATATTAAAAAGAATATTGTTATACACTAAAAATATCATCTTATTATAAATTATGTGTAGAATTTTAATATTAGGTTCTTCTAAAATCAATTGTTTATGATATGAAAGCCATAAATTACAGCATAAGCCCGATGATAAGATTTATAGATAAACATTACAAATGTAAATGAATCGGACGTTCAACTAACCATCTACAAACCGTTGGACGGAAAGTTTGTTTCTTTCGTTTATTAGTAAACGAACAAACATTTCAACACAAATGAACAAACAGTTAAACCCTAAATTCAGTACATATGAGGTTCAAAGATTGAAACAGGTGTTGATTATCCAAGGTGGAAGGTCGTACTGTCAAACTCTGATCGTGATTGTTTCAGTCTCGATGTACCGTGCTATTGCTTTCTTTCGAAGTTCCATTCTTCGATCACATTGTTCTCAGCATCTACGTATGTCTTTCCTCTTCGTTAATTCAAAAGTCAATTCCATAAATATCGAGTATTTGGGTTTTATTTTGAGTTTTATTTAAATGTTATTGGTTTAGGATTGAACCTATTGGATTCTTGAATGGGGCATTTTTAATATTAATTGGACCAACTATATGATTGAGTTTTAAAAGTTTGTATATTTGTTATTTTTATTTATGTATTTAGGTTTTCTACTTTAGATTTATTAGTTTGATTTCATGTTATAATATTTTTAAGTTAAGTTGCACACTTAAAAATTTTATTGATACTTAGTATAAGTTGCACACTTAAAAAATTGTCAGTTACACAAATAAAATTTTACACTATGAAACGTGGCTATTAAGGATGGAACGCGTTGCACGTGTTACTCCTTCCCTATGCTTGAGTACGTCCGCCCCTAGCTTTTTGGTTTATTATCATATCACTGTCTAAAGAAACCGGTTTTTATCCTTTTACATTTAATTTTACTCGTTAATTCTTTAAATAATATATGTACATGAAATACTACTCGAATTAAATGATGATGACTAATTACTTACATGAGGTTTTGTCTTGTGAATAAAACAAATACATAGAAAATAGAAATGAAATGAATGAGATAATAACATTCATTGTTAAAGAAGTTTGAGAATTACAACTTAATTTATGACATTAAATTTAATTACATAGTTACATCATGTATAATCATTAATTTATTTTTAATATTGAAAATTTATAAACTATGATGTTTTTTATTTGTAATATTTAATCAAGTTTAAATCAATAAACTACACGTTAGAAAGATAAAACAAAATTATAATGTACCTGTTGATATATAGCCAAACATTGCTCTTTCGAAAATGGAACTACATGCATTTACAACATTTTTTGTTTGACAAGTGATAATGATACATAAATAATACTTCATCCGTCCCATTTTAAATGTCAAATGGACAAAAACACGCAGTTTAAAAAAAGTGGGTAATTATTGTTCTATTTTATACTTAAATGACAATTTTACCCTTATTTATTTATTTAATCAATTTTTTAAAAAGATAACTACATTATAAACATAAGGTTATTATATCTATTCGTACCAAAAACTTAGTTTTTTTTATTCAGGTTTTTCGATTCTCACAACAAAGAAATGATATTTACATGAAATCGAATTTTTAATTCATCGATCTATTCCTGCCAAATTCATTTTATCTATTCGTACCTAACATACCCAAGATCGATGGGTCGTCACATTATGCTATCTAATTTTGTTGGTGAAAAGTGTGTTCCATCCCGTTGGGCCTTGGAGATCCGGTGAGGTTATATATACAAAATAGATGAATGATGATGGGATGGGCATGGATACCCAAGTCCATAACCTAAATGAAATGAAATGATTTTTTCTCTAAAGGTAATATACTCTTTGAATCAAATAAGTCACAATAATTTTACAGGATTGAAATGTAAAAATCACTAACGTAATAGATTTTCTTGTCCTGTCTAGAGTTTTTTGCTAAATTTATAGCTTAGTTGTAATCTAACGTGTAGTACAGGGAGAATTTCATACACGTCTTTGTAAACTTCATAATTACGCATATATCCTTGTAAGTTCTCTTATTACACATACATCATTCTACACTTTTAAAACTATCATATATGTCTATATATCTAATTATTAATATTAAATCATTTAAAATTCAGAACTTTTTTTAGATTCTCTCATTAGTTAAATCTTCAAAATATATCTCTTAAACCCAAACAAAAAAACTCAATGATTTTCTAAAGCTGAAAAAACGATTGGTCTCTATCATGTACGTCTAATACTACACACAATGTGTGACTACAATGACATGCTTAATACCAACTTATCGTCATTAATTGTTTACACAACAATTTTCGCATTGAAGCCACAAATGCCTGTATTTTTGAGCGACGTCATTTAATCCAATCGGGATGCCCTGTACCTAACATGTTTCTTGGTAGGATTAACATGAAGCTCAGAATTAGGGATGTAAATCGGGATCCTGATGCATATACTCGCAAGAATTTTCAGGAACATTTGGAATAATCTCGCAGGTACTGAGACCATTAAAAGAACACCCAATAATTTATTGGGTATTGTGCAAAGTATTTGCATTTTTTTTCATATTGAAAAGTATGAAGAACGGGAGGTGTGAAATTTTTTCAATTTTTTTAAGGGATAAAGTCATACAAATGTATGTTATTTTACTGAAATTATCGATATGAGTAATTCAGTTTTTTTACCCGGATGATACTCGTACTTGGATTTTATTGTTGATGTGATACATTTGGTGACTGGTTAACTCTATTTTTTAATATTTTAATTTTGGGATAAATTCGTACAATGCATGCTACTTTACAGAAATTATTGATATGATTAATGCAAATTTTTTTTACCCGGATGATACTCGTACTTGGAGTTATCGTTGATATGGTACAATTGGTGACTGGTTGCCGGTTCCACCGGTAAAACTCTATTTTTTAATATTTTAAAATTTCTTTAAAATAAAGTGGATTTAACCACCCATTTTATCTTGATTTAAATATCTGAGTTTTTATGAGGTTTTATGTTCATATTCTGAGTTTTTTAGTTTCAAGTTGAACAATTTCATCATGTTCTTGGTTTAATGTTCATCGGTTTGTGCAAGCATGAGTTCAGATTAAGATTAATCTAGGATTTTTGTTTTTCATTTTATGTTCTAGGTTTATATTGATGAATGCTTATGCTTTAGTGTATCCATGTCCTATTTATGGATTTTATGTGATGAATGTGGTTCATGTTGTAAATATGTGTTTGTCATGGTGCTCTGGTGAATCTGATATTGCTCCAATGGATGGTGGCATCCAGAGTTTGAATGGAGTTTGGCTGGCGTTATTCCGATGAACATTCAAGAAAAAAATAAATAATAAAAACAATAATAATGTTAATAATAATGTAAGTGTCATGTCATAAAAAAAATATGTCATGTTATCGTTTGAATCAACAAAAACAACAATATCAACATAGTTACCGGTCATATGTACCATATCAACAGATCATCTTTGTGTACAAATACCATCCGGTTAAAAGAAAAAGTAAATTAGTGACATCGATAATTTCTAGTAAAGTAAAACACATTTATATGATTTAAAGTTGATTGTCATAAATAACAAAAGAATTAAAAAGGTATCATATAGTACCCTAAAAGAGCATATACTAAACAACATGTTTATTACCAGTGCCATCTTTTTTGTGGTTGTTTGCATTTTGGCATGTAGCCTTTACTGTCCTTTTTTTTTTCTGTGTTCTTTTTATTAATTCATTTATTAAATTTGTGGTTTTTATAAACATAAACATTTTCTCATGTACCCCACGTGAAATCAATCTTGACCACATTAAATAATTACTTAAAATTCAATAAATAAATATAATAAACAAACTCATCCATCTCCTGGTTCTCAGTTCACCTGCCTCTTACTCATTCACAGGTTAGAACAAGAATTCCTCCAATTAACTTTTATTTAATTTATAAATTAATTCTTTTTTTTTTTTTCCTATTTATTCAATTCCCCAAGTGTTTGTTGTATTTCTACAGCCGCAGCCACGAAGAACACCAATTCCATAACAATGGCAGCTTCAGCTTCAGCTTCTTCTGCAACTGCATGGAATTTCGTGTCTCGTGCCAACAATGGAGTGGCAGCTAACAAAAGAGAGCTAAATTCAGCCGCCTTACCACTTGGAAAGAAACAGATGGTCCTTCATGAAGGACTTAGGTTTGTGTATAATAATAACTATAATAATAATAATGCGAGAATGGTTAGGTCAAGAAAGTTGGAAAATGGGCGTTCAAGAAATCTGAATTTGATCGTATGTGGGTGTGGGATGAATTTGGTTTTTGTTGGAGCAGAAGTTGGTCCGTGGAGT
Source organism: Centrapalus pauciflorus (assembly GCA_020465985.1). NCBI lineage: Eukaryota > Viridiplantae > Streptophyta > Magnoliopsida > Asterales > Asteraceae > Centrapalus > Centrapalus pauciflorus. The sequence continues at coordinate 198,502 of JAANYP010003565.1, read as the reverse complement.
AAAACCGGTGGACTTGGTGATGTTCTTGGTGGTCTCCCTCCTGCCATGGCTGTATGTTCTTCATCAATTCATTCAATTTCAGTCTGCATTATGTATGATGAATCCCACATCTTTGTTAATTTGCTATAATTGGTAAATTTTAAAGTTAGTTATTAGAAAAACTAGATTCACATCGTTATAAATGGTGAAATATAAAGTTGATTGCTATAATCATGAATTTTAACAAACTAGGTTGCTATTTCTCGTAATTAACACTATATTAATGTATATATGATTAGGCAAACGGGCATCGTGTAATGACCGTATCGCCGCGTTATGATCAATACAAGGATGCTTGGGATACCGAAGTAGAGATCGAGGTATATACTATGGGTGTGTTTGTTTGGAGTTTAATACCTCTTAAAACCCTGAAGTCTTAATTTCAGATCTAAACTGAAAATAGACTGTTTGTTACAGACTGTTTGTTACATTTTAGAGTTAAGGGAATTTCAGATCTTAATTCAAAACAGTCTGTTTATTAAGTTAGAACGTCTGAAAACCACGTCTGAAATTAAGCTGTGGACTTCCGTCTGAAGTTTTAATTTAAGAGGCTGACGTAAGTTGATATTTTATTTAACTAAAATATTAAAAACCAATTTAATTAAATTAAACATATAAGGCCAGCTCTTAATTTCAGACTTGTCATATCTTAATTTCAGATGTGATTATCAGATTTCAGGCTTCAGGTCTTAAGTCCACCTCTTGTATTCAGACGTGGTTTTCAAACTTCAGACATTTACCTCTTAAAATAACAAACATATCCTATATATAAATGAATAGTATGTTCATTTCATCGAAACCCTTCCAAGCTTTAGTTTTGATGATATACATTTGAATATATACATAGCTCAAGGCTGGTGACACAATCGAAAAGGTGCGATTTTTTCACTGCTACAAGAGAGGCGTCGATCGGGTGTTTGTGGATCACCCGATGTTCCTTGAGAAGGTTCGGTTTTGGTTTTATGGAATCTTATTACATTCACTCTTTCTTTTAGTATGCCAATCAAACACGACGCGTATTAATGGAAGTTACGGAATTCAGGTTTGGGGAAAGACTGCTTCGAAGATTTATGGACCTGTTGCTGGAATAGACTACAAAGATAATCAGATTCGATTCAGTTTATTATGCCAAGCAGCTTTAGAAGCTCCACGAGTCTTGAACCTTAATAGTAGCGAATATTTCTCAGGACCATATGGTATGAAACTACGAATATGATCCATTTTCGTTAAGAAACGATAAATTTTATGATGGTTTTGGTGCAGGGGAAGATGTTGTATTTATAGCCAACGATTGGCATACTGCGCTTGTTCCGTGCTACTTGAAAAGCATGTATCAACCGAGAGGAATTTATACGAATGCTAAAGTAAGATAATAATCGATCATGTGGTCGCTACATTTTTCACATTCAGGGCCGGCCCTGAGTAAAGTCAACACAGGCAATCGCCCAGGGCCCATTAATCGTAGGGGCTATTCTCAAAAAAACCTATTATATACTTTGGGGCTGTATGGTAGAGAGATTTGAGGGGAGTGAATTGTGTATTCTCTTGTTTGGGAGAAATGCTCTCAATTTTTGGGCGGAGAATTGAATTCTCTGGGAATTATTTGAAGGCTAAATATGGAGAAATGCAATTCTCTCCATTTGGTAAAGAAATGGTGAGAATTGACTGTCTTGTGTTTCTACTCCACCTGTTTATTTCTCTGTTGATACCAAACAAGATACACAATTTCAATTCTCCACCCATTTTCATTTCTCCCACATTTCCATTTTCATTTCTCCTCATTTCTTTTATACTGTACCAAACACATATAATGTGGTATGTTAACGATTATATAAGGTCATTAACTTACAAGATTTTTAAATTTAACATTATATAATTATAAGTTTTTTGTTGTTAATTCATCATTTTTACTTGAATTTTACTTATCTTAAATATACATACATATTTACAGTGTCCATTTTAAGTTTTTGCCCAAGGGCCTCGAAAATGATTGGACCGGCCCTGTTCACATAGTATAGCGAGATCATTAGATCAAACCTCAAAACGATTTAATTATTGTTTCGTGTGTTTGATTACAGGTTGCCTATTGTATCCACAACATAGCTTACCAAGGAAGGTTTGCATTTGCAGACTTTGCACTTCTCAATCTTCCAGACGAGTTCAAAAGCTCGTTTGATTTCATCGATGGGTAATGAACTTTGGTGTTTGTTTTTTATAGTCGCGATTAGAGCTCTCTGTGTAACGGTTTTAGCTCTGCAGATATGAAAAACCGGTTAAGGGAAGGAAGCTTAATTGGATGAAAGCTGGAATATTGGAATCGCACAAGATCTTAACTGTTAGCCCTTACTATGCCGAGGAGCTTGTTTCCGGACCTGATAAAGGAGTGGAATTGGATAATATTATCCGGAAAACGACCATCCAAGGAATCGTGAATGGAATGGATGTCCAAGAATGGAATCCTATGACCGATAAGTATACGAGCGTCAAATTTGATTCTACCACAGTAAGAAGCAAGAACGGACATATGAATTCTCGATCTAGCGTTACTTATATGATGGATAGCACCAATTTGGTTTTGATTTTATAGGTAATGAGCGCAAAACCGGTTATAAAAGAAGCACTCCAAGCAGAGGTTGGATTGCCGGTGGATAGAAACATTCCGGTTATAGGATTTATAGGCCGGCTTGAAGAGCAAAAAGGTTCCGATATTCTTGCTGCAGCCATCCCTGAATTCATCGACGAAAACGTCCAGATTATTGTTCTTGTGAGTATCTTAACAACTTGTTTGTAAAACAGATGGAATTTTCTTTGCAAAATAAGTGATCGATGTTGGGAAAAACTCTCTAAAAACACAGGTTTATTTAAACTAATCTTTATTGAAACAATCTTGGAAATCACACTTTACAATCATTACAATCGTTACTATTTATACTAATCTAAGAGGTGCGTAGGGGTGTAAACGAGCCGAGCCGAGCCCGATTAAGCTCGAGCTCGGCTCGTTTAAAAGTACTAAGCTCGAGCTCTAGCTCGGCTCGTTTCGAGCTTCGTATGTAAAGCTCGAGCTCGGCTCGTGAATAATTTTCCAAGCTCGGGCTTGGCTCGGACTCGACTCGTTTATTATATATTTTGATTTTTTTAGTTAATTTTTCAAAAATCTTTTAATATAATATATATAACTTGTTATTTTAATATATTTATATTTATTTAATCCATATATTATATATTTATTAATTTAAAAATATATTTATATATAAGCTCGTTTAAGCTCGTTTAGGCTCGCGAGCTCGATATGTGAAGCTCGGGCTGTAGCTCGTTTATTAAATGAGCTCGAATTTAGGCTCGGGCTCGTTTAATTCGAGCTTTTAGCGAGTCGAGCAGCTCACGAGTGGCTCGGCTCATTTACACCCCTAGAGGTGCGTGTGAACCGACACAATGGTTCGGACGTGCCTCTTCACGAAGGTTGCGACTTTTACTAAAAGATGCAACTCTTCATGTTTACTAATGCTATTCTAGTCCTTATACTTTATATAATTACATATTTAACTCTAAACTATTTACATAATCATGATTAATCTAACAAGTGATCTGTTGGTTTTTGTTTTAGGGGACGGGGAAAAAAGCGATGGAGCAGCAGCTGGAAGATTTAGAGATACAGTATCCGCTTAAGGCTAGAGGTGTCGCCAAATTTAACGTGAAACTAGCTCATATGATTATCGCTGGAGCCGATTTCATAATAGTCCCTAGTAGATTCGAGCCATGTGGTCTCATACAGCTGCAAGCCATGCCTTACGGATGTGTAACGCCTCAAAACTTATTATTCGTATCGAGTTCACGATGAACAAGTTCTTATTTTTCGTTTTAATGTCGACTCGTAGGTGCCCATTGTTGCGTCAACTGGGGGATTGGTTGACACGGTGAAAGAAGGCTATACGGGATTTCATATGGGAGCTTTTAACGTCGAGGTAGCTAGTTATGATTAATATACTTCAACTGAGTATTCGATGTTACTAATGACTCCAACTTTTCAGTCCTAAGTTTAAACGGCAACGAACCTTTTTGGCAGTGTGAAACAGTTGATCCAGCGGACGTAGCTGCAATCGCGAAGACCGTTGTAAGGGCATTAGCCGTCTACGGTACTCTAGCTTTTGCGGAGATGATTCAAAACTGTATGGCACAAGAACTTTCATGGAAGGTTAGTATATGTATATATTATCTGGTTTACATATCAAACATGGGGCGTTTGGTTCGCGGATTTCATGGGATTCGCTGAGATTTGCATTTAAAATTCTGTGTTTGGTTCACAGATTACAGTAAGGATTTAAAATCCCAAGATTTTATAAATCTCTTCGTTCTTTGTTGTTTAAAAACCCAGCCTCCCTAGGATTTTAAATCCTAGTTACCTTGCATTTTTTCAGATTAGCAAATATTTTCTATAAGATAATGTAGAAACCTTGACAAAATCCTAACAAATGCAAATCCTAGAGAAAAAAAATCTGTGAACCAAACGCACCCTTAAGTTTTTGTACTTTAAAAACCGGTCTCAATTTGGCCATGACCATACATAAAGTATGTGTTAAATGCTTAAAATGTTGCTAAAAAGTTCTTAACAACAGTAAACTAAGGATTGTTTGTTTAGTTCTTAATAGAACATTAAGAAGTCATTCAAAAGTAAAATGATTCCTTAACGATTCCATTAAAAAGGTAAACAAACGTAGCCAAATTTGGGAATTTGAGACTGTGGGTTTTGAAAGTATACATGTTGATCTGATTTGTATGAAAAAGAGCAACATTCTTTTTTTAAATATTAATTTATAAGAATTAGGCTTACAATTGGAAATTTTGATTTGTATTGAAAAATGGTCAGAAACCAGCGAAGAAATGGGAGGAGGCGCTTTTGAGTTTAGGGGTGGAAGGTAGTGAAGCAGGGATTGAGGGTGAAGAGATTGCTCCTCTTGCCAAGGAAAATGTGGCTACCCCTTAATTTTGTTTAACCCAATTTAATAAATCAACCAAAAGGTTTCATTATTTATTTAATTTTTTATAACCCTTGAAACTAATTATTCAAGTTAAAAATGGACACAAATCCAATGCAACCTACTAACCGATAATATATGGTTAACGACTTAACGGGGAGAAAGTGAATCGCAACACAACATATAGTTAAAAATTTGATCTCTGGACTTTCATTACCAGTGGCGTAGCCAGAAATTTAATATAGGGTGGGCCAAAAAATTCAGTTAGTAGAAATTTAAATATGAAAAAAGACAAAAACGAAATATGGTTTAAAAATAACATTCATCCATTCATCACTTAGAAAGTTTTAATTGCACATGTAAGGCGTTTCCTTTACATTTATGAAATCGTCTAAAATGAAATCTAAATTAAACGTGTTCGCAATATCTTTCTCAATAAAAAAAAGTAGAGATTTTTTTTATTTTATAGGCATTCACATCATATTTGTTTGGTTGCTTGGGCCAAAATATACAACTATTAAGACTATATATATAGATTTATATAAACAAAATATATGGCTGCATAAATGTTAGGGGAGGCCATGGCCCCCCTAATTGCTTGAATAGCTACGCCATTGTTCATTACTGATTCCATAGTTTTTCACTACTAAGACGTAAGACCCTGTTTGTTTACTTCTTAATGAAACCATTATGACGTCGTTTTACCGTTGAGTGGTTTCTTAATGATTCAATTAAAAAGTAAACAAATAACTTATAAATGTTTTATACATATATGTATGTATGCATGCTAACCTGTCATCCTCTGCAATCAAAATAGTTGTAAATATGCGTTTTGATACAAGAATATCGTCACATTACTTTGATCTTGCGTGCTAAGCTTTTGGTTCATGAGGAGCAACACACGAGCCATGTCGAAAGTAGCGTAAACTCAATTTTTTTTTTCGTTTCATGGGATGATGAATGAGTGTTGAGTTGGATTATTAATTATTGCCAAGCCAAGTTTTGTATCTTAATTTTATGTTGAATTCAATAAAAATTTTACCATTGAAAACGTTAGAAATTTTCGTAATTAACATTCCTTTTGAAATATAAAAGAAAGAAAAAAAAATTCATATCAATTTTCGTTATGAAAAGGCATAGAAAAGTGCATAATGACAATTTGAATTTGATTTAATCAGGGGAAAACAATAGAAGGTAAGTTGTATTCAGAAGTAAATGAAGTACATTGTCTAATTTTAAATTTTTCTCTATTAAGAAATCGAGATTTTTTTTACCATACTTTCAAAATTATCAACTTTGAGTGACAACATATAATTTGGGAGTCATGAAACATTTAAACCAGTCGATAGAGGCCTTTAAAATACATGTTGCCTTTTTGTAATGATTAAACTTAGACCAATAATAAAAATACACTGATTTAAATAGTATAAAGAGATAATAATAAATATTGTATGTTTTACATCGGTAAGAAATGGAATGAAATGAAAATGAAAAAAAAAATTGTATAAAGAGATAATAATAAATATTGTATGTTTTACATCGGTAAGAAATGGAATGAAATGAAAATGAAAAAAAAAAAATTGGAACAAAATGGAAACAAAAGGTAGTTTGATTGGAGAAAACAGTTTTGAACATAAACTTTTTCAAGTGGTGTAATAGAGTAGAGTCAATCTGAGTCTTGCCAAACTCGACTAGAACTCAAAGCTCGAAACTCAATCTGTGCTCAATCGAGTCTAAATTTCAAGCTCGTACTCGATATAGGTATGGATACATTTGAGCTTGAATCGACTTGACAATCTATTGAACTTAAACAAATCAAAGAAAAAACATTTATACAATATACGAGGTAACATTAACACATTAATATAAAGGGTTTATTACGTCAAAAGATAATCTATTGTCACTGTTTTTTCAATTTGGGTAACATACTAAATTTTTTCTATTTGAGGTAACATACTTTCCAAATCAAGTCAATCAAGGTAAACGTATCAGACTGAAAGGTAAAAATTACTAACATGACAGTTTCTTATCCAGTTATCAGTTTTTTTAATTTATAATATTGCTTAATTATTTTTAAATTTGCTCAAAATAGCAAGGTATTATCAAAAATGACTTTTAAATTGCACAAAATAATGCACATCATATAACAATTAAAGTGTCATTTCTGTAGAGAAAATGTTGATGCTGAACTGGACAAAAAAACTGTCATGTCAGAAATTTTTACCTTTCAATCCGATATGATTACCTTGATTGACTTGATTTGAAAAGTGTGTTTTTTTTTTTTCTGAACAGCATTTTGGAAAGTATGTAACCTTGATTAGAAAAAAAATAGTACGTCATCCAAATTGATATAAATTTGACAGTAAGTTACCTTTTGATGCAATTAACCCTGATATAAAAGAGATAGGATGTTTGTTTAACCCAAATCCCAATCCAAAACATGTGATTATGTGTGATTAAATCAAATAATATAACATAATAAAGTAGCACATTAATTTTGACTTCTTTTTCCATCTCTTTGTTGGAATAATTTATTTGCTTTGCGGTTTATGTTTACCAAAAGTAAACATATCCATCAAACCTTAACCAAACGTGCATATGAAAAGTAAATGGATGCACTATTTATGAACATGCCAAACCAAAAAAGTGTTGAAACTTGAACATAATAACACAATTTTTCAAAAAGAAAATTAGTAATCCAAACATGATACCATAGAAAGTTTACCTTGATTTTTTTTAAAATTAACCTACAAATATATAAAAAGTCTGTAATTGTAATGTTTATCTATACAATTGGGCTAGATCAACTTATATTGAACCTTAATATATAAGGGTTTTGGCTTAGGGTTTATCATAAATTTGAATACTTAAAGAAACGAACTAACACTGTATTAAAATATATCATTATATGATATTTTTTTGTAAAACCGATAAATACTATGGATAAACGAAACGAATAAACACTGTATTAAAATATATCATTGTATGATATTTTTTTGTAAAACCAATAAATACTATAGACAAACGAAACGAATAAACATTGTATTAAAATATATCATTATATGAGTTTTTTTGTAAAATCGATAAATACTATGTACAAATAAATCTCGAGCTTTATATTATTACACTTGGCTTTGGATATTACCTTTGGATTCTTGACCTTATGTTCCCATTGAAATTAATTAAAATGAAAAATAAAACTATATAAAAAATCACTTGTTAAATTGCAACAAAAAAAAGCCAAAAATCACATTTACATATACCCCTCTTTGGCTCTCCATCTCCTCCCTCCACTCTCCTTCGATCAAAAGTATGGAGGGTGCGTGTGGTCCTTTGAATTGGGAGTGGGAGTATCAAGAAGAGGTATATAAGCATTTTCTTTCTATAATCTTGGAAATTTTCACAAGAATTACTTCTTTTTAATTGTCATTTTACTCTGATATAATACATATTGAGATGAAAATATGAACTTCTAATCGATTCTTGGCGTATTATTTTCTTTGATTTTGGTCGGATGTGTAACTTTCGTTTTTATATATGCTCATTTATTAGGCACATAGGATTAAGGAGTTGAAGCATGGGCTATTGTACTCAAGATTGGAGTTGGAAACCAGAATTACAAATGCATATGAGGAGATTGCCAAAAGAAGAGATGAAGTGTTGCATGCTAAGTATCTTCTGACAAAAACCATTCAGGAAAGAGATGAATTTGAATTCGAATATCGAAAGTTAGTTTTGGAAAATATTATTCTTCAACAAGAAATTCCAATATATGAAGCTAATGCTTCTTCTTCTTCTATAAGAGTTGCTCCTACTAGTTATATACGAGAGGACTCTATTGTAAGAGTTGTTTCTTCTTCATACGATAAAAATTTTGTCACAATCCAAAAAAATAATCAAGTTTTAATACCGCCACCATCACGACCATTTACCACTGATAATAACGTGCCAACAAAAGAGTTGCCAGAAAAAGGCAAGTTCTTACAAGCCATGATGGAAGCAGGCCCTTTGCTCCAAACTCTTCTCCTTGCAGGTCCACTTCCTCAATGGCAAAATCCACCATCACAACACAAGTTTATCGCTATTCCACCTGCATCCATTTCATTATCATCTGGAACCACCCCTTGGATGCTCCTCCGTCAAGATTCATCAATATGCATGACGACAACTGATGATGGACAATTGACTATCATGAAGTAAATGGCTATGATTCTCCTTGGACAACCAATACCAAGAATCCAAAGGTTGTTCACCAATCACTTGACCATGACTAGATTCCCTCCAAATGTATTTAGGATATTAATATGTCAATTTCCCTTATTTCTTAGTTATTGAGTTATCGTGTATGGAAAAGTAAACTACAATGAAAGTAATGGTTAGTTGGTTACTATGCAACCCTCTTTCATTCTTCATGGTTTTTAAAAATTCGCATGTTACTCGTATTTTGAATCTTATCTAGAGGTGTATGAGATTGCGTCTTGGAGTTGTTTATCAGCTTATAAGTTTTGCAAACACAGCCTAAAGGGTTTTTCAATGTTTATTTGAAACATAATTATTCATTTTTCTTTTGCCTTCAAGCACCATTTGGAGAATCACCTTTCCTCCTGTTGTGGTAAAATCAAAATCTGTTTTTAAGCTTAAACGCAATTCCAAACACCTCTTTAGTAATCATATTATCACTTACGCTTATATATATATAAGTTATAATTTTATATATATATATATATGTATATATATATTGCCGACGGAGCAGAGAGAAATCTGCTCACGTGGCATTCAATAATTGGTAGAAATTCCTATATTTAATGCTGATTTGGCAACATATCATTGGCTATAATTCAGATTTTAATGCCTAAATCACTGCTATAAATAAGGCTGGATCACAACAGAAATTTAAACTGCATTTGAAAAAGGGATAACATCTATTAAAGAGGTTGCAAAAATACTGCATAACAAATTGCAGAATAATAGGGGATAAAAAAATTTAGGCAATAAAGGTGACAACAATGAATATAGACATTAGAACCGCAAAAAAATTAAAAAAAATCCAGATAATATGTGCTGAAAAACTGCATCTTGATACATTCAAAATATAGGTTGTTGGATATAACAAACAATCAGAAATATGGGATATTACATCCCGTTTTATTAATATTTGCAGCTGAAATTTAGGATCATATCAAAGCAGAAAAAACGTATCAGACCTGGAAAAAGGATATATATCATCGTCAATTAAATAACTAACTGTGAGATAATATATGAAATAAAATGTGGCTACTTATTTAACAAAAAATCAGGAAAATAAGGGATATTGAATCCCGTTTGGTTAATATTTTCAACTATATATACATGGACTATTCATTTTTAACAGAAGCTATATTCAAAATATTAGTGAAAACTGCATCACAAGATTGAAAAAAATTTGTACCATTATGAAGATGAATGTCAGGTCCAACCAGATGAAGTGTCTGCAGAAAGGAAAAAAGTTAGTAATAATACTAATACAAACTACGAGATGAAAGACACTCCATATTTTACACACACACACCCCAATATGCAAGGTAAACTTCTGTGATCATTATATCTCACAGTCAAAATATTCTTATTTATTTGTTTCAATTGAGTTGACTAATATCAACCTATTTTTTCATACAAATGAGAGTTTTTAGCTGTTTAGGAGGAAAAAGACAATAAGTATCATAAACATTAAGCATAATGTCAACCACGTAAATAAAAACAAGTAGAAAAAATCAAAGTATACAGATTTTTAATTCTGTTAAGTTCTAGAAGTTAAAATAAACATGTTTTGAACATAGATAGTACTACTTTAAAATTGTAAAAAAGAAAAAGGCTGATATGCATTTATGTTATAATCTTCACGGATTGCCATTTCTCTATCAATTTTATAATATACAAGACAATTCAAATCCTTGCAAAAAGTTCAACATACTCAAACAATCACACATTGTCGATATCTGAGAATGTTAAAGTAACATCAACCAATATAATAGAAACAGATAGTAAAATCCTTACTGCATCAAAATGAATTGCAAAAAATACAATTTCAATATCAAGAGGGTTTGTTTACCATGTGTTTGTCCAATACGAGAAGCATTAGTGAGTGTCACTAAACTTTGAACCACAAATACAAACCTAAATCATAAAAAGGAACAAAAAAAATTGAGTTTAATCAAAACTATGATTTTAAAGTAACTTGCTTTTAGTTACAAACGGAGGGAAACTTGAATACCTCTCGACATGCATCGGAGGGCCAGCTAATATATTACATTTTATATTTATTTATTATTTAATTAGATAATTAATATAAGAATAATTTACAAAAATGGTCTACATGGTTTATTTAAAATTTCAAAAATGATCTGGAATTATGTTAACACCTAGCTTCGTCTCGCTTGGATTTATTCTTATAATTATTATGAGCATATTTATATAATTATATTTAGGGTTTATTATGAGAAAAATTGGTCTAGCAACAATTTTTTAAGTTTTGCTATAAATGATAAAAAAAGTTGATGTTATTAATGATAAAGAATAAATAATGTTGTTATAAATGCTGAAAATACATAAAGTTGTTTATGTTTTTAGCAATTGGTCCTAATCAATATTCACGATTAAAATAAGTAATTTTTTATTCATGAACAATGTATAGTTCTCTTAAAAATATTTTTTTGTGTTATTATTTATTTAAAAATATTAATTTCGTCACACATCACTCGAGCAACACACGGACAAGTTGGTTTATGGGTAATTTTTACGCACGGGTATTCAATTAGCAACAATTTTTTTAAGTTTTGCTATGAATGATAAAAAAATATAAAAGTTGATGTTATTAATGATAAAAAATAATGTTGCTGTAAATGCTATAAATACATAAAGTTGTTTATGTTTTTAGCAATTGGTCCTAATTAATATTCAGGATTAAAATCAGTAATTTTTTCTTCATGAACAATGTATAGTTCTCTTTGAAAAAAATTTGTGGTATTATTTATTTAAAAATATTAATTTCGTCACGCATCACTCGAGCAACGCATGGGCGAGTTGGTTTATGAGTAATTTTTGAATGGTTTCGGTTGGGTTGGCAACTTGGCATGAAACATTTTTGTCCAAGTTTTCCAATTTTTATGAATAATTAGTGAGTTCAAATACAATCAAAAAACTATTACTACAATAATATTTTATTTTTATTAGTCTGAATAAATTTTTATTATAAAATTATGTTAGACTATATTCGTAGTTATACTTTAAAACTACATGTTTGTGTATAATTTTATGGGAAAATGATGGGTTTTCATTTTATCATAAACTATTATTAATTTTTTTTTCTGTATATTTAATTCTGATAGAATAATCTTTTAACGCATAATTAGTCTTTCGATCAACTCACATGTATTAATGTATAGTTTTCTTAAATAAAATCCATTTTTTATGTCACTTATTTAAAAATAATAATTTCGTCACAAATCACCCGGACAACGCACGGGTATTCAACTAGTTCTAATTAGTTGAATAGTTTAGCAAAAGACTTTTTGTGACTCGCACAATAATGATTTTCATTTTATTGCAGATGGTTTTTATTTTATCGGGGATATTTATTTATTGTGTACGTTGATGCTATTATTATAATAAAATTTGTTTCTCTTTCAAGAAAATAAGTATATTTAGATGCCTTAACTTTTTAGTATTAAAATAAATGAGAATTGCATACTTTTTTTCAAAGAAATATCAAGAAGACTTGTATTTAGAAATATCATCGTATCTTTTTTTTTTTAATCATTAATCTCTATATTTAAAATCTTTAATTTAAATCACAATTTTGTATAAAAAACAAAAAAATAGCCAATAATCACGATTAAATTTATCATCAAATATAACGGAGTGTTTTAGAGCTACTATATTTTCACGGCAGATACTTTTCATACAACTATTGGTGGTCGACAAAGGCCAACTTTAAGGAAACAAGACAATCAATTAATTAGACATTTAGGTTGTTTAAATAATAATAATTAAATACTTAATAAATACATTGTTTAATGATGACAAAACTAAGTGTTAATAGACCAATATCTATGTGACACGTATATATCGGGATAATTGTGCTTTGAAAAAGATAATCCTCCATTGAAATTTTACTAAAAGAATTCAATAAACACATATAAAAAAGAAAAAATTATTATAGCAAAGATCATTCGATCTCGATCTCACAAAGACAAAAATGATCCGAGTTAAAATCTCAATGTTGACAATACTGGTATATTAAACAACGACTTTTTATGATGATCAATAAACTTTTGAGTTTTGGTTTTGACGAAGCTCATTTTAGTTTAAGACATTAAATGTTTTTTTTATGTACACATTTTTTATTGTTACTTTTATTTACATATTATTGCAAGACACCGTAATACTTTTTTGGATGTAAGCATACAAATGATGGATCCCTGAAATGTTCTCATAGATATCTAATTTTTGAAGCTGACTAAACTCGATTTCATGTAACATTGTAACATATATCATACTTTTGAGACTGAAATACAGAATTTTAATTTTGATCAATTATTTAACCATTACAGAGTTAGGTGAATATTTATTATTTAATCATCTTTTTCACTATCATTGTTTTGAGCTCTAAGGGAGGTAATCCTCACATTCATCGTCCTTGAGTTACAAAATCATGAAATAATTAAGATGATTATAAAATAGTTGTTATAGTTGAGTTATGAGGTGTTTTAAAGTCAAAAACCAATAAACAGATAAACAAAATCAACTTTTTATCAGAATTTTTGAAATTGTAGAAAAGAGGAAGATCTGGTGCTGCCGTGCTGGTAGCCTAAGCTCTCGAAGTTGTTGATCGTTAGTATGTACTTAATAGCATAGAGTTCCAATAAATCTTACTTTTGGAGAAATTACATTAAAGCAAGGATCGTTGGGCTAGATCTATTTATAGTATACTTGTTTTGAGAGAGATCAAATGGGTCATTGTGATGCATACATCAGTAAAAGAAAAGACATGAAAAACATAAATTGATACAAAATTACAATGTGTAAACCTTAACGTAGATAATGTTTGATTTTATGTTGAAGCGTGTTGAATACTAAAAACCTGGGAAAAATCTTTTAAAAACAGAATAAGACATAATATGACAAACATAAAAGAGTTAAAGGGTGATACAACGTGTATAACATGTAAAACACATCAAAAAGCTAATAAAAAAGTCATTCTTAAGCAACGGTTTGGATTTGTGTTCATTGCATATTTACATACAAGAGTAACGTCTAAATTAGGAAACTTTTTCTTCTATTAACTACATGTGTGTGTGTGTTTATACATACATACATACACACACACACACATATGACACCATTTGGTTTTTGGGATTCATCCAATTAATTGAAATAATTTGGTTTTTAAAATTATTGCATGGCCGATTCAAAGTCTGGTACGGATCTCAAAACAGTGGTCTTTTTGGCTCATCATGGGGATACACAATCAAGTAATGCTGGAAATTTTCGACACAAGTTGACACGAAAAAAATGATACGAACTCGACTCGTGGACCGACACAAGATTTTTGAGTCGAGTTAGAATCAAACCTGGAATACCGAGATCAACTTGATTGACTCATGTATACCTCTAAAATATAACTAAAAAGTCAAAATATCATAAAAATCTTAAAATATATTATTTAATCGTTATTTTGGTTGTGTGATTTCCATATGTTTTTCAAAATTCATATTAAACCAAAAGATGAATAAGTAGTGTGAATAATGAAAATTGAATAAAAATTCAAAATTTTCTTTTAAAAAGTCTGAATTTAAAAAATAAAAGTAAAAAAACGAATGGATTAATTCATCGGTGACATGAATGCGTCATGACTCAAATTTGACATGAAAATAAACAGGTTAAGAATAGATCAACACGATTTTAAAAAGAAAACCTTTTTTTAATACCAAGAATAGATCAACATGAAAATAAACAGGTTAAGAATAAACAGGTTAAGAATAAACAGGTTAAGAATGCGTCATGACTCGAATTTAACATCACTTGTTTTATAATATAACTAGTTTACGACCCACGTATTACGTGGATATTTTTAATTAAATATATTTATGTAAAATGTATATAAGTAAAAATAAAAAGATACAAAAATAATAAATGTGTTTATCTTTTATTATTTATAGATTAAAATATTTTTTTGGGTGAAACGTAGAGGTGCACATTACATTTGGTGTTTTCATTTGTTATACATAGATAATAGGTAGATAATAATAATAATTTCTACAATTAATTCAAATTTCTACATTTGGATCTAATTATGATTATTATAGATAATAATGGTAGATATTTATTTTAGGTAAACATTAATTTAATATGTTACAAAATCTAATTTGTTACTAAATAATTAATGAAAAATTAAAATCAAAATTTAATGCAAGTTAATGTGTTAAATTTAGAAAAATATGTGGGAAAATAAATTTTTCTTGCATTGTAAAAGTGACATATGACATGAATTGTTTTGCTTTATTATAATATAGGTTTGAGACCCATGTATTACATGGGTTGATTTAGAAAATACATAAACTTTTATATTTTAATAAATTACTAGTTTATAACCCACGTATTACGTGAATATTTTTTATTAAATTTATTTATATAAAATGTATATGAGTAAAAATAAAAACATACAAAAATAATAATTGTGTTTATTTTTTATTATTTACAGATTAAAAATAGAGTATATTTATCTTTTTAAAAAATATTAAATTGTATTTATCTTTTATTTTTATAAGTTGTAATTATCTTTTTGGTGAACGTAGAGGTGATACGTGACATTTGATGTTTTCCTTTATTATACATAATAATAATAATTTCCACAACTAATTCAAATTATTACATTTGGATCTAATCATGATTATTATGGATAATAACGATAGATATTTATTTTAGGTAAACATTAATTTTAGATGTTACAAAATCTAATTTATTACTAATTAATTAATGAACAAAATAAATTCAAAATTTAATTCAATTAAGTTAAGGTGTTAAATTTGGAAAAAGATGTGGAAAAATAAAATTTTCTTGTATTGTAGAAGTGACATGTGACATGAATTGTTTTGTTTTATTATAATATATGGGTTAATCAGCCCATGTATTACATGGGTTGATTTAGAAAATACATATTTTTTTATATTTAAATAAATTATTATAAAATTTATATGTAATTAAAATAAAAAAAATTGAAAGCTAGTTAAATTAAAGATAAAAAAAATACTTAGTTGTTTGATATTAATTAAAAAAATATTATTATATATTATTAAAAACAGATAATATGTGTTTGCAAAAAATGTTTCTTTTAATTTTATTAACTTTAAATATGAAATATCAATGTAAGAAACAAAAAACTTCAATTATGTGAATGTGTATATATTTTAAAAATGATAAAATATAAAAATGAAATATCTGAAAATCAACAATCAAAATTTATCATATTCATAATTGAATTTTTATCAATTAAATTTTAAATTTGGTAGCAAAATAATTAACAAAAAATTTTAACTTTATTTACTACACTTCTACATTTAAATTCAAATTTTTACATTTGAATTTAACTATGATCATTAAGGATAATAATGACACATATTTATTTTAGGTAAATATTAATTCATTAATGAAAAAATTAAAATCAAAATTTAATGTAATTAAGGTAATGTAGTAAATTTGGAAAATGAATTAAAAAATGACATAGATATAATTATTGATTTTAATTAAGGGTACAAGAGACATTTCATAAATAATTATGAGTTGTCATTGATCTGGACCATTGATTTCTTTCCATCCAATGGTCCAGAAACTCCAAGTGGTTTTCTTATTATATATAGTATAGATTATAAAATTTATATATAATTAAAATAAAAAAATTGAAAGCTAGTTAAATTAAAGATAAAAAAATATTTAGTTGATTGATATTACATAAAGGATATTATTATATTATATAATTAAAAACAGATAATATGTTCTTGCAAAAGAATGTTTCTTTTAATTTTTATTAACTTACAATATGAAATATCAATGTAAGAAATAAAATACGTGAATGCGTATATATATTTTGAAAATGATAAAATATAAAAATGAAATCTCAGAAAATCAATGATCAAATTTATCGTATTCACAACTGAAGTTTTATCATCTAATTCTTAACTTTTGTTATCTAAGTTGAACTTAAATTTTGTTAGCAAAATAATTAACACAAAATTTTTCTTTATTTACTACACTTCTACATTTAAGTCCAAATTTTTACATTTGAATTTAAATATGATCATTAAGGATAATAATGATATATATTTATTTTAGTTAAACATTAATTTAATATGTTACAATATCTAAGCTAAATATTAATTCATTAATGAGAAAGATTTAAAATCAAATTTTAATGTAATTAAGTTAAGGTAGTAAATTAGGAAAAAAACGGGAAAATAAAATTTTCATGCATCGTGGAAGCGACACATGACATAAATTGTTTTGCTTTATTATATAGATAGATATAGATAGTTTGAATTTATTTCAACGTACGTGGATCCAGTTGTAATTCTCTGATAATGCAGGGGTCTTGTTGTAATTACCAATAAAACCCCGTTTATCTATCGTGCGTCAATGGACCTGTAGCAGCAAAATTATATGCTCCTCCTTCCTTAGATTTGGCCATTTGGGTCTAGGGTTCGGTCACGAACACAAAATCTCTAAAACCAATCTGCAAATTTCTCCTTCTGCGATTCTCTTTCTCGTAAAGCACCTCAGGTTGCGATCATCATCACAACGGAAAGGTATTATTGCTCTTTGTTTTCGCCCTCTAGGGTTCCTATTCGGTTAATCAATTGTCTTAATTTAATTCAATGTCTCTTCTTTACGAAGCTATTTCTTTTATTCTGTAAAGTGGTGCTTCCGTCCTCAACAATTAGAGTAAACACCCCAAAACAATCGAATATTGAGCGTTTGATTATTGGGAGTTGCAAACTTTGAAACTCTTATTTTGGTTGACCTTATTTTGCAAAAGTGAGCTTAACGTTGAAGTGGAGTAGAACGTTAAAGGATTAAGATTGTGGATGTTGAATAATTCTTAAATTTGCGTATGACATATGTTTAGCATCTTTAGAAGAGTTAAAAAAACTATGCTTGCAAAAACCATCATATTCTTATCCGGTTTTAATATTGAATGGGATTTCTTTGCTGTTAGGTATGAAAGCTGTCTTGTTCTAATTCAAGCTTAGACAGAAGAAACAACTGGTTTTCGGACATTCTTAAGTGGCCTGTCTGTGTGGTTTAAGTTATGGAGATACCTATTAAGCCTATTGATCAATTATTGGAGAGGGTTCTTTGCATGAATATCCTTTCATCGGATTACTTTAAAGAGCTATACCGCTTTAAAACTTATCATGAAGTGATTGATGAGATATACAATCAAGTGGATCACGTGGAGCCATGGATGACTGGGAATTGTCGTGGGCCGTCAACCGCCTTTTGCCTTCTATACAAGTTCTTTACCATGAAGCTTACTGTGAAACAAATGCATGGCCTATTGAAGCACCCAGATTCTCCGTACATTAGAGCGGTAAGTTGGTGACATATGTTGTTTAGTACTTCTATTTAATAAATTATTACACACAGATTTATATGTATCTATGTATGTGTGTGTGTGTATATGTATGTCAGTATGTGTGTGCATGCATTCCCCAGGAAATGTTTTTTGATAATTGATGTAGATTTATTTTGTGATTTGTTTTCTTAGTCATCTGCTGCCTTTTGGATTGTATGTGTTGACTTTCAATGTTAAGCTGTTGCATGTTCATGGCAACAAAATTTGTTCCAAGAAGCTATTAGCTTTCACGTTGTTTGAAATCAATCTTTTAATTTGAAATTCTGCAGTATGCTACATGCTTGGATGACGAGAAGTCTACACGTTATTCTTACTGTTCTATTGTTTTTATAAGCCTCATTTATTTTTGAGTAAAATTCTATCTATTGAATCTGTTCTGAAAATCATTTATGATCAGCTAGCAGTTCATTTGTGGATACAATATATTTGAAAACTTGATGCAGTACCATGTCTAGTTGTCAATACATTACTAAACTACAATGTCATCAAGCTGACACAAAGCAGCCACTTAAAAAATTATAGCCAGGTTGACTGCGGCACAGTGCTTGCTTTCTATACCTGAATACAAATTTTTTGGAATCATAGTGCTTAAGGTCTTGACTAATATGATTGACCTTTAAGAGTCATAAGATGAAAAACTTTGACGTTAAAAAACTAGAACAAAAATGATGCCCCTAAGTAGATTCTGTACAAAGCCTTTTATTAAAACTAGATTTAGCAGGGTAAAATTGAGACCCTCATTAGCAACTGCTAATCCGTATTAACATTGCATATTTTAGAAGTGTGAATGTGTGATCATTCAGGAACAATTACGATTGCCATCTATTCTTGCTTCTATAGTATATCCAGAGCTTCAGGAAAGTGATAATTATATGTTATGCAAGTTACGGCCATGATAAGATATTTACCTAGTCCACAGCATATCAAGAGACATGTAGAGGGAGTATGGTGACTTTGAATAACACAAGATATGATTGGAACAAGAGTAGCGAACCAGAAGGAATAAAGCATAACAAAATGTTGATGAAAGTGATCGGCAGAAGTGTTGGGAAGAAAGTGGTATGAAGAAGAAATGAAAGGAAAAAATGATGTAGGTGGAAGTTGCATGAAAGTCAAGGTAAGGGTTAATCAGTAAAGGTTTAAGAGCATCTTATTACCGTCTTTTTCTAGTCTTCCTCCACCTCCATTCAAAGATGCAGTGCAAGTGTAGCTCTAAGGACTGAGATTCATGATTAACAATTTTGAGTTCCAGCTAGGTTCTAACCCTATTTTTGTTGGTATGTAGTGCCATAGTGGGCATGACACTGTCTCCCACTGCTGAACCCTGTTCCCACTCGTGGTCAATGATGTGGGCACATGTTATAGTCGCATATGTCATAGATATATAGTAATTAGGTAAAGATCTAATATCTAATGGTGTCTCATACTCTCATTATTGTTCTTCCTCCACCTTCATTTCCTGCTTTCTTTAGAGATGTGATGCAGGTGTAGCTGTGTGAGGATTGTGATTCATGATTAACTATTTAGAGCTATGGGCCTCCAGCTATATTCTCTATTATATTATTTTTGTTGTGTATATAGTGGGCATAACTTACCATCTCTCACTTCCAATCCCATATTTCCATTCCCCTGTACTCGTGAATCAGGATTTGTGTCATGTCATAGTCACATTATATATTTTGGTGTATCCCTAAAGAATGACACCTCATTCACATGGCACCCATTTTGCTGCCACAAGGAGTGTGAACCTTACACTGCTTTACAGAGTTGTTCTTATAGGAATTAGGGACAATTCATCAAATTTGAATGTGGTGGTCAACAATCCAAGCTAAAACATGAAACATAAATCAGAACCTTCACTATCTACCACACATCTATAAAGGAGTCCTCAACCTTAGAAATACACACAATTGCTGCATGAAATTACAAGATCACCATATGACCTAAAAATCATAGCAATGTTTGATTTTAATAGGATTTTGGATTATGGTAAAGTGGGTCTCTGATCTGTTAGTGCTTTTTATCATTTTTTCTAAGTACTTGAAATTTGAACAGTTTAAGGCTATAGAACAATAGGGGTTGGTCTGAAAATTTATATGCAGTTGAGAATCAGTTTGTAGAAACGAAACTAAAATTTTTTATGTCAGGGTCTGGTAATGCATGACTTGATTCTGCAGTGCTAGTTCTGCTTCACTTTGTGGTCATGCACGATAATGTTAAATTTGAATGGTATTGATTATATTCCTTTTATGTATTATTTGTGTGGTGGCTCAGTTAAGTTTCTTGTATACTTGGCTTATGTACATTTTATAGCATGGCTTGTATGATATCTAGATACAGGTACTAATGTCTCATTTGTTTCTGCAGGTTGGATTTTTATACTTGAGATATGCTGCAGATCCAAAAACTTTGTGGGGCTGGTTTGAGCCATATATCAAGGATGATGAGGTACTTCTTTTGTTGCTTGCGTTTTCATTAACACAGTGGTTTACTGTGAAGCGGCTAGTTTGCACATTTGTGGATATCATGTATCATGCATCATGTGTGCAACACCTTTGAACACGTCATGTATGTTTGGGCACATATTCTATACAAGACATTGACATAAAAACTTGACACCCATGAACAATTCTCTCTCAATTTCTTGAACATGTATCTTGTAGAGTTGTAGGGCACTTTTTTCCCGTAAGGCAACCTACTTGCGCCTTTTTATTGTACACTACCACGTTGTCTCAAGTGAGACTTGAACCCACAACAGGGAAGCACCTTGGATGCCACTAGGCCAAAGCAGTGTTGTAGAACTTACTAGGCAGTAGTCGAGCGTCTGACCTAGGTGGGGAGTACTCGGATTGGAACTTTTATTACATAAAATTCAGAATTTTACATGTAACATGTTTATAAATACTCAATAATTATAAATGTAATTGTTCATAACATCCCAAATAGGGGAAAAGAGACTATTGACCTGGGTTAAATGTGTGTTGATTAAAGAAAAAATGATCGATTTTTGACCGACTAGCCCTATTCTTGACCCAACTTGTGTCTGTTGTGTTCGAGGAAAAAAATAAAACTTTGACTTCAGTTGGCCAAGTTTGACCGATTCCGAGTATTGAAGCCGATTACCTCCAACTCGAACTCGGCCGAGTTTTACAACACTGGGCCAAAGACCCTTTGTTTGGATGGGCACTTTCTACTTTCTAGTAATCATCATGTTTTTTTTTTTGAGAGTTTGCTTTGCATTTTACTCATTAAAAGGATAGAGGATATGGTCCAAAACTTTGACCATGTATATAGAAACTGATTATATGTTGTTTCAATTATTGTGGTTGCGTTGATCAATTTCTGGGTGTTGAGATGTTTCTTCACCATCTTGCACATATCAGCGCCCTTGTCACCTCTGCCCTCTGGTAAGTTGTTGCATGAAGCACTGGTTTTTGCTGTTACGGCAATCTAGTTTCTTAAGCTATTGAACACATCATGTCGTTTCTCTTGTTAATCAATCTTTCTCTATGCAACAACATAGAGAGAGCAGGATTTGAGTAACATATCCAATGAAGAAAAAAAGGAAAAAGAATTAGAAAAGGTGGAACTTTTTTGCTTCATTTTACTTGGGGTAGATGCTGGCTCTTTCAAGTCTCTAGCATGAAAGCACACTGGATGAAAAAAGGTTGTAGATGCATTATAGCAGTTTTGGCATTCTGCAATTGCGATCATCATAAAGTGCTATTTTGACGCTTATGCCGGAAGTAATTTTTATATAGCCAGTTTAAAGTATAAGATTTCCATCTGCATCAGAGTGAGTAAATGATAAATCGTTGAGAACATTTATGTCCGAGTTTGGGAAGTCAGTTTCATACATTCACTTCTAAATAGCTGCTTGTTGTTTTTTAGTTGTTGTAAGTGCCTTCTCTCCTAGTTAAAGGAGTTAAACAACTAACTGGCTGAGGGAGTAGTAGGGAGAAATGGTTTTAGTGGGTCGGATAATTCTCTATCGCTTTCTTTTTTACTAAAGGAAGGTGGTTAAGCAAAGGGCTACAGAAAAATGTTGTAGGAGAGATGCATTTTTTTTAACAGATTTAGCTTAACCACCTTATTATACCATGGATAATGTTTGTGAAGACTGGTAATCGACTTGAAAGAAGTCTTCATTGCATATCGACTATGATGCCTGTAGCAGAAATAACGAAAGTAGGGTAAGAGTGTGTGAATTCAGCTTGTACAACAGTACAAGGAGCAGGAGAGTTTGTAGGAGGAATGCAAGAGTGGGCGAGTCTTAGGAAGAACAAACAAAATGATATGATCAGATAGAAGAATTGAGTTTGACCAAGAGACATGTGAGCCAATGCTTCACTCAGCTTAAGCGAGTAATCATACTATCATACAGAAGTTTTGTGTGCTGTTAATTCCGTATGAATCTGGTCAGTGTTAGAATCAGGCCCATTGTACCTGAGAATGAGATTCCTTGAAGGCCTGAATTATAAACCTCCTTAACTGGAGAATCCAGATATTAGTTACTCTATGTAAAACCTTGCATTACCCTCTTGCTGGCACACACTAAAAGCATTGCCTAGGGATATGATTATTTACATTTCATGATCTTGTATATAAACCTTTTTACATAATAAGTTGAAGATGGGGCCTGAACTTAACTTTGTTTTGTAACTTTTGTACAACATCCGATACCTGATTTTAACAAGGCAAATGAGAACTTGTGATTTTACTGTGTGTTATCTCGAGTGTATGGCAGGCTCTCTTTGTTTTACGATCTGTTATTAAATGATAATTTGGATCCTTTAACTATTTCTTTTCTTTTGTACTCGTTCAAGAGTTCCGGCAATAAAGGAAGGCTGTGGTGCAACTGGAAGTTTAGTTCTTTAGATCTACAAGTCCCAGTTTGACCCGTGGCATCACTCTTTCAGCTTACATAGGTAGCATTACTTATGGTAGATGCTTGATTAACCATGGTCGTAGGAGCCTTATTTGGAGGCTGTTATATGTTTATGTAACAGAGATGTTTTTTTTTACTGTGCATCAGGTCCATTTGGTGCCTCATAGCACCAGTATATTCTGTTATTTAATATGAATTTCAATGTCATTTGGTTTGACGCTTGATTATACGGTTCTCTTTTGTCAGGAGTTCTCTCCTGGATCTAATGGTAGGATGACAACAATGGGCGTATATATTCGGGATTTACTTCTTGGGCAGGTCAGGTGCCAATCGAACTTCTTTTTACACATGTTATGCATAAAATATTAAGTCGAGTTAGTCTTCTTGTTTCGTGGTACTTTTATGACTCATAAGTTGGTGTTGTTTTCTTTCAGTACTACTTTGATACACTGTTTCCTCGTATTCCTGTTCCCGTGATGCGGTCAGTTACAGCAAACCTGGAAAAACTGAAGCTGCCCACTAAACATTGCGGAGTTACCGGGGAATCCACCCGTGGATCTGATGATATGGCTCGTCGGCCACCATCTGTTAAAGCTGCACTTTCAGTTTCGTTTGGTCAGCGGGCCCCTCATCGTGCTTCTACAAGGGATTCCTCCCCTGTTCGCCGCACTCTCCCACCCCTTCCTGCTTACGACAGAAAGGACGGTGAAGATTCACGGAGGTCTCCTGCCCGCCGTCGCAGCCAAAGCCGTGATTTATCTGATCGTGATTATTCAGACAGAGATAGAGAACGAGGTAGAGATAGAGAACGAGTTAGAGACAGAGACAGAGATAGAGACAGGTATAGAGACAGGAGGCACGACTATGATAGAAGGTCCACGGAAACAAGCAGACGAGACTACCATAGAGAATCAAGTTCTCGCAGGAGCAGGAGCAGAAGCCGAAGTAGGAGCAGGAGCCAAAGCGAGAGTATGCAGACACGAAGCTCACGTCAACCAAGTCCAAACAGAGAAGAAACGAAGGACAGAACGTCTGCATCCAGCAACCTAGCCAAGCTTAGAGACATGTACGGGGACCTGAGCACCGAAAAGGGTGATGCGAGCGATGGTAGGGCTCCTGGCAGGAACAATGGTGCTGAAGAGGTCATTCGACTCGGTGGTTCTTCGTGGAGGTAACCATGCCTATGTGTCGGTATCAGTACCCCCCCTATCCTTAAATATCGTTGTCATCTACAGAATACACGAATCCACCATGAAACAATCGATGGTCGTGGTAAGGAGAGGAGAGGACGGCATGTAATTTACTATGAGACTGATTGATATGTGTTGGTTTTTTTTAGGGTTCAATTATTCGACAACAGGTTGTAATACAATTGTATGGTGTAATGCTGATTAGCTCTCTCATTGAACTGTTACTTTTACTTGCATCTTGGTAGCCGGTGATTAATCCGTCAGAATTACTTTTAGAACCTCTTATGTCTGCGACTCGAAGATGCGGGAAGATGTTTTATATGAAAGTGCGTTTGTTATTTTTTCATCTGCCTGCATGCGACAGACGTCTTTTCGCGTCAGCCGCATCGTCTGCAGACGTCTGTAGATCTTTAGGTCATCTCTTCTGAACGTATATTTCTACGGCTAAGTCCACAGACTGTAGATATAACCTTTTAAAAAAACAAATAGCACCCAAGTAAAATTAAATTTAGAGGATGAGAAAAAGTGTAAAAATTTGAATAACATAGGTCCCATACATACTCTACTAGCAAATCGTACCATATCAGAATGGTCCATCTGGGAAGACGACACGTAGCGGATAAGCCGATAAGGTATCAGTTTCAAATTGAGACAAGCTAATTTGGTTATTAACCTTGAAAACCGTCATCCAAAATGGTTATTTGGGTGGGTTACAAGGTGGGTGCAACTTACGTGGATAAAGTGGACGGTTGCGGTTTTAACATTTTTGGGTGCCGAGTAAAATATGTGACATAAAATAAATTTTTATTTTCGTTGCTTTGTAAGTTGAAATGGGTCCCTCCGTATTACATGCTTCGTAATTTACCCTCATATGTATATATTTTGACCGTTATTGTTTTTTTGTACGTTCTACATACATAAATGTTAAAATAGTTAGAGCAAAGGGTGTACTCCGCTTCCCGAAATCCATCTTTCTGTACACGTCAGCGCCACATCAGCTTTTCTCTCTTCACCTTTCTCCACCTTTCTAACTAGGAAATACTCATCTTTCTATACATTTCCATCTTTCTTAATTTTTTTAAAATAAATTCATTTTAATTAAGAAAACAATTATGAAAACTAAAATAATTAATTTCATAAATATTTAAAAACTAGTACATAACTTAAAATTAAAAATTACCAAATTAAAAATAAAAGATACATAGCAATAAATAAAAACTAAAATTACGAATAATCATTAAAAAATACAAACTAACCGTCTAAATTTGATATTTGGGCAAATGCAATATGTTTCACGAGATCTGATTGAAGGTTATTGTGTGTTTCCCGATTACGAGAGTAAAATACAAAACTGTACGAACGAAACAATTACGAAACTAAAACAAAAAATACGAAACTAAAACAAAAGAATACATACATTTACGAAACTATAATAAGATACAAAAAATAAAAAATAAAAAATTATAAAACTAAAATTATATATATATATATATATATATATGTGTGTGTGTGTGTGTGTGTGTGTGTGTGTGTGTGTGTGTGTGTGTGTTTTGACCTTAAACAAAAAAAAAAAAAAAAAAGAAAAAAAGTGTGTTGTGTGTGGTTTGAGTAGGAAACAAAGGAAGAGAGAGAGAGCGGGGTCGCGCGGGGAGGGGAAGCCGGGGAGGGGTCGGAATCGGGCGGGGCCGGCCACCGGGGGTGGTGTTCCCGGCGGCTCCAAGCTGAGGTGGCAAGGCGGCGCCACAACGGGGTGACCACTCCCTTCAGCCTTAGGACTTGGGAGGCAGTGCCGACCCATTGGGGTGTGCAACATGGGCTATTGCCTCAAGGCTTAATAGCTGAGGGGGCCCAAAATTTTTTTCCTCTAGGTTAATGCTAGTATTTTACTTGTTTTGCTAATTATTTGATTGTGATATTTACATAGTTGTTTCTATTAATCTTTAACTGTTATATATACATACATGTTCAGATGGTCCATTTACAAGCTTTTGTCTCAGAACCCAAAAATGATAGGAACGGCCTTGTTGGGAGGTGAGGTGAGGACCACCAAATTTCATATATACATCAAATGGTCCGTCAATTCGTACACTCTCGATTCTTCTGCCTTCAAATCTAAATCTAAATGACAAACAACTTTTTATACTAAAATAAGAACCACAATTTATCAAAACGTGATGCATCTGCATTTCAGAATTCACCGACGACACGTCACCAAAACAAATAACTTAATTTACATTTTTTTTTGTTACTATAACACAACATCATCAAATTTTTAATTTTGAATTTTTTTTCACATCATGTCGAGAATATGTTTTTTTTTAAAAAATATTTTTGTGGAGGAGCTTCTGTTTTTTTTTTTTTTTTTTTTTTAATTTAATACTATATATTTGTTCAACATATGTGGTTCAGATTTGTGTCTTTTAAATTAGTATACGTTTGATACTGTAAAATCAAAAGAATGAGATCACGTAATGAGATGTTTAATTCTCAATGGAAATGAATAAATAATGGAGTTTAATATAAATTTTATTTATGTATAACCATCAGTAAAAAAAACTTGTAAATTTAAACGGTTGCATTTCTTACGATCCCATGATACCAAATTAATGCTCGTATTTTATGTTGTTCATAAATCATGCGTCACATAATTTGTTATTTTCTACTACTTGCAGTGGTCCATTGGTACAAGTGTACAACTTCCATGTGTTTTTTGGTACCTTTTTTTAAATAATATAATTTGTCTATTAAAAGAAATAATAACAATAAAGAACTCTTTCTTATATTATATATGTATTCATAAAAGAAATAGCACAGAAATATAATGAAGGAATAAAGCCTCGAAGTTTAATAAAGACAATATAATTTTCGTATAATTAGTTGAAACATTATTTACTTAGTGACACATGATACCTCATATATGCATAGTCTTAACATGTAAAACTAATAACCCAAATAAGCGATTAAATATTTTAAAAGGATAGTTACTAATTACTCGATGTAAAAAGTAGTTTAGTAAATAAAACTTCATGCATAAACCTAGGGGCGATAATTTCAGCACATTCAAGCAAACAAGTCAAATGAGTTGACAACCAAAATTTATAAATTTTACATAATTTTTGAATTTTTCTCAAAGACCAACGCACTTTCAGTATTTTTCGAATAAGCCATTATTGTACCAAAATTGTTTCCACAAAATTCCCTCAACTTAAAAATATATTGGTAAAAATCAATACACATAAAATATTTTCATAAAAGTCTTTTAATGTAACAAAATCTTATGAAAAACTTCTGAAAAATTCATAAAAAATCTCATAAAACAACAGAATTCGTAAAAAAATTCAAGTTGTAGGACTTTCATGGAAACATTTTTGGTACAAGGGACTTAATAAAAAAATACTAAAAGTATGTTGGTTTTTAGTATAATATTCCTTTTTTAATAAATCATTTTATAAAGTTTCATTTTTGAAAAAAAGTTATGTTTAATCATAGTTTTTTACGATTAGTATATTTAACTGTTGTCAAAATTACGACCCATATATAAACCTCTTATCTCACATGCATTCTAACACGTGCACATTAAATTAAATCATACAATAAAATTAATTTGTCCGAGTACACATCGAATTATGTCTAGATCATGTTACAAATTAAGGCGATCTATATGTCTTAGCGCAAGGTATTTACGTGTCAATGGATCCTATAAATTTTTTTTTTTTTTAATAACATTTCAGAATCAAAAATTTTTTTTTTAAACGAAATCCTAGTCCTAAACTATTCATTTACCACAAAACTTACTTTCTCCACCTAAATTTCAACTTGCCTCCGACGAGAGTCGAACTCGTAACCTCTTACTTACATATCCATTCTATTACCAAATGCGGTAAACCGCATTGGTATTTCAGAATCAAATAATTTGTTAAAATAAGGACTTTGTCGTCAATTCACTCAGCTTTTAATAACTTAAATTAATTTTGGAATTTAAAATAGGGTTTATTATGAAAAAAAACCAACATGTTTTCACGTTTTTTGCGTTTTCGTCTCTTCATGTTATTTTTTTCCATAAAAAACCTCAAGTTATTTTTTTCTTATTGGTTTAATGAAATTTGGACATTAGAACCCGGTTTTTCAAGTTTTTAAAACCCGGTTCACAAATTATAACCGGGGTCTAATGTCCAAAATTTCATTAAACCAATAATAAATAACTTGAGGTTTTTTATGGAAAAAAATAACATGGAGGGACGAAAACGCAAAAAATGTGAAAAAATGTTGATTTTTTTTAATAATAAACCCTTTAAAACACATATATACGTTATTGTGATTGTCTTCGTTTTATATTGCAATTTTCTTGAATTTTTTTGTATTTTGAGATTTCATAGTACGCAAATATAGAATTCATTAGTTTATCAAATCACATGTTGCGTTGATAAATTGTAATAAATAAATGGTTACATAAAATGCATTTAAACTTAAAATAAAAAATATATATACGAATTATTTTTTAAAAAATATAAAAAATAATACTGAAATTTGTCATTATTATTATTTATCTATATTCTTAAATATATGCGAATACATAATAACTATATTTCAACATTATTTAAAACTTTGTGTGTATATAGATTTCGGTTTAAAAATGTACCCATAAGTTTCATATTACTTTTACGATAAAAATTAAAATTTTATATTAACGTATGATCACAAAATAATATATTCCGATTCATTCATTTTATAAGAAAAAACTGGACCAAAGACGTTTGAAAATATATCCACCACGTACCGTCTATAAATACAACTCGATCTATATGATATCATATACTCACTTAAATTTACTCACTCCGGCCACCGTACCACCATGAACACCACCACCTTCTCTTTGTCTTTCTTCCTTTTCATCATCTTCTTCACCTTAACCGTACACTCTCCTCCCTCCGCCGCCAGTTGTGACGATCTCTGCGACAACTATTTGTGCGATAGTAACTGGAACGTCATCAAGGCCGGCCAACCCTTCCGCATCGGACCACCACCAATCCAAGGCGGCGAAGTCGCTCTCAAGAGCACCAACGTCAATGACGACGCTCCTTGCCCACGTTACGGCATTATGCAACGCAATAAAAAAACCGGTGATAAGTTTGCCATCACCCCAATTAATCCTAACAAAACTTACGGACTGGTGCCCCTCGAAACCCCGTTCACGCTTACTTCGCCGGTCGATCCTGCATGCAAAGAAGAGACCGGAATCTTGAGGTTAACCAAGAGAAACAAAATCATCGGGATCTGGCATTTTACGGTGAACGGGATTGCTAATACGTCGTATAGCTGCTTTCAGTTTAAAAGATTTCCGTTGCCGACGGCGTTACCTGAGATGCCGACGTACCTGATGAACTACTGTCCGTATAAATGCGATGATACTATAAAGAAGCCGAAATGCTATCAAATTGGCAACCGGACTTCCGATGGACAACGATTCGGTGAAATCTATCTGACAAACGGTGGTTTCCCATTTGAGTTTGCGATTAAAGGCGAGAGCTTAACTGAAGGTGTTTCTGATCATTGATTTATGAAGCTTAATTAGTAAAGTAATAATAATAGTATGCATGAAATTAGCAACGGATGAAATGGGCGTTGCTGCTCATATCCAAATGGATCACCTTTTAATGCACGCGTACTAATAAATAATGAGTTTAATTTGCAAATTACGTATTTATTTAATATATATATATATATATGTGATAAATAAATATTAAATAAGTTAATCAGCGTCGGTCCTATCATTTTTTAAACACGGGACTATATACTTAAAAATGACCCTCTATATATAAGCAAAATCTATCTATACTATTAAAAGAGTAACTAAATGTCAAATGTCATGCTCTCATTGAATTTGTCACATGACATGCTCTCATTGAATTTGCCACATGTCGCTCTCTCCTTTTGCCACGTCATTTATTGATTTTATTTTTAAATTGTAAAGCAAATCAAATCTATGTAAATCTAATATGGATTAATTTAATAACTAACTAACTAAAATTAAGCAAACTTTATAATTATTATATTATACATATATAAACATCAATTTCTAAAATTAACCCATGTAATACATGGGTAATAACCTAGTTCATATAAAAAAGTTACAATTAAATAGTATTTATTTTGTTGCATAATTGTCAATGTCATGTCTTAAAAACTTCTCAATCTGTCATTGCGTAATGGTTTCAAGTGCATCCCTGAATTTTTCCCAATCCAAAAAACCACAAAAAGTTATATATTAATTAACATCCTATGAGTATAAACTGAGCAAAATTTGCAAACAATATTAAATTGTATTTTTATTAGTAAATTGAGAAAAAAAAAGTTTAAATTTTAAATCATTCGTAATATAAATTGTGTAAAAAATAAATAACATCTCAAGAAATAAATACATATCTCAATTAGTATTTTATATAATCGTATAATAAATAACATAAACCACGTGTTAAACAAAAATAAAAAAATCAAATTCATTGAAAAACAAAAGTATAAATATTGAATTTGATGGATAGAATATATTGATATAAAGCAAACAGACGATATCTGTAGATAAAAATACAAGTGATAGTGATGTGATATAAATATAATAAAAATACACACAATGGGAATCGATCCGACGCCATTGGAATTCCAAGATAAGATGACTGTCAGCTTAACCAACACATTGTTTATGCTTTCTATCGCGTAAAAAAGATATAAACTAATACTGGACAGATGAGTTATATTAACATATAAATTTTTTAGGCCTCTTATAGTGAATTGGTTCCTGGGCAGTGGCCCAGGTGCACCAGACCCAGAGCCGACCCTGAAGTTAATTAGAAATCCATCTATTGAAAAATAAAATAAATTGATATAGTTATAGATAAAGGAAAGTATCTAAAGAATATTTTATCATATATACATTTAATTAATTCATATAGGAAACTTTATATGAATTATTTTAATTATTATAATTAAAAGTGTATGGTTTCGAATAATTAATGATAAAACACACTACGAATCTATACTATATAAAATATGAAAACTACTTGAAGTTTCTGGACCATTGTATGAAAAGAAATCAATGGTCCAGATTAATGACAACTCATAATTATTTATGAAATGTCTCTTATTGTAACATCCCGATTTTGAGATAGGTACGTGGAATTAATTCATTGGATTAGTTATTTAATTTGGGACCCGGGGATATAAAATTGTATTTTGGGGTATCGGGATTGGATTTTTGGGTGTCGGACCGAGTTAAACCCAAAACGTATATATATGTTGCTTCCTTTATCTTTTTACCTCATTTCAAAGCCAGAGCCAAATGTGTGTGTGTGTATTCTGAATTCCAGCAACCATAATCAGGGTGGAGAATCTGAATTGAAGCCCCAAGCTGTGAAATCATCATCAACTCTTCTTTTGAGTTTGAAACCATATTGAGGTAAATTTTGAGCTCCAATTCTTGGGATTTGATGTTAGTAATTGTGAAAAGCAGTTGAATTGGGTCTAATAATGTTTCTGAGTAAATTCGAGTTTGAAATCGTGGTTAAAATTGAGCAGAATCGAGTTTGGGGATTAAATCCCCTGGCTGTGTAGAAACAGAGCATAACTGGTTCTGTTCGTCCGTGAGCGCGACCGCGATCCCTTGATCGCGGGCCGCGATGTTCTTGAGATGATCGCAGGCGGTTTGAGCCCGAGCTCGGACCGCGTTGTGAGCTCGGCCGAGTTTGAGGTCAGCGCGGCCGAGACCGCGATAGAGTCAGTGCGGCCGCGATTGGTTGAGCTCGGCCGCGATGAGGCTGAGGGTTCGGGTCGGGTTTTCGGGTTCTGTGAGTCGTGTATTTGGGTCCTTGGGGTCTCGAGAATTGTTGAGAAGTGTGTATAGAGTGTTGGGTCGAAATTGTGATATTGAGAATGCGTCTTTTGGGTATCTGGGATTGTGTGAGTTGGTTGGGATCTTGTGTCTGAGTATTCGGGTTGTGTGAGTTGGTAGTTGAGTATCTGAGTCTGTGTGAGTTATATGAGTATTGTGTATAGAGCTGTTGAGTTATCGAGAAATCGAGTATCCAGAGCTGTTGGGTTGTGATTGAGAACTTGAGCTGTGATTGTGATTGTGATATAGAGTCATTGTGTTGTGATTCCAGGGTCTCGAGTTGATAGGGTTGAGGACGGGCAGGGAACCGAGACTTAGTTTATCTAGCTGAGCAGGTGAGTTTGCATGTTTTTCTTGAGATACTTGTACGATTATTTATTAATACTTGCATGATCTTTTACTGAGCTTTTTACGAGATATCATGAGTTTCTTACGAGTTTTTATTGAGATATTATCATGCATGTATTACTGTGCTTTATTGAGAAATGTGTTTTATATATGAGATTTGGGACACTTGAGCTGTTGAGATATTAAACCGTACGGCTGGGCAGGGGTTGGGTCGCTCCCAATTCCCTTTTGAGTTCCTGACGACTGCTTTGTGCGGTCTAGGGATTTTGGCACGTGGGCCTATCCACGCGAGTTGAGCATCATGTGGGATCTCATATACTTGTTCAGTAGAGAACGCTGAACGTTTTATTATTGAGCTTACTTTTTATCGAGATTTATAATCGTACACTAACCCTTGCATTCTCACCAGCTTTAGCTGACCTGTGTGTGTTGTTGTGTGTAATCCAGGTGACCGGACTGCTAGTAGGCCTGCTGCACCAAAGTAGGTTTACGTTTTCTGTGCTCGAGGAGTTAGCTACCTTTCATAGAGGTAGTTATATTTTGGGGATTGTTTATCATACACTTCGGATAGGTTGTGTAATATTCAGGGACTTCCGTGACTGTTTCTTATGTGAAATAATGTTTTAAATTATCGGGTTTTCCGCATGTATGTTTGGGAATAGTATAGAGATTATTATATTCTATCGTTGCTGATGTGGTAATTACGTGGCATTGTGGATTAGTTTGAGGGTGTTACACTTATACCCTTAATTAAAATCAATAATTATACCTATATCATTTTATCTTTCATTCTTAATTAAAATCAATAATTAAAAAATATAAATAATTTTTTATCTTTCTTTCCTAATTTATCTCCTTACATTAATCACTTCAATTTATTATATTAAAAGCAATTAACCAATATGTTGATAATAACTAAAACATATATATTGTCTTTAAAATTCGAAACATGCATATAATAATTGTAATAATTTTGTATAATTTATATCTTAAAACAAAGATTTATTTATTAATATAACATAACTTTTTTAGTTAAATCATATTAAGTATAAAATGTTGACAAATTAGATACAATTATTCCTTCATATATTTCATATGTTTTCATTCATAAATATTCTACAAAATATAAGCAAATAATTACCATTCATATATATTTATATAGTTTTTAAAAAAATATAAGTTATATCTTTACCTTTTAATTTATTATATTATACATATATTAAAAATATTCGCGTAATACGCGGGTAATAAACTAGTATGATTATATAATGCAGAAATCTTAAAATTTTAACAACCGAAGTTAGTTGTATAGTAATATGTAATTCTGTATAATTTGAGGAATAATTGAAGGAGAAGCGGGAGATTGACAAGGATGAATTGGAATCATTGACAATTGACTGCATGTCCACTTATGTTATAAAGAGAGGGAACACGTGCTAACTTCAAATTCTTTTTAACCTATTATATTCATTATAACGAGTTATTGAAATCCCGTGCGTCACGAGGAGTCTAAAATATTAATTACAAATATAGATATAGAAAAATCACGAAACCTAACTGAATCAGAATCGAAGTATAAGTAAAATTAGAAAGTTGATATAGATGGAATCATTGCAGAACCTAAATTTAGTGTAGAACCGTAGAACCAATATCGTCCATAGATTAGATTAATCTAATGGTGTTGATTAAAACCATAAAATTTGGAATTAGTGAAAAAAAGATTGACATTAGTGATTTTTTAATTCTGGGTAAAAAGGAAATAGATTGGAAATAGCAAAAAGATTGGCATTAGTAAAATAAATATCATTTTTCTTTAAATTAAAATAATATTAATATGATTAATTGTTAAATCAAAAAAATTATACTATAAAAACGAGAATTTTATACTCTTTAAAACGAGACCGGTCATGGTATATTTTTTTCGAAAAAATTTTAGGTGTTTATTTTTCGTAAAAAAAAATTACCCAGACCACGATGCAATGAAGCATGACCGATATCATTCAATGTCGAATGAACACTTGATATCGTATATTTAACGGCGATGCAACACTGCATGTACATTCAAAATTAACAGAACCAAAAAATGGTTAAAATTAGTAGTCAAAAGTTGGTTGATATAATGAGAACAGTAATAACATATTTTTTAAGAAAAATTTACGTGTTTATTTTTTGTAAAAAAAATTACCCAGACCACGATGCAATGTAGCATGACCGATATCATTCAATGTCAAATGAACACTTGATGTCGTATATACAACGTCGATGCAACACTGCATGTACATTCAAAATTAACAGAACCAAAATAATGGTCAATATTAGTAGTTAAAAGTTGATTGATTTGATGAGAACAATAATGATATATTTTTTTCAAAAAAATTTAACGCGTTTATTTTTCGTAATTTTTTTTTACCTAGACGTCCATTCAATATATTATATAGAGAACACTCAATGTCGAATTACAATTTATATCACACATTCAACGTCGAAGTGATACAATATATCATATATGCAACACTGCATGTCCGTTCGATATTAAAAGAGTAAAAAATGGTCAAAATGTGCAGTCAAACTTGGTAGGCTACTATTAATTCAATGTTAATTGCATAATTACCATATTATTCCTAGTGTTATATTATAATCCAATGGTTTAGATTGGTTCTATGGTTCTACACTAAATTAAGGTTCTACAATGATCCCAACCCTATTATATATTCAAGAAGCAAATCAAAAACGTTAGTTGTTTCTTATCATTGGTTTTCTAGATTTTGCAATGCTAAAATTACAAACCATGTCTTAAAAATCGGATCGGAACATGGATTGAATAATTAAGTATTAATAATTAACCAAGGACGTTCCATTGATTTTTCGAGCTCCAGAAAAAAAAACGTATAAAAGGGCCCTACACAGACACACATACATAAATACACACATGTGTGTACAAATATACTTTTTATTTTATTTCCATCCATAAATTAGAAAAATCAATCGTACATTATTTACGTTGAGAAGTTATAAAATTAGAGACTCTATGAAATTTTGGGCCCTGGGCGGTCGTCCCTTTTGGACGCCATGCCGGCCCTGTTCATAACCATAATTTGAAAACCTGACAATGATTATTTTAATAGCCAATTTAATTTGTTGGTTTTACGATCAAATCAAATAAAGTTATAACGGTAATGTCTTCGATACATTGATTAGGGTTTGACAACGTTATAATAGTTATGTTCATTAGAATATATTATTGTGCACTTGAATAATAAAGTATTTTTCATACAATTAAAAATAACATAAAAAGACAACTCCAAACATAAGGATAATTAAAATTATAAGTGTGTAAGAAAATATTGTAATAATAAATGTTAAAAGGGAACTAAAAAAATGTATTATATTATATAAAATGGTTAAGTAAAAGATAACACTAGGATAAAGGTGTGTTATGAATTTTTTTTTATAAAAAAAATTCAACCAATCATGGTTAACCACTTAACCATGTTACAATTATTTATTGGGGAATCCCATTTGACAATTA
The DNA here is from genome assembly GCA_020465985.1 of Centrapalus pauciflorus. Lineage (NCBI taxonomy): Eukaryota > Viridiplantae > Streptophyta > Magnoliopsida > Asterales > Asteraceae > Centrapalus > Centrapalus pauciflorus. The sequence goes on along the minus strand of JAANYP010003565.1, from coordinate 161,987 downwards.
TATGTATATATAATTAGTTAATTTATTCATATATATTTTTAGTACATAATTATTTATCTAAAATACATAATTAGTTAATTATTTATATGATCATACTTAAAATTGTGTAATTTAGACAAATTGTTCAAATTTTTAAATGTGAAGTTTTGATTGATTTATACACACTGCTCAATGTGAAAATATGGAAATGTTTTGCCACGACATATTTGTTCACGCATGCTCATGTTTCTATACACATTTAAGTGTGTACATTTACTCAAATAAATATGAAAAACTGACTAATTTTTACCATTCAACTTTGTAGCATTATATTTTTATCACTTTTATATAAATCAAACTATATAATCCTAAACCTAAAATTACATTTTATATTTTACCTTTCTTGTTTGTGTTGAGACAAAATTAAATTAAATAATTTTTTATTTATATTTTGAGTTTTTTATCCCGAATTTAATTGAGCCGATGAATATCATTTGCTAACGTGGACATACATGTATAATCACATGCACAATTTCATCAGGAAAAAAAAAAAAGAACGTGTTTCTTAATTTCCTAACATATTCAAAGCAGTAGTCAATTTACATTTTTGAGACGTTTTTACTTTTATATTAATTTGTTATAATTATAATATTGTATATACTGTTTGTAAATAATTAATTTATTCAAACTTGTTAAATCATATTACTTTATTAGAGTATATAGATGAGAAATAGAGATTTATGTTCGGCCCATTTGATCATTCATAGCCCAATTTCAGAATGGATCTTGTAATTGTATTCGTTCCACATAATACAAATTACGAACGTCCTTTCAAAATGTATATTTTGAGGATCCAAGAACAGTGACTAAAACGCTGGATAATAATTGAGTGTGATGTAAAATGGTATGTTAAGTGGCGAATCTAGGATTTAAATACAGGGTGTCCAAATTTACGTATTTTACAACTTTAGTTAAAATTTTTATAATTTATAACGTATTTTTCTACTTTGAAATCCTTAAACTTGTATCACTAATAACATCATCTAATACATTCTTATCAATTCCACATAATCATTATTAAATCTGGTATTTATTTCTATCATCAACAAATTATAAAATTTACTATAATTAAAGGTATATTCAAATTAATTATACAAGTAAACAAACTAACTAAAGTGTATAATTTTATCTTATTGTAGGTTTTTTATTTATTGGATCTTCGGTTTGTTATTTTCCTTGAATTCGTTTGGTTCCGTTTAAACTTTCGAGTTCGATTTGATGTAACAAGTTCAAATAAGTTTGAATTCAAATTGCATTGAGAATTCTTAAATACCAAAAAAAAAAAAAAAATTGATATGTTAAACACCACTACAAAGGTCATTCAATAAATAGGATCAAAATTTCTTTTGTTGCGTAGCAATAAAAAAGTCTAAAGATATAAATTTTAACATTGGTATTTGGGTTTAACTTAGATCTTAAAATTTCGATTTTTCAAATTGTGTCCAACAAATTTAAAAAAAAATTAATTAACATTTTAATATATAAATATAAAAACAAAATTATACAAGGGGTGTCAATTGACCACCCCCTTCATACATAGAATCATGGCCTCATGAAAGAGCATTATTATTTCAGTCAAATAAGTAATACGTTAGCTCACACGTGTATTTTTTAATTTTCAATCCAATAAATGACCAAAACCATTTAAAAAAAATAGGAAGTTGTATTTATAAAAATACATTGTATCTTGACCAAACCCATTAAAAAATAGTATGTTTCATTTTTAAATTTTTTTGAAATAACACATTTCTTATATCTCACTCTGAGCATGAAAATATACTCCGAACCGACCCTGAAAATCAGTTTACAGATAACATGTAAATGTGAAATGGTAACCAATACATAATTAACTATTCATGTATCCAAGTATATTTACATCATAAAGTTAACAATCATACACGGAATGCGAATAAAGGTTAGCAACTAAGAGCATAAAATATTTATGAAAAGATGATAAACCTCTTGCCTATCGGTTATGACTAAATATACTTTTACAAAACCACGCTTTATGCGACGACAACATATGTTATGAACCCTCACGTTCTCGTACTAGTAAATATGATTGTGTGACACATAACGGAATTTATCTTGTCGAAACACAGTCTAATTGTTGAGATACATAACATAACAAGCGAAAACTGTATAAATCTATTATGTTGATTGATAAATATAACATTCGAATTTCTTGCCCCAATCTCGACATACGCTACTTTTATATAAAAACCCATTCACCTTAAACCAAGGTGCGTCGAATAAAATCAATTAGATAAGCAATCAAGAGATTAAAAGAAACTTTTGTGTTAAAATGTCTAAATTAATAAAAATTATTGATTTTATTAATAAAATTTTATTTTATTTTCAATAAAATAAGGTCATCATCTTCCAAAAAAATTCGAAAATAACAAGTATTAGTCATTAGATGATGAATTGAAGGAAAAGAAGTAGTAGTTGCAAAGGAATGGCCCAAATGCATATTGGTCCTACACTACTCCTAATTGAACTTCTGGTCCATTAACAAGTGTCACAAATGAGTGACCATACCCTCACTCACCCCCTATCAATTATTGCTGGTCATGAGTTGTAATCTTATATTTTATACATGGGTGCTACTATTCTCAGTTTTTTATAATTAATTAGTCAATAGAAAAATAACAGATTTTATTATTTCACTTTTCAAGGTCAACCTAATCCTTTTTCTACCACATCATTAGGTGTAAATAGACTAACCATTTATATATTCATTCGTTATAAAATATCAATCAAATTTTGTTGCAAATATGTTGTAGTTAGAGGGTGTTTGGATTTGCGTTTGAAAAAGTGTTGTAGCGTTTTGAAAAATAATAATCAGATAATAGCTGTAACAGAAAGTGTTGTCCGAAATGTAGTGCTTGGTTTAATTTATGTTGTTTGCTATCATAATTATCAAATAATCAGTTTTTAAAGTGTTTGGATTTGCGTTTTTACATGTAAAATGACCAAATAATCACTTATTAAGCTAATAAGCTACATTTTTTAACTTATGAAAAAGTGTGGTAAGATTAACTCTAAACGTAAATAATCACTTGTTAACATATGCAATCCAAACATTTTAAACCAATTATCTGCGTTATTGTAACGTAATAAGCTAATAATCACGTTCATAACGCAAAACCAAACAGCCTCTTAGTCTCTCCGTTCCGGTCGAACCGGGTTTTGACCTAGCGATATTAAAGTATTATTTTTATCAAATTATTATGTGACACGGTAAAGTCGCATTTGAAACATAATTGACAGTGTATGTTGTTTTCACGATGTTACTCGATTTTTCTAACCAAATTTGAAGCCTATGTCGTAAGAAACTATCATCGGCCAATGACTACAACCATTCGACAATCGCAGCATCCTTTAGTTCACTAAAGTTTATTTCTATAAAACAAATTCGTGTACCTAAAAAATCAGTTAATCGGCCTCATTTCATCCATGGGGCAAACGTGCTCACTTTGGCCGATAATTGGCCAAGTGTGCTCGTTTTGCCCGATGGGCTAAACGTGCCGAAAGAACTGGTAAACACAACAGGAAATACGACATCGGTATGACCAAGATACCCCTTGCCGTCGGCATCCGTAATAATGCCGATATTATAGCAAGCAACACTCTTACTACTTGACCCACACTTAAACGGACAATGTTGAATCTGGTAGCTCAACAATCCCGGCATCATATCATCTTCCACCACCTGAAAACAACTTTCCGGCTTGTTAAACTCCCCGCCGGTGGTCACGATTTGAACAGTAACATCATCTTTCTCATCGTCTTTCTTCTTTTTATCTTTACTATTCATCAGAAGCTGATCGTCGTCGTTCTTCGCTGCAGTTATCGTTGTTACCTTCCATATCCTCGATCCGCTGCAAGGGTCAGAAACATCGGCCTCGATCGAAACCGGATACGATCCACGGACGATATCTTCTTCGAGAACAATTGGGGTGAAGGTGAAGGGAACTCCATGGTTAACTTCGAAGGGTTCTTGAGTGACGTTGAATGGACAAGCGTCTTTGCTGTTTCGGGTAAGTGTTAGTCCGCCGCCGGAGCCACGGAGGAGGGGGAGTATGTAGTAGGGGATTCCCCTCAGAAGTTCGTTGCCGGCGGAGTCGTAAATTACGTCGGAAGTGGCGGAGGGAAGTGTGATTGTGGTGGTGAAGATGAAGAGATTGAAGAAGAAAAGGAATGAAAAGTTTGTGTTCATGATGATGATGATGATCAAATAATTGAAATTTAGGGAAATTATTGAATGAATGAAATGTTTTTGGGGGTTGTTTTTGTAAATGGTGTTTGACGAATGGTATTTATAGGTGAAAGAAATAAATTTTGTTATTGTATTTTTCATTTTTAATTTGAGATTTATTAAGGGACTAAGGGTTAATAATAAATTATTTATGAAAATAAGGACTCGTTTGTTTTTTAAGTGATTAGACGTGTAATATCTTATTACATATGTTTAATAAATAGATGATTTAAATTTCTATTGATCAAATTAGAAATTAGAGACAACTAAAGATATTATACATTTTATATATATTCTTTAGACAAATTTATATCCAGAAAAATAATACATACAATCATATTTCTTAATTAATTTATGCATTATTTTATTACATTCTACCGATTACAAAATATGCATAAATTAATCGGTAAAAGAAAAAGGGTAGATAAGATAGTCATTATAACATACAAAATATGAGTACATTAACTAATAATAAATCTATTTTATTACATAAGCTAACAAAAATTTATAATTTTGTTACATAAATAAATGATTAGCCGGTACGCATAAATATTACTCCTAAATTATTTAACAAAATTATAAATTTTTGTTAGCCGGATTTTGTTTTTTAGCTATTTAAATATGACTATTTTGTCCTAAATTGTTTATTAGTTATTATTAATGTCGTTTTTATTATTCTTTCTATGATTATTAGATAATAAACTAATTTAAAAAAAATAAAATTATCAGTAGGATAATTAATATAAAAGACATAAAAATGAGTAATAAAATATTCATAGAGACATATGAATAATTATTATTACTATCTATAAACTAAAAAAAGTAAGGGTTGAGTTTAGAATTTTTATTTCTTGAAAAGACTAAACCTTTTTTTGAATCATTAAATGAATTTTATTGAGTACTCAACTTTACTATTTTTATTAAGAACTAAAACTCTATAAAAACATAAAAATTATTATTCGTATCATCATTGGTAATTAAAAACTAAGAATAAAATAGTTTTTTTAACTTTGGTTTTTTTTTTATTGAATTTCTATAATAATGTTAAACGTTTTAGTAAACACTAACATAAATTTGAACTATTTAGAAAATTTTGACACCTTTTTTTATTTTATTACTCATTTTATGTTACCTACATTAAATTGATTTTTATTGGTAATTTTTAATATTTTAGATTAGTTTATTATTTAACAGCAGTGGAAATAATAATAAAAACAACACTAATAATAACTATTAAAAAATCAAAGTTAAAATGTAAATGGGCAAATAATGAAGTTTGTAATAAAACTTTAACCACGTTGATTATCAGTGTAATTTTTAAAGTTAAAATAATTCAATCCATAATCTATATCTATAATAAATACTAATAAAAGAGTAACTATACTCTTTTTCTTGTGAAGCCACGTGTCATCACCATGAATTGACACGTAACATTTATGAGTTTTAAAAATAATGAAGAAATTTAATTTTATTCTATCCAAATATAATATAATCTACTTTTAAATTCAAATCAAATCATATTAAACAAAATCTAATACTCTACTAACTTATTAATTAAAAATATAATATAATAAAAGTTTAAAAAATATAAGAAAACAAAAACTATTCATATATATTTATATAGTTTTGTTTAAAAAAATAATATTTATATCTTTATCTTTCAATTTATTATATTTTATATATTAAAAATATCCACGTGATACGCGGGTAATAAACTAGTGTATAACAAACCACAATGATGATATTTGTAATTTATCCTACTGGGAATTGCTCAAAATAGCAAAACAACACTTCTTTTTTTATTATAGCAATCTCGCAAAATTTGACCCAAATAATGGATCGAACTCTTGGTTTACTATCGATTAATGTATTTAACCGGTAAACAACAAGTAAATTGTTATTTTAAACAATATATTAAATGGTAAAAAATAAAAATTGATTGCCGCAATAGGAAAAAAAGTAGACTGTTATGTCAAGCAATAAACCCTATGTATACCTTTTTTTTTACCGGTTAACTCTTGTTGTTTACCGGTTAAATATATTAATCGAAAGTAAATCAAAGTTGATTTCATTATTTGAGACAAATTCTACAAGATTGGTATGATAAAAAGAAATTAAAAAGTTGCTTGCTCTTACGAATAATTCAACATTTCACCTTAAGTTTTAATTTTACGATGGAAAAAATGAACGAGAGAATGAATAGAGGGTATTGGAAAAGGGGCACCGTCATCCATGTAAATAAATAAATGGGTCCCAGCCGTGAGACGTGCATGAGTGGAAGGAGTGAATAGAGATTCCAAAGTCTTGTTTGTTTTTTTTATAGAATATTTTCGAAGCTCTGCGAACTTAAAACGTGGAAAGAAGTTTTATATTAAAGTGCGTTTGTTTTTTTCGTCTGCCCGCGTTTGCAGACATCTTCTCGCGTCTGCCGCATCGTCTTCCCACGCCTGCGGACGTCTGCACACCTTTAGTGGTCTCGTTTGTTTTTTAAGTGATTAGACGTTTAATGTCTTATTACATCTGCTTAATAAAGAGATGATTATATATTTCTGTTGACCAAATTAGATATTAGAGGCAATTAAGATATTAGATATTAAATCAAACAAAGTCTAAATTACTTTATATGTGTAGCTAACACTTTCGTAAATAGTATATATCGATATTTTTAATAAATTATTTTATAGAAGATTCATGTATCTGTCTATATATGTATATTTTAATCTTTATTATAGAAGATTCAAAGAAATATATAGGACACCTATCCATGTGTATAGCTATAGTTAATTGCATACGTTAGTTTCATTAATCTTGTACAATACTTCATACGGATAATGACACCAAATATATATACTTTTAAATTTGGTTTATGCAGTGTACTTTTATTTGTGTACATTTAGTAGTTAAACTTTTAAAAATGTTTCAAATAGTTAGTTGTCTAACCTGATGACCGGTACAACATTACCATGATTAGTCAAGCTTTCTTTTTTTACACATTTATGTGATGTACTTATTCTTTTGTACACATTTGGTAGTCAAACTTTTGAGAAGTGTTTTATTTAGGTAGTTGATAACCTGATGTTACCGGTTATTAGGTTACCCAATTACCTAACTGAAACATTGGTACAAGTACACTACATTAATGTTCATAAAAAAAGTACACTACATTAATGTGTATAAACTCAAAAATACATAGCTATTTGATGTTATTTTTCGATACTTCATATATACAACTAGATATTATAGATTTATTTATGATATTCAATTTTTGCTCAATTAACTCCCAGTCTCCCACATCGCATCGTTGAAACATATTATATATATATATGAATTCATGAGTTGGTAGAATGTTACAATTGATACCATTTCAATTTTTGTATTAACATACATCATTAATTCTTGTTCGATCGAATACTACTTAGCTCACAAAGGATAAATTAATAATTAGGCGATGTTTCTGCTCGTAGTCTGGGGAACCGGAGTCCACCCATGTTTGGTTATAACTTTAAAAAGGTAATATAGTCAATTAGATTTATATTAAATAATAGATGACAACTAATAATATAATAGTTTCCTTAATCATAGGGATTTACTTCCATAACATATATATAATAAATTTCAAAATGAGTTTTAATGAACATGTTCAATCAGAATTCGACAATGAGTTTTAGTGAACATGTTCAATCAGATTCGATAATGGGTTTTAGTGCACATGTTCAAATGGGATCCGACAATGAGTTTTAATGAACAACTGAACATGTTCAACTGGATGTGTCAAATAAAGGTATTTATTATTTTCTTCAAACCGTTCGTGAATGTTCAATTTCATTTACACATTATTGAACATGTGCAGTCGGAGTTTATTGTGTTTTTTGTCGCTGTTATCCGTTTTGATGATAAACCAAAATTGGCGGTATTGAACATGTTCAATCGTGGTTTATGGAGTGTTATCATTGCACATGTTCAGTATGAGTGTAATAAATGATATTAACTAAAATGGAGATCTTCATGGGATACACAGAATCTTTGATTATAATTTAAATTTTTTTATACCATTTTTACCCCCAACATTAATTAATATGGGAAAGAATTTTAAACAAATTTATATTATATTTTGATGATCTTAATGATAAATGTTTGGCTAAAAATGGTTCCCCGTTACCCCAGTCTAATATGGTACCCCATTGATCTTGAATATATATATATATATATATATATATATATATATATATATATAGGGGTGGGTCAATGGAGAACCTCTATGCATCGAAGAATCTTGGAGAACCACAATGCATCGTTAGAAAATTGTAACGCATCACGTAGCATTTCGATGCATCACATGGGATTTTGATGCATTACGTGGTGATAATGATGCATCACGGGGGAATTGTGATGCATTTGTGGTGGTGCATGGGGGTTCTTCAAGGTTTTTCGATGCATGGAGGTTCTCTATTGAACCCACCTCTAAATCTATATATATATATATATATATATATATATATATATATATATATATATATATATATATATATATATATATATATATATATATATATATATATATATATATATACATATATATATATATATATATATGATTCGAGGGAGTACCACATACTATGCAGCGCACTAGAAGGTACTATCTTTAAAAGAAAATTATAATTTTTTTTTCATAATCGTGTTTTAATTAACATTATGAAGATCATATATAAATTTTACATACATTCACATCTCCTAGCTCCTAAAAAATGATGTGAACTTACACTTACATAAATTTACATATATGTGAACGTGCATTTATGTAATGCGTGATTTCATGCACTTAGAATGTTCGAATTTGCGTGAAATTTATATATCATCTGTGTAATGTTAATTAGAACATGTTTATGAAATTTTTTTTCAAAAAAGATAATTTTAAGAGTGGTACCTTTTGGTGCGCTGCAAAATGTGTGGTCCTCACTTGAACCTAAACCTATATATATAGGGGTGTGTTCAATGGAAAACCACTATGCACCTGAAAACTATAGAAATCTACGCATACCATTCGATTTGGTGCATTTCATGAAAAATGCGGTGGCATGATCGTAAATAAAGTGATGCTTCACACGGGATTTTGATGCATCACGCGGGAAATTTGATGCATCACGCGAGATTTTGATGCATCACGCGGGGAATTTGATGCATTTGTGGTAATGCAATGAGGTTTTCACAAGTTTTCAGGTGTATTGTGGTTTTCCACTGAACCCCCTATATATATATATATATATATATATATATATATATATATATATATATATATATATATATATATATATATATATATATATATATATATATATATATATATATATATATATATATATATAAAGATGTAATAACTAAATAAATAATCCCAGGCCGAACGACTAAATATAAAAAGTATTTGTTACTAGCTAGCTTGTACCCATGGAGGCATGGATCATGAATGTGTCCAAAAATTTATGGCCATAAGGCCATGTGTAGCTTGAAGTGCTCATAATGCTTTTGAATGATACTTCAATTCTTCACAACAAAACAATTTTTAATGGATTTTTCTCATTGTAACATTTTATATCTACGAAATTTTGATTATTTTACGACTATAACAATTTTTAACCCAAAACTAAAACTACTAGCCCTTCAAAGAAAATTTTCAAATGAATTGAAGATTCATTAGTTAGGGCCGGCTTGGGCACACACGAGCTACGGCCCAGGATATCAAACCATCAATGGACATAATTTTTCAATCCAATAAGTAATATACTTCCATTTGTCTTGTTATTCAATGTTCGTATCTTCATTTTCAATGAAAATAAATTATAATCTTAAACGGTGATATTAGACGATGAAATAAGAAACTGTAGTAAGTGTTATAAGAATAAAATTGTCAAAATACACGATGTGTGCTAGAAGAAACAACATGAAATTTGTTTTATTTCTCAATCAGATAATTGTTGTCTAGTTTTCAAATCAAACAACATAACAAACGACTAAACCCCTTTAAAGAGTCCATGCATCCTGTATATGAATTGAAAAGACAAATTAAATGCCACCAAAATATATATAAAATATAAATCAAAGATTTACCCTATCAATAATTTTAGATGGTGAAATTTGAATACAACAAAAAGTACTTGGAAGGAAATTTCCAAGCTCCTTCGTGAATCTTGTTTCATTCTTTTTCTACTCATTTTTCGAAAGGACATGTCTCATAAATATTTGTAATGTATACCCGTTATAATATAATCCTTTGTCACATCATCAAGATGTGATACTTGTGTACGTTAAATTTATCTTTCAAATAATTAAAGTAAACTATTATATTGTTTTTTCAAAAAGATGACGATATATATTTATATATTTTTGATGTTTTTATGTAAAATCATAATAATTAAGTTTGTAACATTTGTCTCAACATAGATATAATACAAGATTATGATATTCATATGTCATGCCTTTTCTATAAGTAGTTAGTTGTTGCATCAACATGAATTGATATAAACTGAATATGTTTACCTATGCATGAGACACATGCAAATTATAATATTTCCATATTAACATTAATCACAATTACAAACTACAATCAATAGACAAACACATGTACATGATTTTATATCGTACGCTTGAAAATTAATGTGCTATATTAAGCTTATACACACACATGTACATGATTTTATATCCTGCCGTAACGCACAAATAATCTAATTACTTGTTATTGTTGTATATTAGCATTGCATGACATCATTCATATATTGGATTGTTTATATTAATTTAAAAACTCACTAGACAACTTTATTGTTTACTCTTTTCGGTCACTCAAGGCCCGACTGGACACTAACAATAGATATCTTAGGAGCTTAAATAGGAGCTCCATATATTTTTGGTACAACATATTGTTGTTGCTTGGGGTTCGGAATAGAAGACTTTCATTTTGGATATAATCTTGTATAGACTTTAGTTCCTAAACATTAATTTATAATTGATATTTAGAATAGTAAATCCCAAGCTACTTTATTCGATGATTAACAACACTTTGTTGTATTTGTATGCAAAATGTTTGAAATCATGATGATCATTGTTGATGTAATGAAAATTTTTAAATTTACCATATTTTCGTAAAAGTATTATGTATTATTTTACTACTTAAAAGATGCTTGATAACATCAAAATTTACCGAAAATCTCAACTTTTCTTTAAAAACACAAGTTTTAACAGAATCTTCATTTATCAACCAAAAGAGCTCAAATTTGATGTATATTTACCTTTTTTGATAACATTATAAGCATGGTTTTAAACTCATTTCAATATTTCTTTCAACATTTGCTTGTTTATTTCTTAAAATCGTTAGAAGCCATCATTAATTGTATTTGGAGTGTTTCTTGAAAAAGATGATGGTGGCCGGACTTAATTTTTTATTGTAAACCATCTTTTACACTTTATTTCATTTTTTATAATCATATCACTCTATATATATTATTCATGAAGAATTTTAAAAGAGCTTGGAGGGATTTACCTTCAAAAGAAGGGTTTGATCCTTTGATAAAGAACTTGATTGCTATACACAACCTTAAATTTCACCAAGGAATTTGTGATTGATTAATTTCTTCTTTCAATAGAAGGATGGGTGATTAAATGGAACATGAGAGGGGTGATTTATTGAATATAATATTCTTGGAAAATGTTAGTTTCGTATATAAAATTATTCAAGTAAGAGTGAAATTAGTCAAGTAAGGGTAAAATGAGAGCGATGACGGTGATGATGGCATGGGAGAAGCGAAGAAAGGCGCCTCTTTGTCTTCTATTATATTTATTAATAAAATAACATATATTAATTAGTATCATAGTTATTTCGGTCATCGTTTCATTTTTTTTCATATTGTAAGCATTTAGTTTTGATTTTTACGGAATCTCTATATTTATAGTATTTTAAATACAATTATGAAAGAAAACATTTTAATTTGAATTTATGGGTGTTACATAGAGTTCAATTCAATGTTAAACATTATAAATCCAAAATTAATATATAATCGATCATCTTTAAATTTAAAATTCAATACGTTGAAATTTTAAGATTTTAATTTTAATATTTAAAACTTTTGTTTGTTTTTTTTTTCTTGAAATGAATAGTTTGTTATCTCAAAATTTAAATTCTTGATGGTCAATTAAATAGGTTTTTAGGATTTATTATGTGGAAATAAAATGTGATCAGCATTAAATATTTAAGTATGTATAAATAATATGATAAGTAGTTTATCACTCGTGTACTACACGGAATAGTTAAATAACTATTTTTTTAAAATTTGTATAAATTTATAAATTATTTGAAAACAACAAATAAAAATAGTAATATATACTGCTAAATAGATTATTGAAAATATACAAATCATGTAACTAAATGCAAATACATAACAAAAAATTAAATAATTAACAAAGAAATGAATAAAATTATAGAAATCCGGTAATTAAATAGTTACGTTCTTTTTTTCTAAATCAATATAATTATTTATTTTAACATTTTTAAAAGCTTGGATAAGAAGCTAATGAAAGACATGGGTTGTAGACCTAAATTTAATATAGAAAATCAGAGATAATAGGTGGAAGTTTAATTTTTTTTTTCTAAATTAAATTAATTTATTTTATTATATTTTAACATAGAATTTATAGATTATTACATGTGTCGCTTCCAGGTTACGCTAATTGATATTTTAATTAGGTGCAAAGTGATATCTATTTATTCTTCTAATATAATAGATAGATAAGTGATATGTTAGTAATTAGTGGTAAAATTTTCAATAAAATATTCATGAGTGTTTTTAACGGTTTATTATTGAAAATTAATCTAATCTACATATATGTTCATATTAATTAATTGTTTTAAAAAGTATTAATGAAAATGGCTATAGAAGGTGATAACAAGTGACAAAACTAGTACTTTGTATTTATATTTATTAATTAATTATCATGTTTAAAAATAAGAAAGGAATTAAATACCGAAATTGTGATATTAACCCAAAACCTTCGACGCCCTTTGTGGCTTTATATGAGTTGTTTTAGATAACTGCCACACATCGGCTAAAAGAGGTTTTTTTTTTTTTTTTTTTTTTTTTTTTTTTTTTTTTTTTTTTTTAAAGATATTTTTCACAAAAATTAAAAGATATTATTAGTTGCTAGGAAATCTAAGAACATAACCTTCGGTAGTAATCGTGGACATAGGTCGTTTTTGAACAAAACCACATGCACTCTATTTAATTGTTTTAGTTTTTTACTAGGAAAATTTAGGTAAAAAAACTTTTAAGTTGGATTATTTTTATGATTAATTAAAACCCCTAACATTTTTTAATATACTAAAAATGATTTTTGTGCTATAAAAAATGATTGTAGGTTTTAAACGAAAACATGTTCTTAACTTAAGGCTTTTTTTTCACAAATTTGTTTTTGGCTATATATTAATGATTTGACATTACTGTGTTTTCATATGTATTTGTTGTTTTTTTTTTGAAAGACTAAATATATATTCACAAACAAGATGTAAGAAATCTGATTAATCAATATGATTGAGATACTCATAATAGAAACAATAATATATGTTTATTACAATATCAACGAATTCAGATTGTATAAACAAATAGATGATATCCGAATTGGAATATTAATGAATCCAGATTGAGGCCTACATTGCAGTATCCTAAGACAAAAATTTATCGTCTGTCTCCAGGATACAACAATCTATTCAAACAATTAGCTTGAATCTAACGAATCAATCTGCGTTGCCATAGAAATTTTCTTTTAGAAAAGAGAGAAAACGAGAGAAAAAATGGAAGTGATCCTCTCGAATTATAAACTGCACTTGGAATATATAGCCGAAAACTAACCATCGATTGACAGTTAAATCTGTTAGAAAAGCAGAAAAATTAAGTTATATGGTCTAATCCGTTCTAAGCCAAATAACACATTTAAATTAATAAATCAAATCCATGATTTATCTCTCTTCCATATTTTAAATGCGTTTTCTCATCAATATTATGATTAAAAATCATTTTAATTTTTTCAATATTTTTATGATACATGCATAAGTAGGTAGATATTTTTATTGTGAATTATTGGTTATATATAAATCATACATGTGCATTCATTAATATTTGAAATTTTTATAAAATATCACTATCTTGAACCTTTTCTTTATTTTGTTTTTTCGTTGCTTTTAACAATTAATATTTGGCATTCTTATCTTTTTGTTTCTCTTATTTTTATTTCCAACGTTTTAAAAGGTTCACAAGTTCAATCAAACAAACCAATTATTCTAAGGTAAAGTAGGCATGTTCGATCGATATATCAATAGTTTTATGTGTGTGGAATGAGATTCAATAGAAAATCAGTGTTTATCGAAAATCCTTTAAAAAATGACAATGCACGTACTGCAAATGAAAGCATTGTACATCATACGGGAGCTATTGTACACAATACAAAATTCCAAAATGGATTGTGCATCATGTGTGGATGATTATGCACAATCCTCTCCGCGTGCATCGGAGTCCCCTTCGCGTGATACATATTTCCTCGTGTGATACACAATCACTCTATGTGATACATTATCAGCCGTGTGATGTTAAATCCTCTCGTTTGATGCATCACGTAATTCTTTTGCAATGCATTGTGGTTCTTCAAGTTTTTTCGATAAACAATGGTTCTCCATATTAGACTGGGGTACGGGAATACCATATTAAATAAACATGTCTATTACCATAAAATGTTAAATTTCATTGAAAAGTGTAATATATATATATGTCAAAAATTGCATTATGATTGATCATTAATTCACACTTTTTTAATATTCATTACGATAAAATAATTAAATGTTTTATTTCAATTAAAAGTACAATATGCACGTGTGCATACATATTACACATTTGAATACTTGTATTTTGTATTAAACATAACATTTTATCATAATGAACATTTAAATTATATGAACTGGTTAATAATAATGCACATTTAAACGTGTGTAAATTGCAATTTTATAGGAAATTTAACATTTTATCATAATAAATATATACATTTAATATGTTATTCCGGTGCCACAATCTTATATGGTATCCCACGCTAGATAACAAATCAACCATTTTTTTATCGAGTCTAAATTGTCGTTCACTCTCACACACACGTACATACTTACTTACTTACTTACTTACTTACTTACATACATACATACATACACACACACACACACACACACACACACACATACATACATACATATATATATATATATATATATATATATATATATATATATATATATATATATATATATATATATATATGGTCAGGTTCTATGGGGCACCTGTATGCATTGTGTACTTTGGGAACCTGTATGCACCGTTAGATCTTGAATTTTAATGGTTCATATTGTAGTGGCAAAAGGGTAATTAATTTGAAAATGGGTGCACGGGTGCATAACTTCTCGCGCGCGGAAGGACAAAATCGGAAGATGCTTGAATTCAAAAAATATTCTATCCGAATCCAAACAAACATGATGCATCTTTATCCAATTTATTGGATTCGTCTCCACGATGCATCTTCATCCAATTCAATTTCAAACATGATGTATTTCGATCATATTCATCCTCATCTTTGTTCCATCATTATGCATCACCAAAATCGTGATGCATTTCGGCCATATTCATCCTCGTCTTTGTTCCATCATTATGCATCACCAAAATCGTGATGCATTTCGACATTTAAACGTGTTAATTTCGTGATGCATCTCTGAAATTTAAATGTGTTCATCAACGTCTTCAATGTGTTCATCATTGTCGTGATGCATTGTTGTTGTGCATCATGTTTGAAACAACCAATACCATATGCTCCAACTATTTTTTGGAAGCCATAACCACCAACATTAATAAAGAATCTTAGAATTCTTTGACTAGCCATAAGCATGATACAGAATCGTAGAATGAACTGTTTGTGAAAAAACTGATACTCAAAAACCATGATTAACAGACACAAGCAAATTCTCGTCAACATCGATGCACAGGTATGGTGCAGAGTTGCATACCGACGGTGGACAGCGGTGGTGGTGTGGGGTCTGGCGGTAGTAGTAGTGGTTGTCTTGTGAAAACTGGTTGAGAGAAAGAGAAATGGAGAGAGGCAAGCCATGAAAGAGAAAGGGAAAGAGAGAGAAAATGGGATGGAGTTATGGAAAGGTGGTTGATCATTTTATTTAGTTTCCTAAATAAATGATAAGTATTAAATTAAATCTTATAATTTAACAATATATTATTAAGCATTCCCAAAATGCCCTTAATGCACCCTTTGTAAACAAGCAATGCATTTTTGGTTCCCATTTGGTTCCCGATGCATATGGTGCCCCATAGAACCTCAATCTATATATATATATATATATATATATATATATATATATATATATATATATATATATATATATATATATATATATATATATATATATACACACATATATAAAGATTGCGGTTCAATTGTGAACTTTTATGCGTCTAGGAACCTCTAGGAACTTTTGTGCATCTTATAATCCTTCAAGGGTGCATTAAGGGCATTTAGAAAATAATTTCATTAATTTTTTTAAATGGTTAAAAGATAATTAGATGATTTAAATTAGGTAAACTAAATTATCACATTAAACAAATTCCATATTTATCTCATCATTTCTCTCTCTTTCCTCTATATATATATATATATATATATATATATATATATATATATATATATATATATATATATATATATATATATATATATATATATATATATATATATATATATATATATATATATATATATATATATATATATATCTCCCTCCCTCCCTCCTTGCATCTCTCCCTTTCTATAGATCTAATGGAGTCCACCACCACCAACTCTCTCACTTTATCTGCACACATTAAACCGGTGATAAACACGAAAATGAACATGGTGATGTATTGTTTCGAACCGGGACGAAGATTCATGTTTAGAACTAAAGTTGATGCATGGTCGAGATTCGAGAATGTTCAAATTTGAATGAACATGATAATGTTTAGTTCTAAATCCGGATGGACACGAATATGAACGATGATGTATGGCAACCGATGATAAACATGATGAATGATGCATAACAGCGACAACTCGATGAATAGATAGATGATGAACGGCGATAAATGTTGAACATGGTTGATGAACGATGATGATGCATAACAGCAGCAACACGATGCATAGATGAACGATGAACACGATGATGATTAACATCGATGCATAA
Source organism: Centrapalus pauciflorus (assembly GCA_020465985.1). NCBI lineage: Eukaryota > Viridiplantae > Streptophyta > Magnoliopsida > Asterales > Asteraceae > Centrapalus > Centrapalus pauciflorus. The sequence goes on along the minus strand of JAANYP010003565.1, from coordinate 144,396 downwards.
TGAATTTGCATAGTTTTTGTATAGATAAATTCGAGATGCATCACGAATTGAACGATGGACATGAAATGCATCCATATCTCTATCATCTTTTTTGAATTTGTGTAGCTTTTGTTATACTTGGAAGTGTATTAATTGAATTTATGTAGCATTTATTATATAATTAGTTGTTAGAATATCAAATTTAATGTAAAATTAAAATTAATGAATAAATATATATTTTTCCCAAAATATTCTTCCTCATTTGATCTTGAATGCACTGATGCATAAAGTTTTCCAACTATTTACCCTTTTGTCATTTAATCTAAACCATAAAATCTTTTGTTCTAATGGATAACATAGGTTCTTTTGTGTCTCGATGCACAAAAGTTCAATTGAACCTCACTATATATATATATATATATATATATATATATATATATATATATATGTGTATTGGGTTCACATGAGAACCCCTCATTACCGTGAGAACGTGAGAACCACTCTAAAAATTGTGCATCCATTGTATAAAATTGTGCATTTGATACTAAAATTAAATGTTTTCGATATATTTATGCATTTCATGTAAAAATTTACGCATCTCATGCTATAATTTATCCAATTTATGTACGAATTGTGCATTTGATGTTCAAATTTGTGCATTTTGTTTATAATTTAATGAATGTAAGTTTTGAATGTAATTTTAGTGTTAAATTATGATATTTATTAATATTTAAGACTAATAATGATTCTAAGTAAAACTTTTAATTTTAAAATTTGTGCATTTGATGTACAATTTGTGCATTTTGGAGTGGTTCTCACGTTCTCACGGTAACAAGGGTTCTTACCGGAACCCAACCCACATATATATATATATATATATATATATATATATATATATATATATATATATATATATATATATATATATATATATATATCGAAAAAATCGGGTGCCACTTTATAGCCATTGGATCAGGTGATGCATCACGTAGAAAGTCGATGCATCACGCGGGAATTTGATGCATCACGCGGAAATTGGGATGCATTTGTAGTGGTGCATGGAGATTTTCCGATACATGTTGGTTTTCCATTGAACCCCTGTGTATGTCTATATATATATATATATATATATATATATATATATATATATATATATATATATAATTGTAAAATATGATTTTGATTTTTTTTGAGCAAATATATGATTTACAACCAATTAAAATTTTTGGTCTCTACCATTTTATAGGCCTTGTATTTGATGAAAATTTGATAATCATATAAAACCATAACAGATATTTTATTAACATGATTATATTTTGTATAATATAATAAAAACAAACTTCTATGCAAACCCTCGATCTTCAAACTTCTAAAAAATAAACCCACGATTGTCCTAAGAAAATAAAAAAAAATTGATACATGCATAATTATAAATACAATTCATATAGATGGTTCATTTTAATTTATTAATTATTATATAATAAACTTAACCATTACAAAAATCTAATTCAAAATTTTTATCTATATAATTAAATTTTCTGGCACCACTCCGAAACAATTATTTGATCAATGATCGATCAATTCAACATATATAATTGATTATTATTCATCATATTGCATAATGTATAAAGAATTTCACAAACACGCCGGAGAAGAAAACATCATGTCATGTCAACCTTCTGCAGATTCCGGTTCGCCGGATTTCCTAAGCGACTTCGCAAACACCACCGGAAAAATCGCATCCGTCCGAGCAAGCAATCTATCCCCGTTGTCACCAGTAACAAGTCCGATGTTATAACACTCAAAACCGGTACTACTATCCGATCCACATTTAAACGGGCATTGTTGAATCTGATAGCTTCTCAATCCGGGCATCACATCATCTTCCACGAGCTGAAAACAGCTTTCCGGCGTGTTAAATTCTCCGCCGGCCGTAACAGCATTCACACTAGCATTAGACTCTGATACCTTCAAGATATTCGAGCCTCGGCAAGGGTCAACTACATCAGCTTCAATGGAAACCGGATACGACGAACGAATGAAGTCTTGATCCAACAAGATCGGGTCGATGGTGAACGGGACGCCGTAGTTGAGTTCAAAGAGCTCTTGAGTGACTACGAGTGGACATGCGTTTTTGCCGCTTCGGGAAAGAGTGAGGCCGCCACCGGTGCCACGGAGGAGGGGAAGGATGTAGCACGGGACACCCTTTTGGAGCTCGCTGCCGGTGGAGTCGTATATGACGTCGGAAGCGGTGGCGGTAAAGATGAAGAGGATCAAGGAAAAGAAAGATGAAGTTGTTATCTTCATGGTGATAAAATTATATAAAGAATTTGATATAATTTATTTGAAGGTTTTGATATAAAGTTACGTGAAAAGTGATAGTATTTATAGAGGGGTATGAGGTTATAATTATGTGGGTGAAAGAAAAAATAAATTAATTGGAAGAGGATATAATTCACTTCTCTTATCATGTCCATGTTGGAAAGTGGTGGTATTACACAATTAAAATATCTAAAACATATCTTCTTCATATCTTATCATTCATGTATATCAAGAAGTGTTTGTAACATGATTCATATGATTCAAAAGGTTTATAAAAGTGTCTACAACAAGATTCAGAAATTTAAAAGGTTCGTAGTAGGTTTTATAACAAGATGCATAGGATTTAACAAGAATCATAAGATTCGACAAATTCATAGTATTCAATAAAATCCGTAGAATTCAATAAGATTAATAGGTTACTAGAAGGGTTCGGTAGTATATACCTGAAACTTATGGTTTAATCTATTGAAATTACTAGGAAACCATAGGACAAGTGTTATATGATTCACATCTACATGTTTTATAAATCAATGAAGAGAAGCAAGCTTAGAACACTTGAATAAACTATTGGATTGTGAATGATAGTTACTTTTTGATCATAACTAGGCCGTCCCTGAGAGAGTCCAAACGGCTACGGCCTAAAACATCAAATTATCGAAAGACATTACTTTCTCAGTCTAATAAGTAACATATTAAACTTTGTTTTATTGTTCAATGTTCGTATCTTCATTATTAATGAAAAATTTTAATATTAGGGACGAGAACAATAACCACTTGACTTAGTGGGAGAGTTTCACCTTGGCCAAAGTCTCGAGTTCGAGCCAAGCCAAAGGCGTTTCTCCTTAGGTGGAGGTATGCGGTTTGGTCTTCACCCTCAAGGTGTCTAACAAAAAGGTGTTAACCACTAACCACTAACTTTAGTCGTTCAAAGAAAAAAGAGACGGGAACAATGAGATCATAAAATGTAACAAGTGACAAAATATAATAATGTCAAACTACCCAAAGTATGCTTGAAGAATCAACGAGAAATTTGTTTTACTTTTCAATCTTACATGTTTTATGGCGATTTTTAGTATTTATTTTAGTAATTTTTGGTTGTTCCCAAGTTTGCATTTTGATTCTTATTGGCGCTTGCGTTTATTTCAGCCTTTAATGTTGAAAGAAGCAAAGTTGGAATTCAGTAGCAAGTGACTCGACGAGTCGATGAAGATGACTTGACGAGTCGTTCTTATATCATAAAGTTGCATCTTTTCAGTGGTGATAGACTCGTTGAGTCGCCTTTAGATATGACAGGGCAAATTGTTTCTATCGGTCAAAGTGTTTGATATGAAATTTTATCAAACACTTGATATGCAATTGATATAATATATACCAAAAACACATTGAATAGTAATGTTAATCTACATAAAAAGATATTGAAATGTATAAGAAACATAAAAATATATGAAATATATTTGAAACATAACATTTTACATAGATTATCAAAGTAATCTTAATCTACATAAAAAGATATAAAATTATATAACATTCTATATAGACACATAATATTTCTAAATAGAATACGTTAATTTTTTAGCAATTAAATAATTTTCTATATAAAAAAAATATTTTTTTATAATAAACGTTTTTTACAATTAAAATCAATTCTAATGAAATAAAGAGAAAATGAAAATGAAAAAGAAAGTAAGATGGAGAAAGTGAAAAAGGATTTGCATACAATAAAAAAGATAGAGAGAGAAACATAATATTTTTTATTGCAAAAATACCCTTTTGATCCAAGAGCTCTAAAATGTTCCTAGGTTCTCACCATCTTTGAGGTTTTTAAAAGAGAGGTTCAATTGAGAACTTTTATGCATCGGGGCACCTCGGGGCACTTTTATGCATCGGATAATCCACCAAGGGTGCACAAAGGGTATTTAGGGAAAACTAAAGACATGATAATTAATTTATTTCTAAAAATCATTAAATGATAATAAGGAGTTACATTTTGAATTAAAATCTCATATTAACTACATTCCTCATTTTCCTCCTCATTTCTCTCTCTCTCTCTCTCTCTCTCTCTCTATAATCGTGTTCTTCATGATTTTTCTTAGATAATGATGATTTGAAGACGAAGATTAACGATGAACAACGATGATGATGGACATGAACAAGAGAGGTAACCGATGATAATTATGAAGAACATGATGCATAGATGGATGATGAACGATAAATAATGATAATGCATAGATGGATGATGAACAATGACAATGCATAGATGGATGATGAACAATGACGATGCATAGATGAATAATGAACAAGTTGAACATGATGCATAGCTGAATGAAGAATATGAACGACAAACACGATGCATAAACGAATGATGAACAAGTTGAACACGATGCATAAATGAATTTGTGTATTTTTTTTTTGTTAAATGCGTTTTTTAACACAATGCTTAGATAAACACGATTAACGATGAAATGCATCGATCTCCATCATCTTTTTTGAATTTGTGTAATTTTTTTAAATTTGGAAATGTATCAATTGAATTTATTTAGAATTTATTATTTGATTATTTGTTGAAATATTAAATTTAATGAGGTATGCACATTCCCCAAAATGCCCTTCTTTCTTTGTTTCTATAATGCACAAGATGCATAAAATTGTCCAACTATTTACCCTTTTGCCATTAATCTAATCCGTATAATTTTTTGATCTAATGGATGATATAGGTACTTTTGTACCTCGATGCATAAATGTGCTCAATTGAACCTCCCTCTATATATATATATATATATATATATATATATATATATATATATATATATATATATATATATATATATATATATATATATATATATATATATATGCGGGTTCAATGGAAAAGCTATATGCATCGGAAAACCCGGGAACCACTTTATAGTCATTGGATCAGGTGATGCAATGCAATTGTGGTGGTGCATGGAGGTTTTCCAAGGTTTTTCGATGCATGTTGGTTTTCCATTGTGTGTGTGTGTGTATGTGTGTGTGTGTGTGTGTGTCTATATATAGAGAGAGAAAGAGAGTCATTTTTAAGTATATTTTCAGGGTCTCAAAAATGATAAGACCAGCATTGACCAGAATTGATTGGTGAGGTGTGCATTTGGAGTTACAACAATGGTTGAAAATAGATAACTACAAATAATACTTTCCTATTTTGGGTTAAAGCCGTTCAAATACAACATATTTTTCTCAATTTACCTAAATGACTAATTAACCTTTTTATTTGACCGGATGATACTTGTACTCCAAATAACTTATCGATATGGTACGTGTAGTCATGATATGGCAGTTTTTGCTGATTCAAATGACAGCGTGACACGTTTTTAATAACATGATGCTTACGTAGGTTTACGTGGATTTTGATCTATATAAATGATTTAGAAAATCCACATAAGCATATAGATCCTTTTAATACATCTAAAAACACAAATATAAGATCTTTATCGGTAGAACCAATTAATAACCGGTAATCAAAAGTATCATCTCAACAAGAAATTTTAAGTAGAAGTACCAATGAGATAAAAAAAAAATAACTAGATTAGTCATTTGAGTAATTTCAGTAAACTAACATGCATTTGTACGACTTTAACCCTCTTATTTTTAAGGATTGACTAAATCAATTCCTATTTATCCCTTATATATCACACATATATACATATATCTCTGTGTGTGTGTGTGTGTGGGGTAGAAAATCTAAGTCTATCTACAAACCCGATAAGCATTTTTTTTAATTAAGTTTTGTTTGAACATAGTAATTGTTCCCAAATTGTTATGATTTGCTTTTCACATCTCGAAAATAAAGTTTAAATCATTTTGTGTACATGCAATTTTAACATGTTATTCGGTTTTGGGTCCGGATTTGGTTTAAATAAAAGATTAGTAACAATAATCATAATTGTTGATAAAATATATTCATTTACATTGAATGATAATCCTAGATCTCTCCAGGGATGTTGTGAAGTCGATGTAATATAATCCTCGTGTTGGCTATCATAATGATAATTAAGCTTCAAAACAACCCGGCCTACACCACGTACTACGACGTACAATTGTATTGTCGTCTTCCGAACGACCTTAATATATATGTAAGTTGTGACAAACCCCCATCCCTCCTGCCCATCAATGTCTTCACCTCAGCTAGCTAATTCCTCGTCGATCGATCACCCCTCCCCTCCTAGTTATTAATTTATTAAAGAAAGTTCGTTAATTTTATATTTTGATCATAAAAGTTTAACAACTGTTAGTTTTCAAGTTAATTGGTATCATATTTTGGTAGAAACGCTACTGATTGTATACAGGGCCGGTCCATCATTTTTTTGGCCCGGGGCATATACTTAAAAAGGGGCCCTCTATATATATAAGCGATATTTGTATAAAAATTACAATTAAATAATACTGATTTTGTTGCACTATTGTCAATGTCATGTCTTTAAAAACTTTACAATCTGTCATCGTGTAATAGTTTCATGGTGCTTCTCTGAATTTTTCCTCAATCCAAAAACCGCAAAAAAAAAAATTTAATATTAACATCGTATGATTATAAATTGGGTAAAAATGGCATACAATATTAAATTATATATTTATTAGTAAATTGAAAAAAAGAATTTTAAATTTTAAATGATTCATAATATAAATAGTAACATATGTGTCAAAAAAAATAACATCTATCTCATTAGTATTTTTAATAATCGCATAATAAATAACATAAACCACGTGATAAACAAAAATAAAAAAATCAAACTCATTGGAAAACAAAAGTATAAATATTGAATTTGATGGATTGTATATTGATATAAAGCAAATAGACGATATCTATATATGAAAATCCAAGTGATAGTGATGAGATATAAAAAAATAAAAAAAATGCACACAATGGGAACATATGTTATAAATTGGGTAAAAATGGCATACAATATTAAATTATATATTTATTAGTAAATTGAAAAAAAAGAAATTTAAATTTTAAATGATTCATAATATAAATAGTAACATATGTGTCAAAAAAAATAACATCTATCTCATTAGTATTTTTAATAATCGCATAATAAATAACATAAACCACGTGATAAACAAAAATAAAAAAATCAAACTCATTGGAAAACAAAAGTATAAATATTGAATTTGATGGATTGTATATTGATATAAAGCAAATAGACGATATCTATATATGAAAATCCAAGTGATAGTGATGAGATATAAAAAAATAAAAAAATGCACACAATGGGAATCGAACCCATGACTTTAGAGTTTCAAGATGAGATGACTACCAGCTGAAGCAACACATTGTTTGTGATTTTTTTCGCGCAAAACACATATAACCTAATACTGGACTGCTGGGCTATATTAACATATTAATTTTTTTGGGCCCCTTAGATTGGTTGGGCCCTGGGCGGTGGCCCAGGTAGACCAGGCCCAGGGCCGGCTCTGATTGTATAGTTAGTGAACCTCTTTTAAACATTTATTTGAACGTTTTATATATATATATAAAAATGACTTTTAGACAAGTGACAAAATGGGAAGAATATTGCCATATGCTGATTATTGGATACCAAAAACGGAAAGACGAGAAGCAACTAGACATATTTTATTGAAGCTTTCTAGCTATATCGTCTGTGCATGTGGACACGTAGTACGTATGGCCGGTATGGGAATGTTTGGATTCACATTTTGAGTTTTCACTATTGGTCTTCTATAGTTTTAAAAAATACAGATAAGAAAATTAGTGTGTTTGGCAACCAAAATATCCTTTTATTTTTGGTTTTGTTTTTTATGCAAAAAATGTACTTTATAAAAGCCTCAACTTGAAGTGTTTTTGCAGTGTTTTCAAAAACATGTTTTTTAAGAAATATTAATCCAGACACCCATTAACGTGTGTGTGTATCTTTTTCTATTTCTCTGTTAGAAAAGAGAGAGTTTCCAATTTTTTACTTCACTTCAATACAATAACAATATTCAATAAAATAAATAGGAGACTGGAAATGAGAGTCTTTTTCTCACATCCATTCTTCATACGATTGTCGGAACAAAAATCTTGGATGCAATGAAATGGAAATTTTTATCAAGCCGCGATCTGATAGCTATAAATCTAAGTATAGAAATATTATATAGATATAAATTAATCTTGATCCTGTAATCAAAGAAAGATAGTGAAAATTTTTCTTATCTTGTGACTTAGAAGAAAAGGTTCTCTGTGGAGGAACGAAATGACAATTTATTCCTATAGAACATCTAGGAACAAGACGATTGAATTGGAAATATCGACAAATTCTTGCGGAGTCCAAAGAAATGAAAATAAATAAAAAAGGGGGTCAACTTGTTCCAATTTCATCTCTATTGAATTTGAATATCAGAATAGCGGATATAGTCATGATTCAATAGGTCAGGTCCACTTATTTTTCTTTTATTGATTTCTAATCTTTACAATGGATTTCATTGGCCTAATTGAAAATAGGAATATTTAATGATTCAACAGATGACTTATCATTATTCGTGATAACTAATATACTATAACTCATTAACTCATTAGATGATACTATTATACAGTTGGTTACTTTTTTATTACTATTAATAGTATCGCTATTCTTCTTTCAAATATGAATACTACGACTGAAAAAAATACAAAGCCCCTTATCGGATTTGAACCGAGGGCTTACGCCTTACCATGGGATTACTCTACCGATGAGTTAAAAGAAAAGGGCTTGGTTCATTGAATTCCTGAACGGGTCACTGTACTATGTAGGTAAAATATATCTTCTTATATAAGAAGATATATACTTATAACTTATACTTATATAAGTATAAGTTATAAGTATAAGAAGCCCATAGACAGAAGCACCTCGACAAAAGGTCCATTTATATATAATAATTGCATTGTAGCGGGTATAGTTTAGTGGTAAAAGTGTGATTCGTTCTACTAACCCCCATAATAGTTAAGGGGTCTTTCGGTTTGATTCATATTCCGATCAAAAACTTTATTTCATTATTAAAAGGATTAAATCCTTTACCTTTCAATGACACATTCAAGGAAAAATATACATTTTCGGTATTTTTATCCAAAGGTCAATTAAA